>JAQISU010000020.1:4810000-5395000 GCA_029339505.1 Unio delphinus | reverse complement strand
ATATATGGTTCAGTTCCGCTGCGTGCAGAATTTTGACTCTGTGTAGTAGCTTGTAAATTAAGCAAATTATTATTAAGTTTTACGTCATTAATAGGATGGATCACAAGACCGTCTTCGATTACACTTGGAAAACATTCGAATATAAATTTGTGACAACGATACCCCTTCTTCCCAATAGTACATTTGAGATAACCAGTAATAATGTCAGAGACCACTTGTTTTTTCAGTCGACAGTTTCTAATAATAATAAGAGATGCTTCATAGTTCTTGAAGATGTCTCACAAAATTCATTTTGCTCCATTTAATATATCATTTTTAAAAATGATTATATCGCTTCAGCTCTCTGTTATTTTTACCAAGACATTGTACACATAATCGTGTTTTTCTTATAACCACACCACACGGTTTTGGTCCTATACTTCCGTTGTAAATGAAGTCCGCAGAACTCGTTTATACAGAATTTGTTACAGGGGGTTATAGAACATATCATTAACCACTTGCAGTTGTTCTTTGTTTGAATCTTATATTTCTTGATTACAGAGAGTGTTCTGGATATTTTTTAAAAAACGAATTGGTCATCCCGCACACGAGGTGAACAGAGTGCCGATAAATGGTCATTTAACTGACATTGACATGACTGGATTTGCCTGTATAGATACATTTGAATTTGCTGTGAATTTTTGTTATGTCTGGTTTGGTTTTCAGAAAAAAAGTTACGTCCCAATAGTTTTATTACGAAATATACTTGATTGCAAAATACTGATATCGTTGTCAGCTAGTGAAGCAAGTATATCATATCGGAAACGTATTTAAGTTTTGATTACCCTTACCCCAACGAAATTTTCGTCATCTCAGCGAAAATAAAATTACTGAAATTTTTTATACGATATCTAAGGTCAGAGATGAAAGCGAGAGAAAAATTCAGGAAAGCTCTCGGTAGAAAATAATTGGTAAATTCTCTCAGGGTGGATCATGTGATCATAACCGCAATTGTACAAGATTAATTTTAGATGATGCTGAACTCCATTTGATAATTTCTGATACCACAAGCAAGAATACGTTTATAGGTTCAGAAATAGGTTTTTTGTTAAATGGAACTAAATTATGTACAATTGTGAGTTATACAGTAGTGGATCTCCGCAGTTTATCCATTTAAGGTGGTCGATGCTCGCGAATGTTTCTATAAATCTATTATCATTGAAAAATATTGTAACAAGATCACCGGGTGGGTTTTTGTGATTCACACCCGAAAACTTTTGAGAATGATATAATTATAATGTTTAATAGTGAATGACTTGAATGAGCAATTAAATTATGATACAAAGGGTTTTACGAACCACAAAATTTAGGCGACGGCTACAAGATTACATGCAAGGAGTCACACTGTCGTCAGAACACTTTATTTCAGCTATACGGCTGCTAAAGTTCAGCTCTACAGCTGCTACGAATAATTCCTGTGTTTGGCTTTACAGCTTACACCACGTAGACTTCGATCACTCCGAGTCTTGGACTGCTCGGGTGTTACGTATATTTGATATAAGTCGTTTATATTTATTTTTATTTTTGTTTGTTTGTTAGATTTAAATTTGGCAATTTAAGTTTTAAGATTCGTTAATTGAAGGGGGGGGGGGTGACCTGTCCTTTACAGAGTAAATACCAGGTGTTGACCTCATTTCTGACCTGGTTTCAGAGTTGTAAGCAAGCTTTTAAAATGATTGGTTGGTTCCAAGGGCAAAATGGAGTAAAGTATAAACATCTTTCTAATTTAGTTGGGTCATACGCTATTTACGTGATTTCTTGAACGTAAAATTGTTCTGAGAGATTCTAGAAGGTCGTGACCCCTTTCTTGTTTACGTAAAAACAGGTATATAAACTATGTTTTGGAGCGAGTTATTTAGTAGAAAATCGGGCTGTTAGAATATTAAGTTGTGTCTTTTTGAGTTATTATAAATTACCTTGTACTGGAAATTGTGTCAATTCGTTTGGATCAAGAGGAATTATTTTATTATTTATCTGGAAAAGAGTTGTGCTCATAGAGATTTTATTAACAAGTACTGACTAAATCAAGTGACATCGTCTTCCATCTTGCATACTTCGCTGGAATTAGAACTTAGAACTATTTGGACATTTTATTACCAGGACTTTTGCTATTTCTCTAGTGGATAATATTGTGAATTATTTTGGATTAATTTTGGAATTGATTCTTAAAACCGTAAGTTTAATTTTTTTTCTGAAAAATATTTGTACTCAATAAATTGTTTATTAAGTTTTAGAAGCTTGTTATTTTTACTCTTTCTATTTTACTGTTTATTCGAGCCTAAGCACGTAACATCGGGTCCCTCTAGCCACTCTGGATACCCCAGACAGCTCTACACTACACTTTCCAGATGCTCCGGACACTCGACTCTGGACAACACCGGACAACACTGGAAACTCCAGATACTGGATATCACCGGATACTGGACATTCCAGATACTGGACATCACCGGACTCTGGACATTACTGACACTGGGCAGCTGACAACAGATCCAATACCGTGTACTATATATATACACGGTAAGTTATACAGATTATATTACCGGCACAATAATTACAAAACATCAAGTTCAGAAATAGACATAACCCTGCTCAATAAAAATCATATTGTACTAAACATTTCTTACAAATGTAGCCTTTTATTACTAATACAAATCTTTCGCTAAGCCGTAAACAAGAATACAAATGTGTGCATTATTCTGCGCAAACCAAAACTACAAAACATGAAAAATATTGACGTTGTAGTACAATAGTGTTATCGTATATACGAGAAATGATAATCTACATACCTCTATAGCTGGAGATTTGCGAGTCCTAATAGTAGACTGCTGACTGAAAATACAATCCGTAATGAAAAGAGCTTTATGTGCGGTTAGGCTTTTATACATAGCTATTGTCTGTGCATTGAAGGCGTTCGGTTCATTTCATTAAAAGCACTTAGCACGTGCGGCAAAGGATGGACCGAACTCACTAGTTTGAAATACGACACAGTATATATTATTCACCCTTGCGTATCGTTGTACGCCAAAAAAAAACCTCTAGTACACGAATGAAAAAAAAAACGCGATCAGAGTTGCCACAGATTTATTATACCTCAAGAAAATATTTAGAATTATAAAAGTTTACGGGGCCCCGAGTGGCCGAGTGGTCTAAAGCGCTTTCCGTTACGGATCACTGCCATCTCACCTCTGTCTGCGTGGGTTCGAGTCCAAGATGTATTGATAAATCAACGTATTGGGGATCATGGGGAACAAAAATGAAATGTTACACACGCCATCTGTATATTATCCATTATCCTGACATAAGACTGTTTATTTAAACGGACCTGGAGGTTTTAGTAAAACAACTCGTGTTGTTGAATTATTTATTCAGAGTTCGGACTTAATTGCGTTAACATTGACACACAGACTTGCGAGAGAAACGAAAGAACGAGGGGTAAAATTGTGTACTTATCGCATCATCTTTCAGCACAAGAGCGATAAATGGACTCCTGAAAGAATGCGTGAGAAATATATACCCGGAATAATAATTTGGGAAGAAATATGCACCGTTTCATTATATATGTTTAAAATGTTTCTCGATTGGTTATTGTTAAAGAATACCGCGGTGATAATGTGTGGTGATTACGATCAACCACCACCGTTTGTTGGATTATCTCCAAATGAATGGCTACAAAAGTTTGTAGATTATTACGAAGAGATAACTGATGATCATAGAGCACTTGATCCAGAATTAAGAGAATTTAAGAAATTAATTACAGCTGAATACAATCCAGTGCAAAATAATGCATGCAATAATTTCAGAAACTTCTATAAATGATTTTTGGGATAAATGGAGACCAAACGATTTGATAGTGGCAAGAAAAAAGATTGTACACTTCAGAAGCAATTATTTCAGTGCATAAAGAGAAGTTTTTTTAAAAAATCTACCCGTACCGTTCTGTTATAGACCAGCTGATACACGACGACAGAATATCGACGTTGATATACCATGATAGAGGGAAAAATACAAAATCTTGTATTAAATCGCAGTTAATATCAATGATGTTTAGGATGTGCTGAAAAAAGACAATTGTCAATGGACGCTAGGATACGCAATGACAATCCATTTATCTTAAAGATGAACTATTAATGATGCAGTTGTTTGGATCACTGATGATCGTATCAAATGGTCAAACTAAGTCTACCTCGCAGTATTACGAGTTAGGAAAATAATTCAGCTGCGGACGGTTTTTATAAATTTTACTGGCGTCAACAAAGAAATTGTTAGCGATGATATAGTATAAAAACATCAATAATTGTAAACAAAGTGGCCAACAACAAGAACAAAAAAAAAGAATCGCGACTTTGATATTAAAACAACAACATCGTGCAAGCTGTACCACAATAATGTTGTAGCAGTATTTAAAAAATGATGAAAAGCAACAGACCGTTGATAGAAAAGATAATAAGACTTGGTCATACTCGAGAAAATGTGATGCTGGTATTGTCTTGCATGTAATCGAGGTAGGGGTGCTAGTTTAGTGATCGCAGTGCTAATTGTGTCCCTCAAAAATTACTTGCAATTGTTCACGTTTAAATCCACGTTGAGGAACAGTTGAATCTAATCTATAGATTGTGGGTCTAACCGTGGATGTAACTACGCTGGAAATTGTATGTGTCGTAACACTCCAGATAGGATCAGTCGCTCTTTTTTTTCTTCTTCTGCCCCCTTCAGGTTCACCGGGTTCATTTAAATATCTTATAGTAATATTACTTAATACTGGTTGTTTTGAAAAAATCATGTCGTTCTACGGGTATATTTTGTTGTTGTTGTTGATTGCATTAGTATATTTCATAGAAGTTGTTCGAGTAATTTCATTTTTAATGCAGCTATCACATTTAGTAGTCTTGCAACACATTGGCGAGACTTATATTTTTCTGAATTATTTTATTTGCTTACTGATATCTAAATAACCACTCAGCAAGAGTTCGATTAAATCATTCAACATCTGCCTGATCACGGTGTATTGCAGAGTGTCCTCGTCGTATATTAACACTATGTTCTTTCATTAGCGATGATACAGCACCCTGAAATTCTTTGCCAGGATCAAGTTGTAGTAGTTGTGGCCATCGTAGACCACTGCGTTGATTAATTTGTTGGAATGCAGAAGCAACGTATGCTACTGTTTAAGCTAATAACGGCTCTGTCTCTTTATACCTACTAGCAACGTCAACGACAGCGTGTATTTGAATATTAATCGACGTCTACCAATTTTTACAGTATCGTGTGGAAAAATAATATATCCGCCTGATGAACTTAATTTGAAACACTGATATCAAAATGCGCGTATTCGATTCCTTTCGGCGGTGGTAGATACATTTGCCATAATGCATGTCGTGATAACCAATCTGCAGCCGCGGCACGTGTAACTTTTGCCGCATCAGCGTGTTTACTATACACTGCTCTGCCTTTCCAATATCCTCTTGGGCTATAATAAATCGATTCCATAATATTAATTACCAGCCCTTAATGCTAATCTACCTTTCATCGCATCTCTAACTAACGAATTAGCTAATGATTCTCTTAAAGATTTTTTAATTATATAGAATTTAGCGCATGAATTAACTTCACACCTGCGATATCTTGCTGTTTTAAATCATTTACTCGATAAGCTACATCATGAATATAACAGGCTTTATCAATTTCTTTTCTTGGATACTCTCTGGGTCTTGGCTGATCTTGGTTATCGAGTCGGATATCAAGTCAAGTACCAGAACCACAATAATTCTATTCTGGATGATGTTTTTCGCCTGGATATTTGCTCCATGGGGTTCCTGGGAACTTCCATAACGAAGTAGCCATATCACCGCCAGTTTTCTATAAGATAAATATATATTGTTGTACCACATCGTATACACTTGCCCATCACCGCACGTCTGTTATGTTTTGTTGTTAAAGTCGTTATTGTATCTATAGGGGTGGATGCTCTTCATTTTACACAAAATAGATCCATATTATTTATTATGTTTCTACAACATGGATGTTATTGATTTCTCAACAATACGAAAGCAAGAGCCAGTCAAGCAGCATAATATATCATAATGGTAATAATAGGACTATCTGGAAGTGGTAAGACACAACTGCTGCTTAATTTGATAAGATGACTCTAGTGGGATAAGTTGTTTTTGGTAGCTACATCAGTTGATGATCAGCGATGACATTAGATACTTCAAAACTTTAATAACGAAAATATAAAATTACTAAATGAAATTGGCGATAATATTATTCATTTTTATCACTGATATTGATGAAGCGCCGAAAGTAGACGACTTCGTTGGATTTATTAATAATTTAGTTGTGTTGAAACACATGCTTTACGAAATAATCATCAGACTTGCTGTAGCGGAGATATGGATATAATTAGGTTCTAGCCCTTTTTCTCACGTGCTGTGTATCCCGCACGGATTTATAACGATACATTTACATGATCCTAAATCAAGACATAGATCTGAAAAAATGATGATAAAATATTTGGTTGATAGACGGATCTAATTCACATCAGCAAGGAGGGCATGACCACGAATAAGTGTCATGTCGTGTAAACTCGCGTGCATAATAATAAAGAATTACTACAACCATAACGATGCAGTAACAAAATTAACTAACCCCCAAGAGAGACTCTTGCAGAGAAACTAGGTTAGTTAGAAGCTCTTATTTGGCGTGTAATTTTTTCGTTTTCGCAAGAAGTTTTTGTTTAGCAAATGGAACCTTATAAACGTTGGTCTGTTCGCTCCTTCTGATGCTTGGCTAAATTGATTGCTCTATAATTTATTTATTTATCTTCAAGATTAATTATTCTATCAATCTGAACCATTCAAAATCAATGCCCTTTCAATCTAGGTTATCTTTGTATATTGCATTATTGTGAGAGGTGTGCACGAAGTATGCCTGTGCGTGCGAGTAACTGTTTTATCAGCAGCCATGATCATGGCTAGACGATCCTTACTGATCTAATAGCCATGATAGTGGTAAAGGAAATTAACATGGAAGGAGGGGGATAGGAAATTTCTAACTTTTCTATACCGCCTTTTTATGAGAAATGCATATTCATTTCTTCCATCATGGGTTGCTTGATAAATCCACAAGTACTTATTCTGGGGAAATGCTCTCTAATATTTGTTAATTAATTAAAGTTGGGGGGGGGGTAAATTTAATTTTCGTTAGATTAGTTATTTGCGTGTGTACTTACCTATTTTCCCCTTTTTCTTGTTCTTTTATAAAATAATTTCATGACAACATCATGTACAATATATACATATATATACATTATATATATATATATATATATATATATATATATATATATATATATATATATATATATATATATATATATATATATATATATATATATATATATATAGAATACAAATCATATGGCATATAACAGTCCTTTCAAATGCACTGGATCCAGCAAGGGATCACGTGTGTCAGGGATTGATTAAGATAAATGCAAAAAACTGACAAGCAACAGTGCAAAACTAGTATCACTCTAGCCTGATCGCTTTCGACTCTTAATTAATCTTAATCAAAAGCAAATACAGAACATAGACAAGACAGACAAGTCAAATACAAAAACCGTGTTTACAAAACTTTACATGCCTGTTTCTACAGGAATTCAACCTTTAAATTGATTATGTTACAACTAGTTTCTTTCAACTTGTTGCGGATGCTGTAAAATGTCTGTATTGACTTAGAAATCGATGAGCCAAAGCGACATATCTGTTTTTATATGTAAATTTATGTACGCGCAAATTATATCCCGGATATTTTACATTAGTAGTTAGAGGCTATTAAGCAAATTTAGAGAATTATTTAAAAGAAAATGTGTCAGCTGGAAAAGATAATTACATTTGTGCATGGCTGTCTTTTTCATGTCTTCTTGGTTTAAACCGCTTGGTTTCAATGTTCGAAGGCGTCGTATCCAGTAAGATTCCTTTTCTTTCCTGGTTTCGGAACTCCATTTGTGGTTGTGAGCAATTGCAAAGGAAATTTGGGAGATCTGGAGCAGCAGTTAATGCGAATAAGTTTAATCTCTTGGCCACACTATAGTGATAACGAAGTTGAGCAGTTTCAGATAACTGTAGCAAATTTACGAACGCTTGCGGAGTTTTCGAGTTTCTACAACTGGGACATTTCACCTTAAGTGTGTTGGCGTTGCTTTACAGTAATGCAGCCGTCGAAAGAACTTTCTCTGAAATGAATCTGATTAAAACGAAAACTTTGTTACGCATTCGAAGCTATATGAAGCGTAACGGGATTTGTTGCAACGGATTTGTCCCATCTACAGCAATGCTAAGTAATTTCAATTTGAAAATTCGTGCGATAACTGAATCTGACGACGAGGACGTTTTACATGAAAAATACTTTGAAGTTACAGATGAATAAATGTTTATAGCGATATTTAATTTATTGTATTTGGTAAATTGGGCGGTTTTGGTACTTCTTTATACACGTGCGGGAATTAAAAAAAGTATTTGGCAACATTGTTTTAAAAAAGAAGTGTAATAATTTTGCAAATCTAGTGTACACACATTCATTTATTTGTATATTATGGCTGCTGCTAATTCTTACATTGTACCGGTCTATTGATATGTAACCTTGAAGGAATGGAGATAAGAGTTATGTGTACCGGTCTATCGATACGTAGCCTTGAAGTCTGGCTACCCATCTTTATCGCAACAACTAAGACAGATGAGCAACAAAACTTCTAAATTGAATGAACTCCAAAGGCACCGTGAGTATGCCAGGTGCAACATGGATGAGCTGGCTATGAAGGTCATAGCCGAAGAGGCCCAAATTGAGACAGAGGAGAAGGAGAAAAAAAAAAAAGAAAGAAGAGGAGGAACAAAAAAAGCCTGTCCTACCGCACCTGATGATTAGATCTGTGTGTGAGGTAAAGTAAACGGCCACTACACCTCCACAGGCAACAGCAGCACTACAACCAGTAGCAGCACCACACTCACATCCACAACCATTACTGCGTTGGCAGAAGGCAAGGAGACCAGTTCATCGTCGAATGTGGCACAGAAGACAGAAGGAACAACAATAAGTGTTCACTATTCCCTAAACGGAGATATAGGATATTGGAACAAATCAACCACCCTCTGCGTTCCCAATTACACAAACCATTTGATAGCAGAACTGGAGCTGACGCTTTGTCTGTGGCGCAAGACCAGGGAGATGTTACCATTAACCATTAGCCATGTGCATCTGGAATTTAGAAACAAAACAGCCCTTTTTAGGGCTAATCAAATCTCTAGCAAAGATACTATTCAAGTTGCCAATTTATGTGAATTGTGGAATAGTGTAATTTTAAGCACTCGCTCCTTTACTGGTGTGATTTTGTGTGTGTTTGTGTGCGTGCGTATGTTTGTTTTTGAATATGTATTGGTTTTTGTACCTATAAAACTCCTTTTATCCCTATCAAATTCGTTCTTCTAGTACAGTGACGTCATTGAAGCTGGACATTTTGAAATTATAAATACAGACTTCTACACAGGTTGTAGCCATACATATATAATGGGTGTGTTAAATATGACTAGATCTCTTTTGTATTTGTCTCTCGCTATAGTAGCACGTATTAAGGTCAGTCCCTTGCAACATTGTTACCAAGTTCAGTACCGTGAAGTCATCTCACCCGTTTCATTACAATTGTCCATATACAAACCTATGACGCTATACAGATCCCATATTCCCCATGTTAAATTCACATTGTCCGTATATCGTCCCAGGATGATCTGAAAAATCTCCAGGGGTGGGGGAAACTATAATGTATTTTCTCATCGCCCAGGGTCCACTTTGTCGCTAAGTGGCATGTGCCTGGATGTGTGCGTCTTGTATTGCTCATTCTCCTTATCGCCAAAGCGACCCAGGGAATACTAATTCCCATTGTCGCGAAAGTGACCCACTTTACAAGCAGTGATTTACATTTATATTCTAATCGTTTGAGAGATAATCCATTATGTGGTAGTGACGATGATTAAAAATGCATACCATTACATATTTACTTGTATTTACAATCTAAATCATTTCCATGTATCTTGACTACAAACAATTTGTTATACGGATCATCTCTCTCTCTCTCTCTCTCTCTCTCTCTCTCTCTCTCTCTCTCTCTCTCTCTCTCTCTCTCTCTCAACTATTTTGCATGTATCGTGAATGTTTACATATACATGTAACTGTATGAAACATTTTTAACTTTCTGCTGCTATAGATGAAGGGCTTATTCGAACTTGTGAAAAAGTACAGGCCGACCCCATCTGTTATGACAATACAATATGTTTAAAGCAACAAAAATATATCACAATTTTAATGTATAGGTGAACATTTTATCCAATTTAAGGAGATACAATTGAACGTATGACCATTTCATTACATCAAATATAGAATGAAGGCACAAATAATACTATTGTATTCGATAGAAGATCCATTTAATGAATGAACAATCGTTGTAATATACATCAGCCTGTTAGTCTGCTTTCTCGCTAAAAAAAAAATTTTAGGAAAAATAAATTACTTGTAATATTTCACCAACTTTTACAAATCAAAAGAGTGAATCTATATTAACTTTCCATTTTGCTACACAATGAATTTTTGATTGTACAATGTCTAACTTATGTTCCCTTTATCTGGAAAATAGGTTTATAGTGAGATGGGCTCTCTGAATTCTTTAAGGAATGGAATAGGGAGATTACTCATTCTTCCTTTAACCCTTTACTCTTCCCCTTCCGTGGGAACCCGGTGGTTATGGTCACGGTACCCTATGTTTTTCCATAGACCTCAGTGATAATGTTTTGTGAAATAAATATGCTTTATATCCGACTTCAGCATGCATGTCACACACTCTTATAGATAATAATGTTAGATTGTCAATTTGACAAGGACAAAACAAGGTGCGCGATTGTATTTAAGAGAGAAAACTCTGCTGGAACTAGAAAGGAGTAAGAGTTATCTAGTCACTTTCACCCATGTGTGCTTCATTTAAAACAGCGGTTCTCAACCTTTCTAGTGCCGCGACCCTTTTAATGCAATTCCAAATGTTGTGGCGACCCAACCGTAAAATTATTTTCGTTCATAACTGTATAAATGTATATTTCCGATGGTCGTATGCGACCCCTGGCAAATCGTTGTTCGACCCTTGACGGGGTCGCGACCCACAGGTTGAGAACCGCTGATTTAAAAGAAATCATAAAAAATACAAAATATGATCTAAATATGAATTAACATAATCTCACCTTTTTCCAAGAGGCTTTAAGTTTTTTGCTTTTAATTTTATAAAAACCTAACAAAAATTAAACCTCTTACATAATATACCAATTACAGCTAGTGTTGTTTATTTCTGAATTAAATGTTTCCTAAATCGTAAGTTCCACACACCTGGGGTTGCACAATTTGTACCGTTACACACACACACACACACACACACACACACACACACATGTTTTCATATTTGTGCTTTACTACCAAACTACATTTTGGGAAGAAAATGAATTGTTTTAACTATGGGTTGTGGTTTATTCATATCAGCACTAATTGAACTCCACATGGGTGATATGGGATAAAACACATTACATCATATTATCTGATAACTAGGTTAAATGTCAATATATATGCACATTTCTGACAAAATCAAATAAAACAAGTGCTTGTAGACACACTTCTATTTTTTATGTTACTAACATACAAGTGGCAATTGAATAAATATATCTTTTCTAAAGTATTGGGTAGCCATGAAAAGGACTTTATTTGTGGACGAGGAGTTATGACAATGCTTTATCGTCTAAGAATGCGTCCCGTTCTGGCATTTACCTTGTACAATGGAATAACAGAAGATTTGCGAATGAAAAGGGGTACGTAATGGGAAATATCTACGCTGGGACATAAGTGGTAGCTGACCAGATTTTAAAAGAATGTGTCACGGATATAGAGCAATATGAACTTTATCCTATTTTATTGTTTGTTACTTGTTTTGGTTTAGCTTTTATCTTAAAAATGGATATAATTGTTGTATGAAACGTGATAAAAAAAATGTATGAGAAGATTATTTCATTTTTTATTCTTTTTTTTTCGGGGGGGGGGGGGTCTCTCTCTAAATCCTTTGCTGTGGGAGAAAGGGAGATAATATTTTCTTCCTTCAACTCATTGTTTTCCCTCTGCTATATCAGGGAGGAGGGGAAGTAACTATGAGGGGATTAGATTTTTTCCCCACTTGCTTATTTTTTATTATAACTTATTTGTATTCATTTTTAAAAAAAAATATAAATTATGTTTTATTTAAAAATAGAAAAAGAATGGCAGTGGAAGGTAAGAAGAGGGAAGCGAGGGAAGGGAAGATTTTAGAGAAATAAATCATTTTATAGGGAAAAGAGGAAGGGAAGGGTGGCTGAGATAGTAAGGGGTGGGTATGAAATTAAGGATCTTATCGAGTTCTTTTCCTTACAAATACTTTCTATATTTTCAGTAAAATCAGCATAAAATGATTTACTTTTTTTCAAACAAAAATCTAACTCGTGAGCCCTCAAAATATACATGAAATATGTCCTTGTTCTGGGTTTAAGGTGAATGATTATTATAATGTTCTATAATAATTCAAGAATTTTTACTTAAAATTTAATAATAAAATCAAACGATGTCCAAAGTTTATAATATGAACTAATGATAAAATATATGGAGATCTGAAATTAATAATATGATTTAACGATAAAATCCAAAAATATAAGAAATCAATTAGACTTAACTATACAATTCAAGGATATCTAAAAAAAATATGACAGAATCTTACATACTTCTGAGAGTGACAGGTGTAAGGTGAAGTTCTTTGCATTTGCAACATACAAATGGATAGAATGTTGGTATACATCTAGGGCACATTCTTTTACTACTTTTGAAATTTCATTAGATATTGTACTTGTGGAAATTGTACATGAACTTGGCACGCACCTAACAAAATATGGCTGCTCCCGTTTGCTCGAACAATCAGTCTGAATTAGCCTAAAGTACACTATCTTTAGAAGTTATTAGAATAAGGAGACCAAATTTTGCCAGACAAGATAATGCCGCCAGCTTCTGAAAGTGCAATGATTAATTAATACATTAAAAGTATTTTTAAAAAGTTTTAGGCTTGGTGTTGGAGTTGTCAATAGTTGTTAATTTATATTTAAAGTCCAGGAAGTAAAGTAAACCAAGCGGAGCTAGCAGTTCTTTGAAAGATGCATATCTGAAGTAAGGCCAAGCTGAATGCTTCATCAACAAAATTACACCTATCAATCATACAACATAACAGAAGGAATTAAAAGTTCTTCTTGATATTTAACTTATCCTAAAATCTGAAAATATCCAAAATATATCATTTGACGATAAAATCTAAGTACAACCAAATATTACACTCAAACTCTCCAAAGTTCCGGTGCATTTTGTTGTTGTTGTTGTTGTGGGGGGGGGGGGGCGGGTGTGACAACGGACATGCTCAAAAAAGCATCGGCAATGTTACGCTTGGCAAAAGCACATACTGACACACTTTTCTGAAAGAATTGTGCATAGTTTACATTACTTCAAAAAGTTGTATTAGACTAACTTCAGTGTCATGAAAATTAACAAAGAAACTGGGCCACGTTCTGAAGGGGCAATTTCTGGCGGTCTAATAGGAATACATTAGTTGAGACCAGAGAACCATTAATTAGATTTTTAGAGAATGGTCGCGAATCAATCATCATACTGCCATGTTCATAATGTCCTTTCGAAGGGAGAATGCTATTCTTAATTAAGCAATTGTTTGGACAGCAGCCAGACGGACTATTAGGGACACAGTAAACGTTATTTTCAGGGTAAAGCTGTCACAATTGAAAAATCGCCGAAACTCTGTAACTATCAAACTACGAGGTCAAGCTGACCACAATTTTTTCGCCACTGAGAAAGGCGGTAAAGAGATTTGACAGATTGGTTACGCTAATTAAGGGAAGTGTTTCCCACACAAAATTTCCAAGGTTTTGATATCGCCTCATCGAACATTTTAATCAGTCCATGCCTTTCTGAAAGAGAAACCAGTGTAGGCTCCGAGGAACTGCAAGGAATTTCCTCGTAAAAGCTGTAGTCCAAGGATCAGACGAACGAAGTTGGACGGACGTGAAGCAATAGGGAGAAAATAGCTCCTGAACATTTTAATCAGTCCATGCCTTTCTGAAAGAGAAACCGGTGTAGGCTCCGAGGAACTGCAAGGAATTTCCTCGTAAAAGCTGTAGTCCAAGGATCAGACGAACGAAGTTGGACGGACGTGAAGCAATAGGGAGAAAATAGCTCCTGAAACGTGCAATCCTGAGACGTGCAGTCTTGATTCGTGTAATCTGAGACGTGAAATGATGAACGTGTAATCTGAGACGTGCACTCCTCAGACGTACAATTCTGTGACGTAATACTGCGACGTATAAATTCTGAGAGTGTCTTGGGACGGATTGTTGAGGGTAAAATCCGGATATCTAGGCGTCTGAACAGCTACAGTGAAAGTTGAGCGAACCGAAGAACAGGTTATGCAATCATACAAAACGTTGACTTGGATTGTTCACTCAATCCTACGATGAACTAAATCTATCAGTAAGCAGATCAGCTAAGTTTTTTGAATCCATTTGTTTTTTCTTTGTAATTCGAGGAAGCGGTTTTTTTCTAAAAGTTGAGATATTCCTAATGTAATGACTTCGCATAGTTGTTTTATGCAATTGATTAAAATGTTTGTTTACCTGTACGGAAGCTCGTGTTTGTTTGTTCTATATATATGCTCAAATCTCTATATATTTCATCTATAAGTTTCACCACTTATATTTACTCGAACCAGGCAATTACATCGAGGGCGGACTACCTCTAGTTAACGAAACCCAAATTAAGCGGGGCACCCAATCAGTAAAACCCCGTATCCCGACACACGTGTTTGGAACTACTTTGTTGCTCTTAATATGCAGACATGACCTGGACATTGGTCGTGGTAGGGATAATAACCAAAATTGGATAGTAAATCACCCGTTAGCTGTCTCTCGATAAAAACAAAGTACAAATACGATCTAATAAGCATAAATTTAAAGGTAATCAATAAGGGATCATGATAAATAAAGACTAATATATATAAATAATAACAAAAATAACAGCTCAGAAATACCAACTAAACAACAGAATTAGGGTGACAATTGTAGGAAGCAAGTTAACACGCTATAATTCATACTCTACTACCCTCTACTCTTTTCTTCTATCCTACCCCCATAGAAATACAACCAAATATGCAGTGCAAAATCATACAACCAGGGTTTAAATAAAAAAATATATAGAACCAAACAGTGCACTGAGAACATTGCACCTAAATTAGAGAGACAAAAGGATAGGACCCCAACTTAGCACATATAAGGTAGTCTAAAATCCAAAGACTATCAGCTCCAGCGATACAAGGTCGCAACAAACTAAATAACATAAGAAAGCAGGAGTTAGAAATCCTTCCAAAATAGATTATATAAGGTAGCCTAAAACCCAGGGCTATCAGGGCCAGCAACACAAGGTTGCATATTCGACATAAATACAGAATTATCAGGGCCAGCAACACAAGGTTGCATATTCGACATAAATACAGAATTATCAGGGCCAGCAACACAAGGTTGCATATTCGACATAAATACAGAATTATCAGGGCCAGCAACACAAGGTTGCATATTCGACATAAATACAGAATTATCAGGGCCAGCAACACAAGGTTGCATATTCGACATAAATACAGAATTTTGAACTAGCATAGGAACCCAAATAGAAATTATAAGGTGACCCAACATCCAAGGTCATCAGGCCCAGCAACACAATGTTGCAAGAAACACTCGAGTAGGAAATAACAAAGCGACTAAATACAAAAACACCAACTACAAACAAAAAGCACTGTACTACAAAAGTTGTATTTTACCTCTAGAAATTGAACAGCACAGGGTATAAATATAGGGTCTAGGGACAAACACCAACCATGCCTGGCACTCCGCCTTGCCTACCGCAATTCCACGTGCTTAGCACGTCCACAAATAACCAACAAAAACCGGATGGCAAAATATGAGTGTGTGCTGGAACTAATCCCACTCATATACTTATACAGGCCCTACAATCACACAGCAGTAACTCAATAGTTACTCAGATGTGACGGCCTAACTAAATAGTGTTCCATGAACACATAAATACCTGCAGGGTGGTGGCTCCATCCCCACCCTCAGGATAAAATTAAATAACCGTCCATTGACGGATAAAACAGTGACAAGAGCCCTCGGGACGAGTCACTTAAAACTCATATTATTGATTGATAGGCCCAGAACGATAAGAAGGTCTGAGAGTCCAAACTTTAAAAAAGGGGACCGAGTCTATGGGCTAAATCTTGGACTGAAAAGGAAAACAAAATTTAGTCTACAAGTGGACTAAGGATGTGTGTCAGGTGATATCAATCCCCAATTTAGACATGCATTTGTACAGGGTAAGATGGATTGCAGGTTCGAAATCTGTTCGCACACCAAACCGGTATATTATACCACATAGACGTACAGGATGGCCCAGAAAAGAGATTGTTCGACCCCGTGAACACTAAAGACGGACCGTCCCTGACAGAAGATCTCGATCTATTATCGACCCTTGCATTAGCCATCCCCGTGAAAGCATAAACTTTCAAAATAGCGGGTCAAGGCAACATGGAAGTAGTTAAATGAACTCACGAATCCTTTTTACGCTCTCACATACCTCGCTTGCACTCTGTTTAGTTACCCAAAGATGTCTACCAAAAGGTCAGTTCGAAACCCAAGCTCTGGGAGACCCAGAGCATCAGTCCGTGAGATTCGTCCAAAGTCCACTGGCACCATAGGTGTCACGGCAAGACTCAGGTTAGCAACCGGTAATACGTTCAACCAGAGACCGAAAACCACCCGACCGGCTAGGCAAGTGGGTATATTGAACTATATTCACACACGACTACTTATGCGTTACTGAGATCTATTCTTTTTTTCTTCTTTTTTTGTGGGTGGGGGATGCAGTAGACAGGTGGAGTGATGCCGAATAGCCCATTTATTGTCAGTATAACACAAACATCATATTTCTTAAATAATTATGTGTAATTTCAATTTCAGCAGTTGTATGTTTTTTCTGCAGGTAGGTATTGGACTGACAGGGGAAATAACCGTTTCTGGCTTCCCGTTTTCTGATGCCGCTTTGGTTCCAGAACAGTGGTCTGCTGTTACGGCATATTTTGAGAAAAATTTGGATCGTTTGAATGTAAAATCATTGGAACCCAACATAATACATATCCGGATACTTGTTTATGATATAAAGCGGCCCATGGAAGAAAAAATAAGTATTTTTGCGAAGCGTTGAAAATTTTAAAGTTTTATTTTCATACATTAAGAGGAGGTGATACTAATAAACACGGTAGGTCTTAAGCTTCCAACAACTTGGAATATATCCATGTATATTTCATATTTCTTAGTAACCTCTATTTACCGTACGAAGTCTCAATTTAGGAGTCCTATCTGGTCGTTTCAGCCATATCTGAAAATGACATGTGCTTAGGCCATATATTCCCTCAAATATTTAGTGCATTGACCCCATTGTCGGTCAACGGCGTTAGTGTACAAAATTCGATTTAATAACTTCACAGAGACAGTTGAGACTGATTTTTTTTTTAATTTTTGGATGCATCTCCATTGAAAAATAGCTTGATTTACTTGCAAAAACTGGTATTTCAATTGTCATGTCCTATACCTACTGCAGGGAAAGTTAGCTTACTGCGGTCTGTAGTTGTCTTCATTTGTTACTTGTTATTCATGTTTTTAATTAATAACTGTGGAATGATCAATACATGTGATGGTAGTGGACAATCGGTTGGGTTTGAATCCCACTGTTGAAGACCCACTAGATCAGTCATGGTAGTACTACTGCGGTGGGAAAATAAAACGTAGTTAATATAAAATTGTTTTTATATGGTGTCCATTTTTTATATAAAAGAAAGGATGAAGTTTCAGATGACTGCTATGTTAATATTTAGGCAGCAGGCACAAGTTTGCTAAAACCGTTCCGGGTCACCAGTGGTTATAACATCCGCCTCGGATGCGGGAGTTCGTGGGTTCGAACCCAGACAAGTCATACCCAAGACTTATTAAGAAAAAATTGTACCAACACTTGCCTCGCTAGGAAATAGGTATTAAGATGTTAGTGTTGGGACTGCTCGGCCTGGTGTCAGGGCAATGTGACTGGGTACGATATCATGTTACATGTCTGCTGCATGATGCCCCAGTGCAAAAAATAACTACAGACATCGTAGCGATATGACTGAAAAATTGTTAATGCTACGTTAAAAATCCATATAAATAATTTGGTCGTCCTTGATGATCCTTTGGTCATCGCTGGTGGGGGAGGGGGCGCGGACAAACATTTAGTGGTCAGCTATTAAGTTTTACGGAGTTCGGCCACAACGAGGTGAACTAGAGGGGGGGGGGGGCGAGCAAGTGTCCCCCTCTCCCCTGTCGCCCATGATGCGTAATCCTTTTGTTTGATTATACAAATTAAACGATATTGTGAAATAAACAAATTAACATTAGTTGTGTTGTATTACAATCGACGGCTAATGCAATATTTATACAATAAAGCAATAATCCATAATGTACAGCGATATAATATGATCTTTGTAGCAGACTATGATTTTAGTATCAGCAAACAAGCAATAAGAATCATTCATTGAGTGAAAATTATATTGACTAAATGCCCCCTAACTTAACATGAAGCGAAAGGTTTGAATTACATTGTGTATCGTAAACAACACGTACTTGACACTGTATCACGTACTTGACACTGTATCACACGCACCAGACTTCGAACTGGACAGAATAAAAAAAAAAACAGTTGTATTATGTGCTGGTAGATCATGGTCTATTGTGTTGGCTTGAAAACCTAAATAAAACTATCAGCGTAGATCAATATCTGTCGGCACATTTTGCAACATAGATCTGCCCCTCTATCTTGAAACATGATTCAGCATTATGAGTAATAACTTTATAATCTTAGTGCAATATACAAATGTGCTATTTGAATTGGTCTGTATGTTGGATGATGAGGTCATGGGGTCTAAACTGGTCCCTTCAGTTCATAAGTAGAATAGCTTTGACTGTGAGTGAACGGTACATTTGACCAAGGAGACCTGGCCCCTCTGTCAGTTTCTTTTTTTCCCCCCAACATTTAGAGCAATTCAATGTTATTCGAGACTCAAAATTTTATTCAAAATCTACAAATACTGTTGTGTTGTGTTTCTTTCTTCTTTTTTTGGTTTGTTTGTTTTTGTATTGGTCATAATATTCAAATGCTGTTGTGTTTCTTTTTTTGTTGTTTTTGTATTGGCCATAATAAGTTGTTAGATTTGGTGTAAAGTTTTATGATGGCATTATCTGGTTCTACGCTGCTAGAGTGAAATAGAATGTATTACGAACAATGTAAATTCAAATATATCGGATGCTTTGCAAGCAAAGACGGTACTGGGTATATAGGACAAGTGTACTTGTGCGGAATACACGAATTATAAAGTAAATACGCTAATGTATTTAGAGGATTTTAAAATTCATTTTCATCGTACGCTTTCTAGTTGTAAAGAACGATTGTTTAATTGTTAATAACATTTTAAGTGGTGCACAATCTTTGATTTGTTTAGGTTTGTTTTTATGTTGTCATGGGATACTACACAAGTTAAGGTATTTGTGATCTACGCGCTTGACTTGTCGGGACGTTGAACAACAACAAAAAATCTGAACTAGAATTCAGACCAGCCATTAGCAAATGTGTATAGTAGCGTATATACTCGCGTACAAGTGTAGCGTTACATGGCGAGTCGGAAGATACGCATATGAGAAATTCGATGGATATAATCAGCAGAGCAAAGAACATATACCCTGATATGCGGTACATTATGCAACGGTAGATCAGGGTCTATGGTATATGCACTTGGTCCCTACGAGTAAGCGAGTATAGACGGTATTAATGTATCGTCAAATTACGTACTGTGAACAGGGAAAATGTACACATACAAGGATGTACTGGAATCCACATATAACGCACGGGTATCAAGTCGGCGCGTACTTGGACGTTTTTCATATTTTACATTTTTTTCTCCCCCATGAATGTCAAGATCGTGGTAGTAAGTAGTCGTGCCCTTGTATGTCGGTCCGATCGTGCTTAAGTCAGTCCTCCTGGTTAAATATTGTACTGAGGGCAGTGGAGACGTGAGTTCGTCTTTCATGAACACATTTGTAGTTTTTTTAAAAATTTATTTATTGATTGATTTATTTGTTTATTTATCTATTTATATCCGAATCTGCTTCTGAAATTGCAGGATAATTAATTAGAATTGTTGTATTTCTTTCATCCCTATTTGCATTGAGCGAGAGCTGAAAACTATATTGTATATCACACCTTTTTGGAGGCCTTACATTAATGTATTTTGTTACAAAGGATGGAATATTTTGCCGTATGTTGCAAAATAGTTTTCGATAATAGATTTTTTAAAAAGTAATTCAGGAATGTGTCAGTGTAAATGTGTTTATGCATTTATGAAAAGAGTTGAGATAGAGTTGTCATTAATTATTCCTGCTCTAACGTGATTTCGTGAAGAAGACAAAAAGTAGTAGTGACTTCACTTGTACCCTCTCCCTCATAAATTTTATCTGACTTTTTTTAAATTCATTATATGCTGGGTCTGATGATTGTGTATTTTTAGGAAAAGACAGACACTTGGCTGAAAGTTCCATTGCTTCATATAGTCAAAAATGTTCTAAAAGTACCGTTACAAAAAACAAATACAAAAATAACCAGCCAACCAAATTTAATCCAACTGTAGGGTCTCATTACAAATACCAGCAGTTCATTTCGGTTGGCAGCACACGAGAAATTGTCAGGCCAGAGCTCGTGATCAATAGTTAGTTAACCGACTACCCAACACTATTGCCATTGAAATGGCCGTGACGAGTGCGTTTATTAGATTGAGGGATTTCGTATCATACTGGTATTTCCAGTGGACTTTAGCAAGCACCGTTTATGTGATGGAACCGACTGAAAAGGCCATAGTCAGTATCCTTTGACAAAGATAGATAGATAGATAGATAGATAGATAGATAGATAGATAGATAGATAGATAGATAGATAGATAGATAGATAGATAGATAGATAGATAGATAGATAGATAGACAGACAGACAGACAGACAGACAGACAGATAGATAGATAGATAGATAGATAGATAGATAGATAGATAGATAGATAATGGTGTGGGGAGGGGGTGTCATAAAGATGATAGTCATTCAATCATTAATTCACTCTTGTAAATTATTACTTCATATTTTTTTTTCGACGATTGCTAATCACTCGATTGGTAATGATTGTTCAACATTGTCTGTGCCCCAGTTATTATTAACCGGGTAGTTCAACAACTATTCTCTTTATTTTCATAATAAACAAGGTTCACAATCGCTTTGTAGTTTTGACGAAGTCACCAATCTTTCAGCTAGACATCATTCTTCCAGCTACTTAAAACAACTTGTTTTGTTCAAAACATGGCTTTAGCTAATATCGATAAACACAGTACACTTTTACTTCCCAAATAATGCTCGTTGTTAAATATTGCATGCATATCTCTTAGTGACACCATCCTCTGCCGTGGTGTATTCGTTTAAAAAAATAAAAAAATAAAAAGATTTCCCCCACATTGAATGCTGGAAGCTATTACAGTGTGCTGACTCTACTGTAGGTGAGACGTAAACGGGTATGTTTCTCATAGTGAGCAATTATCTTATTTATCGGATGCTTTATTCCAGAAATGGCTCTAGGATGTGTGGGGCCCATGACAGCAAGCAATGATCGGAGCCCCATGCAAAACAATTGCTTTGCAAAGTTGATTTCCGTCAGCAGCGCATGGCCCCTGAAAGCGCGTGACACAATTCGGTTGCCTCGTTCGCCTTACTCTAGGGCCGGGCCTGGTTTCTTCTGTTGAAATGGGTTTAAAATAATGTCCCAATACTTACCTGACTATATATTAATGTTGAAATTGTACTGAGTTTCACAATTTAAAAAAAAAAAAAAAAACAACCGGATTTTACAAGCGTAGTAAAGTACAGCTAGGTTTCATTACTGAGGCACGGCATTCCAGTAAATTCGATTATTCTACTCAGGGGCGAATCCAGGAGTATCGTTTAGGGGTAGGGTAGTAAGTAAACAAAGTAGTCAATGTGTCTGTATGAGGGAAGCTTTGGTCGAGGCTCAGGAGGTGAAGCCTGCAGCTGTTACCTAAAACAATTTCGTTTTATTTAAACAAAGGATATTTTTTGTATGATATTTTGTTTATCTAA
Source organism: Unio delphinus (assembly GCA_029339505.1). Classification (NCBI taxonomy): domain Eukaryota; kingdom Metazoa; phylum Mollusca; class Bivalvia; order Unionida; family Unionidae; genus Unio; species Unio delphinus. The sequence goes on along the minus strand of JAQISU010000020.1, from coordinate 5,372,547 downwards.
TCCTCCCTCCTGCCCGATACAGACGCGTGTGCACACACACACACACACACACATAATAAATTGGTCCTTGATATTTTTGATTCAATAAGCAGAGAAAAGAATATTTGACAAAATGATTGTCTACATTAAACGTAAATCCCAAACGACTCTTTAATCAAATTGGATGAACCTCCTTTCTTTCCCTGGATGACCACCGTTTTCACCTGACCACTATTTTCAGTGCGCAAACGCACTTGCCTCTGTTGGTGTTCGGGGATGGGGGGGGGGGGAGTAATGTTTGATAAGGGTGTATCCAGTGACGTAGCTACCGTGGTAACAGGTACAGCCTGGCTGTAGGACCGGGCTTTCTCGGGCCCCGGCCAACCAGAAAAAAAAACAACAAGTTACAGTAGTACAAAAGTTTACTGTGGGGCCCGTGGTGAGATAGCTACGCCACTTTGTGTAATTCTCGATTTAGAAACGTTACCCAGTATTTTTTTTTTACGCGATAGCTTTCTATTTACCCACAGTTTGAAAAGCTATTTTAATTCTGTCACAACAAGCGTACACACTTTTCTCTAACTAAGTGTAAATACTGCTAAACACATCACCCCTTTTACTTCCAGGACTATAAGGAAAACTCGAAATTAAATATTGACCATGGATCAACTTAGCGGTACCCATTTTCTTCTGTGACGTATTTGTTACAAGAAATACCGTCTTTATTTTTACTTTCTTCTACTGAGTGCTGGAAACGTTTCTAGTGTTTTGATTCTAATATAACCTCACGCTAAACATTTATCACATATATGGGATGATTTAGTCTGTTGAAATAAGTCTAAAATAAGGCCCCGGTACATACGTGACCATAGATAAATGTTGATATTGTATTTTAGTGTATTTCTTTGTAAACATTAGCTTTAATAATAAAAAAGTGAAAGTGTAGTGTAATGGCGACATGTTCATAATATGACTTAAGACGTTCCGGTAAGTTGTAGTCTCGAGGACTCGTCAGACGCAGCTCCAGGAATATCGTTTAGGGGATGGGCGAGGAGTAAACAATTTGTCAAGGGATATGTTGCTTTTGTATTTTAAGCGGTTCCATGACAGTTTGTTTTGTGCTTATTATTATTATTATTATTATTATTATTATTATTATTATTGATATTATTATTATTATTATTATTGATATTATTATTATTATTATTATTATTATTATTATTATTATTATTTGCAAGTAGATAAACGGAATATATTAGATCGTTTAGAATGGAACATTACTCGCTATCAATTTAGAAAGTTTATCCTGAAGTCAAGACTTCTCTACTTCTCTCTTTACTCCTCTCCTTTCCTCCTGTGTACAACGCTGTCCGTGATTTTTACAAGGTACTGTTTAGGCTGAATGTATACGTAATGCGGCTGTAATGTCATGCACATTTCTTTCGGCTTGCATAGGCTTCATGAAATATGCAATTTCTATGCAGTGGTCTGTCTTCATGGTGTAGGCGTGTGTGCGCGCGTTTTCTGTGTAAGGACAGGGTCGGTCCATTTTTGTCGTGTAACGGCACCTAGTACAAGAATATACATGGATAAATAACATCTAGTCCGAAGTTAACATACTTCCTATTTATAAGAAATACTTATATTTGTAATAAACACTATCATCCTTAGAAGTTGGAATAGTTGATTTTACTACTTCATTACATATATATCCGAGTAATATTCTTGTTTACCACCTTCATGTGTAATCAGTGTAATCGGAGAGCTTTAAATGATCTATTCAAAGACTACACGGTCTATTTAGCCGGGCATATATTCAATGAGTTTAAACAACTGGTGTCATTTTGAAGACTGCGTGATACTTTTTCTACAAACTGTCCGTACTGGTTTTGTTAACTGAAAATTTCAATGCTATTTCTATAATTTCTATTATAACTTTTTTTTAAAGAACGACTTTACTTGTTTTCGATTGGTATATGTTAAAGCCTGTTTTCTAAAAAAGACGAAACAAGCCAAGACATACAAAACTTATATCATTTTTCTTGGTGGTGTTTTCTTGATTTTGGTGGTGGTGGTGATGTTGGTGGCATCGACTTTACCGCCGTCGTCGCTGTAGTTATTGCTAATGCTGCTGCTGATGATGATGATGACGACGACGACGACGACGATGACCACGACGATGCTGATGTATTTTCAAACACAACGATAGTAGACCGAAACTTGAAAATATTAGCAGATAAAGTTCGTTCCATTACAAAAATATAAATTGCACTATAACACTTTTACGATGTCTTTTGTTCTTGAATAAACCGCCATCACGTGATTACCTTTTAACCCGTTTATGCACTGCTAAATGAGACCGCCGTAAAGCGGAGGGTCTTTAGCTTTCCACCAAACTCACTATGCATAAACAAATATACGAACCCGCAAAGAAGAACGTCCATTTAGCCAAATTATCCCACTACAGTACTAAGATCACGGAGAGTTCCAGCTGCAAAGAGCTCATCGAGATAACTAACAAACAAATGTCACGGAACAAATGTACACCACTTCCAACTACCTTCTCTTCAGTAGACCTTCTGGAGAAGTTTATAAATTTCTTCCATCACAAAGTACACACCATTAGAGATAAGCTTGACAACAAAATAAACTTGTTGTCACCATACAGTTACGAAAAAAATTACAGCGACAACCGTAAGCAGCATTTGAACCTGTCTCTATGGATTTAGTACGGACAATCGTGATGAAGAGTGCACCAAAGTCATGTGAACTTGATCAAATTCCATCATCACTGCTGCTTAAGTGATTAGACCCAATATTGCCTTCAGTAACTGATGTTATTTGTACCTCTTTCTCATCCGGGGAATTTCTATCATTTTTCAAAACTGCTATTGTAAAGCCTCTGCTGAAGAAACCAACACTCGACAATACCGATTTATAGAACTACCGTCCAGTTTCGAATCCACCGTTCATTTCGAAAACCTTTCTTTTATATAGCAATGTACAGTCTGCACATCTTCTTGCCACAGTACTGAAACTACTTTTCTGAAAGTAGTTAATGTCATTCTCTCTACTTAGTATAGCGGAAAGAGTACAGTCCTCACCCTCCTTGATTTGTCTGCAGCATTTGACACAATATACCATGATATATTACTTCACCGTCTCTAGCATGTATTTTGCATTCACAATACAGTCTTACTGTGGTTCAAGTCCTACTTAGTCAACAGGACAAAAATTGTGGTTGCAAATGGAATACACTCCAGCCCAGCTGATCCATGTTGTGGTGTTCCACAGGGGTCTGTTCTTGGACCTGTTTCCTTCATTCTATACAAAGCCGCTCTCAAGTGTCATAGATCATCATCCAATGTCTCATCAACTGTATGCTGAAGTCAACCACAAATATACAAGTTTAGTCACCTAACGGAAGTTGATGCTAACATCAAAAAAGTAGAGAGGTGCATTTCTGATGTGATCTCATGGGTGACATGTAACAAGCTGCAGGTGAATGATGATGCAACAGAGGCCATTTTGATCACAATAAAAAGACTTTCTCATTTACATCTTTTATCTCAAATAAAAAATATCAGCAACACCAACATTAAATTCACACAGATCGAAACATAGGTGTTACTCTGGATAGTACTCTAGCATGCACCAACATGTCATGAACATATGCATGGATGCATATCTTGAGCTGAGACTCATCAGCTCCATTCGCAAATATCTTTCAGTTGATGCCACTAAAACACGTGTGTTCAGTAATACTTTCAAGACTAGACTATTATAACTCAATTATGTCTGGTTCGTCTCAATATCTACTCGAGAATCTTCAAAAGTTCAAAACACAGCTGCACGGATCATCTTTAGAGTACCACGATCAGAGCACACCTCCCTGCTGCTCTGTACCCTACACTGGCTATCCATTCAATCCAGAATCAAACAAAATGTTTTCTCTGTGATACGTTTCACTGACGGACTCCAGTCCAACATACCTATCTGGCCTCACCCATGTGTACACACCAGCAAGATACTCGCGCTCCTCTTTTCATAATCGTATACTCATTATTCCAACTATGATAACGAATTCATATGGACGACTTTCTTTTGCATACTAGGGCCCAACAACGTGGAACGAATTGTTCATTGAAATTAGATACAAAGACACAGTGATCCCGTTCAAGAGTGCTCTTAAAACTCACCTTTTCCGACTGCAAGAACAAACTTAAAGACCTAGAAATGTTTCCTATCTTAAATATTGTTAGCATTTTTTTGTAATGTTTTCTAATTTCATATGTTTGGGTTTTTTTTTGTTTGTTTGTTTTTTGTTGTTTGTAGTTATATCATTATAGATGGTGTAAAGCGCGCAGAGCTTCTAAAGATTAGGCGCTATTCAAAGTCCTCATTATTATTTTTTAATATTGCTTCATAAGTAGATGAGAACGACCTAATTCGACAAATACTTTAAAATTACTTTTCAGCATTTCCCTACAGGATGGCATTGCTATCTTCTGATAGCTGAAACTTTTAATAATTACATCTGGTATTATTCACTGATATCCTATATTTATAATGACTAAGATTTTTGTCCTCCAGACGAATATACTATCAAGCCGATGTCGTGTATTTGATGCAATATCACGTATATACATTAACACTGTCAGCAAATATTTTCTTAACAAATTGTAATTCTCCAATTATTTTTCTTAATGCAATGTAAGATACGCTGGCAGTTTTTGTTTTAACAGCTGTCGTCTACGCTGCCGTCTCTTATCTCCCGGGACACGTGATAATGCTGGGGAACACAGTTCAGCACACAATTCATATCGTGTCGTCATGGTTGGAGTCCTGATGTTGTGACACGCGCAGAGAGCTGCCGCAATAATCCGTCCAATAGTTTTCGAAGAAGCTCACGATATGCTGAGATATTTTTTTTCTCGCTTAAAACAAAAGATTAATTATGCAAATAAATATAAAATAGGTTACTTTTGTATGCGTACATACCGTAAAATCTAGTTATTTCGTTGAAAATGCATTATTATCGATTTTTATGTTGTATTAATATGCTTGTTATATTAGCTCAGAGCACATTTTAAAAATATTTGTCGCTCATATGTAACTCGAACTGATGTCGCATAACAATGTAGTAAACAATTACAATTTACCTAATTGCAGCTCATTTTTATGTCGTAAAAAATACAGAAGACCTTCGACATTTATTTTTGATTATTATAATTATTACTTTTATTTAATGGTTTTGTATAGTTTTTCATATAAATGCAAATATTTTACTTCTCATAAATAAAGTATTAAGCTTAATAACGTATTATGCAAAATGTATATATCTTCTATTCCTTTAGATAACTCGTGTTGTAACCTAAATAATTTCATTATAGTTATCGCGAGAATGCTCACTAGTGTGTATTTCCCTGTGATATTCTGACGAATATAAGTATTAATGTTTATATAATTTATGCGTTCGAAATCAATAAAACATCGTTTTAAAAAAGTCTGTGTCTGACCTTTATTTTCCAAACATACGCAGCTGCTAGTAATACTTTTTTTAAAAATAATATTTTGGTATGACTCTGTCGGGGTTTGAAACCGAGATCTTCCAATATCGAGGCGGACGCTCTAACCAATTACGCCACCGGATACATACATACATACATACATACATACATACATACATACATACATACATACATACATACATACATACATACATACATACATACATACATACATACATATGTAACAAGATAACCGGGTTATATATATATATATATATATATATATATATATATATATATATATATATATATATATATATACATATATATGCATACATACATACATACATGTGTGTGTGTGTGTGTGTGTGTGTGTGTGTGTGTGTGTGCGCGCGCGCATTTGGATGTACTTTGATCACGGAAAGATGCGATTGAGTCCTATTACTCAAGTACTGAGAGCTTCAAATATGGATTTCAGCATGGTGTGACAAGCAACATTATTTGTAGACAAATAGCATGGACCCTATTTTATAGCATTGTCCATTGAATGATTTCCAACGGACACGATGTTTAGAGGAACATTCCCCTGTAATGTTTACAAAGAATGGCTATTAGAATTGTTCTCCTCATTCAAAATCAATCGATTGGCGCTTTTCAGGAATAATAACAGGTCGCATCAAATATCTTTAAAATGGGTAGACCTTGGAAGTATAAAGGGTTCATTCGGTCAAAAGAGATATTCAGCTCTTTGCGGAGAAATGATTGACATGGTACGTCTAATCTAGTTACAATGGCAGATGTACGTGCCAGATTTGTTGAAGTTATACTGAATGGAGTCAACATATTTGTTTGTAGCTTATTATATCCACTCTTTGGTCACTACACCATGTAATCTGCCCTATACGAGTTTAAACTAGTACAACTTTATTTATACATTTTCATTCAAACTGCTAGTAGTACATACATCGCAATATGGTACGTTGCTATTATTACAAACATGTAATAAACTGCCACAAAAAAAGACTTATTCTTATTAGTTTCATAACTTTCGTTCAAAATAGGCAAACTTGGCAGCCGCTTAGGGCACCGAGAATTGGGAAAAATCCAAAATCGAACTACACTGTTAGATTATTTATTTATTTTCATCAAATATGCAGACCAAATAATGAAAATAAAAAAATATCAAGCCAATCATGTATTAATAATAAAGAATATTTCATAATACGTGATGTGCCAAATCCACACACACACACACACACACACACACACACACACACACACACACACACACACCACATCAGCACAATGCTGGTTATATGGTGCTGATTTAAAGTACATTTACATTTACATTAATGAGCGCGTGTTCTGACACGTACCAATATTTAACAAACACAAAAGAGTAAGGATGAAAAGCCGTCTCAATGTTGAAGTCAATACACACGACAAGACTGCGTCCCAGTACCAATGAAAACTGGCGGAGTGTGCACTATGTCGAGGTTCACCCATTTGGATGTGTGTACGAGTCAGTGACATGAGTCTTATACATGATCGGCACACTATCACTGTATCTGTACCGATTTATTTTGTATGATGCTTCTCGACTCTGAACAAACTGTAATCTATATTGATACAAATGCAGTTTACTTCTTTTTCACGTGGAGTTAACGTGCATTTTACTGTACTTTTGTTGCAGAAAATATCTGAATTCTTTACGAGTTTAGACATAACAGTAAATATTATATTTACTTGTATCTGTTGTATTTTGTTTTATTTGTTTATTTATTTATTTAAACTCTTAATTGCACTTACACCAATTAATAGACCTGTATCGTATCATAATTATGGAGTAGAAAGTGTCCAAACCATGATTATGAGAATTTATTATTTTTTAAAATCATGCCATAAAGGGGATATGGCTGAGTGGTTACATATTTGTCTTTCAAAATGTCGGATGTAAATGCTCATAGGTTTAAGATATACTTACTGACCAGTACTATTCCTTGCTGAACAACACCCTCCTCTATTGACCACCAGTCAAACTTACTGACTAGCATCCACTTTTATTGACAAGTACCAACATCTACTGACCAACACCCAGTCTTATTGACCAACATCAGTACCTACTGGTCAACACACCATCCGACTTACCAGCATGTGGTTTAAAAAGAGGTAAAAACAGGAGTAGTGTTAAGAAGATTAACACCTCGAAAAGACAAAATTATAATGCACCTACATACATGAAACCCCTAATTGCAAAGCAAGGAGAATAAAGAGGATGCTCACATGAACACAACCATACTTATATACTAACATACATGGAGTGTAAGAATAGAAAAGAGGAGTGTACACACATTTGCACTAGCATGCCACCAATGTGAAAGAGAAATCAGAGAATATATACATGCAAAGGACCAACCATAAAACACATATTTCTGGCATATATTGAGCCGTAGTTGTGCATGGCATCTCAGCAGAAGTCATCAAGTGCGGCAGCAGTGTGCTGTTTACTCACATGCACGACTTCTTCTGCCAGTGGTGGGATGATGGTGCAGTGCTTCAGGATATGAGAGACGCCAACGCAACCATGCACAAGAACAATGGTGACAGAAGTGACTTCAACAACTACAAGGACATATCCCTTCTCAGCATCGTAGGTAAAGTTTTCACACGCGTCACCCTGAACAAACTGTAGACGCTTGCTGACAGAGTGTATCTAGAGTGGCAGTGCGGGTTCAGGCAACTGCAGGAGAAATGCAGAGAAGAACACAAACCCTTCTTCCTTGCCTTTATAGACATCACACAGGCGTTTTATCTGGTCAAAAGAGATGCACTCTTCATAATCCTGGCGAAGATTGGATGCCCTCCAAAGCTGCTACGCATGATTCCGTCCTTTTACGATGACATAAAAAGGACGGTGCGGTATGATGACTCAACATCCGATGCCTTCAACATAAACAGAGGAGTGAAACAGGGTTGCATCATAGTCCCCACGCTTTTGTGCATCTTTTTTGCTGTCTTGCTTAAGTATGCCTTTGGGGAATCCCCAGAAGGGATCTACCTTCACACGCGATCAGACGAAAATCCGTTCAACCTGCAACGACTAACGACGCAGCGCAAAGTGTGTGAATCAACCAGCTCTTACTAGACAATGCTGCCCTAACCACTCACACAGAAGATGAGTTACATCACCTGATGGACCGCTTTGCTAAAGCATGCGATGAGTTTCACCTGACCATCAGCCTAAAGAAAACAAACTTGATGGTTCAGAATGTGGACCCCAAACATTATCAACAGCAACTACGAACTTGAGATAGTCAGTCAGTTCACGTACCTCGGTTCCACCATCAACCATCACCAACGACTTACCGCGCGATGCTGAGCTCAACAAGCGGATAGGAAAGGCATCAAATACTCTCTCCAGGTTTTCGCAAAGTGTATTGAACAACAGTATGCTGACCCTGAACACTAAGATTTATGTGTACCGTGCTTGCGTGCTAAGCACTCTCCTGTATGCCATTGAAACATTGACTCTGTACCCCTCACAAGAGAAAAGACTGACAGCTTTTCACATGCGATGTCTCTGATGCATACTCGGGATCACTTGAAGTGATCGACTAACAAACCGTGAGGTGTTTGAACGTGCCAAGGTTCTCAGCATGGTCACACTCCTCCGCCAACGTTGCATCAAATGGCAGGGCCATGTACGTCGGATGGATGACGGTCAGATCCTCAAAGACCTTCTTTATTCGGAACGTGCCTCTGGCAAAAGGTCGATCGGACGGCCACATATCCGCTTCTAGGATATCTGCAAGAGCGACATGAAAACCCTTGACATCGATGTCAACACCTGGGAAGAGCTTGCTCTAGACAGGCTCAGCTGGCGACATGCTCTATTCACTGAAAACCGGCGAGGAAAAGCTACGCTTGCTAGCTGATGAAAAGCGATCTCGGAGTAAGAAGAAGCAGCTCCAACACAAGCCACACTCCACTTTCAGGTGCAGCAAGTACATCAAGGACTGCCACTCCCGTGTTGTGATTCATAGCCACTAAAGACTCTGCACAACCACCAACCGATAAATCTTTCATGGGCTCACTTCGATTGTCTCTAGAGACTAACGGATGTCAACAACAATAATATTTTGATATATGTCAGTTGCCCAATAAAGGGACTTAATTTTTAGCTCTTTTTAGTGGCCACATATTCCGGAGAGTGATCTACATACATCGCATTCTCCGCTTCATCTCTCCCCACCATAAGGATTAAATGACACGAGGAGCTTAAAACGAGGCTCGAGAGCCTCTTTACCCATTTCTTGTTCTTTGGTATGGGGGACCCCTCTTCGTCTTCACATGACTGTTGTTGTTGTTCTTGTTCCTCTCGACGCTTCTAGAACCACCCTTCATTACTTATCCCCAGCCTGCAGCAGCTCTCGATTTTGCTGTGCTAGCTTGGTCCACTTCTTTTCTTTCCATACCCTTTTTCTCCGTTCCTCTTTCAGCACCAGTAAGGAGTATTTTACTCGTTCCGAAATAGAGCTAACTTTTTTCGGTCAAACTAATTTTCCGATGTCAGTTCACCTCCAAGAAGTGCTCCTGGCTGAAAGATGCAATGTACGTTCTGATTGATAGAACCACCAAATCAGTTCTGACATGGTCTTTGAATGCTTATAGAGGTGTGATCACCACTTGTATCTTTTGTTTGATATCAGGGGCATATAAAGGAATCTCATTTAAAGGGGGGATGGCGTAAGAAAAAAGTAGTCAAGGCGACTGTGGGATGGAAATCCTGGTGAGACATGGAGAACAAAGTGTGGTTTTCATTTCAACTCAGTACTAGAGCTCCCTCTCCACTCTTCTGTCTTATCTTGTGTGATAAAATATAAGTATGATAATATGTTTATGCACGTCTGAGCACTCCTTTACTTTTCTATCCTTACATTCTTTGCATAGTAGGAAATAAGACTGTTTATTTAGATATGTGAATCCTCTCTTATCTCCTTAAATTTTTGGGGGGTTTCTTTCATGAAGGTATAAATGTGAAATTTAATTTTGTCTGTTCTATGTGTTACTTTTCTTTACATTTCATCTTATTTTACATTCCCTTTAACATGGTGCCCTGGATAGTGAAAAGCTGTGTTGGTCAATAGTTAGGGGTGTTGATAAATAAGACTGGATGTTGGTCAGCAGAAATAGGTGCTTATCAGTAGAAGTGGGTGCTTGTCAGTAAGTACTGGTGTTGGTCACTAAATTAGGTTGATGCTTGTTAGGCGGTGATGCTGGTCATTACATTACAGTTTCTTTTTTTCCTGACCGACCCATAATTTTAGAATTATGGACTAAAGTAAAATTCTATTCTACCTACAGTGCCATTCAAGAAGGCAGCGTAATGTTAAATTCACATTGTCTCTTCACTGATCCTTTATCCACTGAGTAACCCCCATTAGTAATTACAACTTTCAAAACCTTTTTATTTAAAATAAGGTACTTTAATTTGTCAATGTTGTTCTTGTTGAGAATGTTAAGGGGTTAACGCCATTGTTCAGCACATATTAAGTTATACGTGGCGGCCAGTATATTTGGTGTAGGAAGAACTCGGGGGAGGGGGGGGGGGCACCGACCCACGGTAAGCTATTGTCAATCTTTCTCATATCTTTCTTTCACGAATGTATAAATGTGAAATTCGAATTGTCTCGCTGAGTCAGAGATTTGAACCGAACGAAGAGAGATATGAGATGTCCGTGATCGGTAAAAGCGAGCGCTTTAGACCACTCGGCTACCTGGGGTATGAGGAGCAGTTTTAACTACTATAATACCTCATTAATTATTAAAAATTGATTTTATGTTCGTCACCATTGTAGGCTGAGTACATTAACCATTGCTGGTACGTACTTCCAAAATTGAACTTAATCTACTCGTTACCTGTCTTCTGGATTTCAATCTCGACTCCTTAATTAATAAACCAGGCCAATTCTCGACTTACCCTTGGTGATTATTGCTGTTGTTGTTGAGAAAGCACGTTGTATTGCAACCTGATGCTGGTCCTATTGATCCAATTTTCCATTCATCACGTACTTACAATTACGGGTGATTTTTGTTTTCAGTCAGTTGATTAAATACAATAGAAATCAATATCTCAGCATTGGTTTGGTTTCAGGACTTAAGAAAAGCAAGAGAACAATAATGCCGGTACATGCATACTAAACTGACGAATAACCAATACAAACGGTTTAAAATGTCTAGGATTAGGTTACAGACAATAAAAATGTCCAGAACGGAGGTCAATGAAAACTACTAAATTACTGGGTTACATAAAACATTGAACTTCTTCAGAAAATATCGAATCTTGAAAACAAGTTTTCACTTGCCATGAAAAAATATTAATGATTATACTTTGCTGAAACAGTGAGAATTTCAAATATGCCCCTAACTTGTTAGTTTCTTGTGATCGGTGAAAGTGACAGTGTCCAAAACTTTGCACAAATATGCTAATGCGGCGGGTATTCTACCAAAAAAATTGCTTGGCGGTCCGTATAGTATACCACGTTCAACACCTTTAAAAGCAGGCAACAAAACTTAAAATTAACACCAGTATTGGTCCTTGGAGAAGATAAACTTAAACAATCAGCACTGTTTTATCTGCATTCAGTCCCATTATTAAAAGATCGCAGAATTTGTATTCACTTTGAAATGATAAACATTTACAATTTGTTCAGTCACGTCAGTCATTGCTAAATAATACTAAGAAATATGACTGTAAATTTGTACTAGCAATGTGAATATTTGTTAATCTTTTAAGTGCATAGATGCTATTATACAGTGAAAACAACACAATTACAGTAATTTTTTGTGTTGGTAATTGTTTGGCCCGGATAGGCTTTGCTAATGCAATTGTAAAGGTAGGCGTAGCAGGGAGAGGTAAATATGACAATACTGTATATTTGACCTTGTAAATTAATGGGTGCGAAACCACTACCACCTTGGGTACGAGACGACCAGCATCTTGGGTACGAAATTACCAATTTCCAGTATATACGAAACTACTTGGGTAGGGAATGACCATGAGACAATGGATCAGTACATGCATGTTTGTAAAGTGTATGAAAGAAAGACAGACAGAAAGAAACAAGAAAGAAGAAATAAATTGTAATCAAATGGCTTTGAAATAAAAAATATGTATAAAAAAATAGGGAGACCTTTTATTGCATGGGGATGAAAAAAAATAGATATGAAATAATACACATCAAAGGTAACTCACAAACAAACATTCTGTACGTGATTGTATTTTTATTTTTTTTTAGCTATCTACATGCTGTTTTTAGATCTTGATTTAGTTTCTAAATCTACATATTTTATTTTAATTTTAGGGTCGGACAAGTATGGATTTGTATTGCTGTCCGTTTTGAACTATGTTGATAAACTAACCATTATAACTCAACTCTTCTCTTCATGAAGTTAAAAAAAGTCATCATTAGTCGGAATACTTCACTTGCTACAGAACATGGCGAACTGTGATTTCGTGCTGAAAGTTAAAGAGCGATTTGCGGAATTTTGGAAGCTTGTTAGTAATGTGTGGTCATTTATTATGAAGTATATTTTACTCTGATTAACGATATATTGCATAGTGATTTGTGGCGTTGAGACATTGCAGGACTGGCTGAAGAACACGGACCATTGCCGTCATGGATTCGTATATAATTGTTGACAGTTTTGAGTTTACCAAACCAATGAACATGCGGTTACTAGAAACACCGAATTAGACTGAAAAACCGAAATACACACGGAAATACACATGTATATACAAGTTCTTTCAGTATATATCGGTTTCCACACACAAATTATTATTTGTTTTTGTTTGAATATTAATATAAAGCAAAATAAAATTTGTGATATTGATAGTATCAATGATCACGCATTATTTACTTTTTCCTAGTCATTTGGTCGTACTTATAGGACAGGTTGATCGTTCGAGAATGGAGATAGTATGGTAATGACTGATCATTTCAAAACGAAGATAATCTTCGGAACAGATGGTGTAAGTCGGCTTAATTCATCATGTATGGTTGCTTGTTACGATCACGATATTAATGTCACTCTTGCATATATACTGTAGTATACACTTTTGGTACTTTGTTACATTTCACTATCACTTTATGTATATATTTCAATTTGTCATTTATCATATATATGTTAAATCAAGTAAAGAATAAATAATTTATAAATTTTAAATTATTTTGATTTTATTATTATTTTAACATGTATGACTATTCCCTGTTCACATATTTTGGAGAAGAAGTCTTTCTTTTCACTATTATAATCAACTGTCAAATCATCATAACCAGTATATATATGCCAAATATTTGGAAATGTTTTAAACAAAAATTAAATTAAATGTTCTTTTTTTCTGTCAAAAACTATTATAATTAAAAGTTATAGTAAACATAATATAATGTCGGGAAATACTTTGATACTTTGATACTCTTCCCTTTTACTCTTTGCATGTATTACTATGATTTGCCATGTATCAGGTCTGTTGAATCAAGTGCGGCAGTGACATCATTACAAGAATTGTGTTATAAATAGGAAGAAAGTAAATAATTCATATAAAAAAAAATCAAAAATCATATTTTATTTTGCTTTATATTATTATTGAAACAAAAACAAATTTAATAATTTGTGTGTGGAAACCGATAAATACTGAAAAAACATCTAAATACATGTGTATTTTAGTTTTTCAGTGTATTTTGGTGTTCTAGTAACCCATGCACATGTACAATAATACATGTATATAGTAGAACTCTCACACCCTCCCATTTGTTTGTATCCTTCTCCCGCATGACCGAATTTAAAAGCATAAAGCATCAATGGTTCAAAAATGCACAAATTTAGTGATTTCATTCATTAATTTATAAATTCTAATCAGGCTGTCATTAAGAACTATGTAATATACAATGGAATGCACAATTTAACACAGGTGTTAGAGGATGGTGCTCTGATTGTGAAGAAGTGGTTAAAAGTTATGGTAATAGTGATATCCCATTACGTTCAGTTAATTATAATGCACAATTTAGCAGTATGTGAAAGAATAACTTGTTATAAAAACAATTTCATACCTTTTTGTCAGCAGACTTTGATGCAGTGTTCCAGTATTTGCATATTTATATATATTTCTAGTTTTAATATTTCTAAAACAAAGTGAGCAAATGAAAAGGAGGAAGTCTTGTATAGAAATTACAAGTCTTTAAAGAGACATAACTCCAAACTACATGTATATGGAATTATTTTATTATCAAAGATGGGGAATTACATCACATCTGTTGCATGAAAAGAGTAGCTGATGCAAATATGGCAATCATGTTACTAAAGAAACTCCTGTTTGATTTTAAATACCAGCTGAGTGTTTGAGACTCCTAGGTGATAATCAGGTTAGAACTTATAAACTAATAAAATTATTAAGTTTTAACTTTTATGCATTTTATATAACCTTGATGCCTTTTGTTCTGACATCAGTAGGGGTACAAACAAATGGAATAGTGTGTGAATAATGTAATATCAGCAAGGGAGGATACATCTCTGCCTTATCAGGGGACTTGTTTAAGAATCAGTGCTGATATTTCAAGCTACAATTCACATAGGATAATAAATTTGCTACCGATGTTCAACTCAGGTAGTCAACTTTTTATGTCAACATAAAGTTTGACTTGCTACCACATGCATTTGAAGAATATTCATGCTTGTACCCACTTAATATGCAAGTAAAATGCACTTTGAATAATAATATAAAGCAAAGTAAGTAAAATACTGACTTTATTAGTCCTCTTAAAATCAAGTTAGCAGTATGTGTAGTATGTCATTTTTAGTCAACCAATGAGAAGGCAGTATTCCATTCTTCCAAGTGACAGATAAATCTCCGTTTTGCTAACCTTACTTTTCATATCTCATTCTGATTTTCTCAGGTTTAATTTATTTGGAAAATAAATTGGGTGACTGAGAAAAATAATCAATGGAGGTGTTTGTACCGAAACCAGGAAATCCCGTTCATGGGGTTACATTATTTGTTTTCCCTATCTGCTTAATCTCATGGGGAGACAAATAAACTTCTTGACTGGGATTTCCTAAACTTTCTTTAAACCCAAGCATATATTCTATTAATCTCAATAAACTTGCATATGAACTGGGCATGATAATAAATATAATTATTTGTATTGTTATTATTTATTATCATTATTATTTTAATCATGTGAATAGTACAGTAGTCCCCCTCTTATACTTCCATCCTTCTACACTGAGAAAGTGGTCATATAAGATGTGTGGTCTTTCCAGAGGGGGATTAAATTTTTTGTGAGAAGTATATGTATTGTACGTAGTAAGAAAGCTGTATAAATTAAAGCATTTAATATCTTCGTTTAAAAATAACATTAATCATTAACAGGTTCTTGTTATAATAACAGACATATTTCAACTGAATATACGTTAATAGTTATTATTCTTGGCATAAGCCTGATATGCGAGCGGGTGTTGTTGTCATGCATATTGCAAAACCATTCAAAAATATCTTGGTACATGCATCTTATCTTTCCATTTGCACCATTTTTCCACTGCTGCTGAATAATCTCCTTCTCAGTTATGACATTGTTTATTCAATCCTTTTCTACATAAAATTGTTTGGCAAGTCCCCCCTCCCCACCTCACCCAATGTCTTCGAGCAAAATAACTTTCTTCTAAAATAATATGTTACAGTTAACATGATGACATGTTAATGTTTGTAATGATTTATTTGGTTGTTTCTAACTAAATGTGATTTCATTATGCAGACAAAACATGTGTCAAGTGGACAAATTGCATTCTTCGTAAAGGAAGTGATAAGTGTCTTGTTGCTTGATTTTTCGGTCTTAGCTACCCTGTTTTGTTCAAGGTTCTCTGTGTGCTATTGTACAAATTTATTTTTAGCCAATGCTGACCCTGTTTTGATATTCCCAATTACGTCTGTTTATAATCATCAAAGAGAAGAACTCTACAGATGTGTGAAGCCCAAAAACTCTTATCATAACATTGTTGAGCCCATATCCTGTAAACGTTGGCTTTTATAGACAATGATATATTAATCTTAAGTCAACACTTCTTATCTAAACTTGACACTGGGAGACATGTATCGATGATAGAGAAAATTTAATTACTTACCTTATGTCATTTGAAAAATGTGGCCACTCGTGAATGTTTGTACTAAATTGTTGGCTGTTCTTGAGGGGTACTTTTGATTACAAACTCATTGGTGCCAAGGGATTCTGGGTGTAAGAAGCAGGCAGCCGCTGATTGGGGGGATTGGGGGGCTGTTCAGAGGGGTAATATTGTATATGTACATGTGTAAATATGAAATTGTAAGTAAGTTGTAGACCACTCCATTAGCCTAGTGGTCAATGTGTCTGCCTCAGATGCGGTAGGTCGCGGGTTCTAACCTTGGCCAAAACATACTAAAAACTTAGAAATTGGTACTAACAGCTGCCTTGCTAGATGCTCAATATTAACAGGTTAGTGTTAGGACTGGTCGGCCTGGTGTCAGGATAAGGTGACCAGGTTGAACATCATGCTATGTGTCTGAAAAATTGTTAAAGCTACATTATAAATCCAAATCACACACAGTAAATTGTAAGCAACAATATCAGACCCTGTATTCTGAAGTGATGAATGCAAGGTGTGATACTGTTTTTGACAAGATAACAATTGTGGGGAACTTTCTTTTTTGTTCTATATTTTTAAGTCCAGGCAGTTAGTTGATTTTGAGAAAGTAGGTCTTAAATGTGCAAGGGATGTTTTTTTTTAGTGAAATGGAACTGTTTTACATGAAATGGAATCATAAAAATATTCTTTTTATTGTATACCTTTTGAAGTTAATAACATAAATATGTTATACTTATAATCAAAATATTGTAATAATTTATATGCTATTCTTTCCATTTAAATAAGGATTTATTTAGGCAAAAAGACATAAATGTAGAGAAAGCAATATATATATATATATATATATATATATATATATATATATATCTGTGTGTGTGTGTGTTTGTGAATACACACTAAGAGACAACAGGGAACGCATCTTGAAACGGGGACATCCCTGTTTTGTAATGTTAGCCTAAATGGAATGCCAATGCCTTATTTAATGATACAAACCTTAATATAAGTGTATCTGAGCATGTCTTCATTTTGTTGGTATTTTTTCACATCATGATATACACAACAAAACACACATCCCACTTAGCTCAAAACCTTGTGTGTATCATTTGGAAAACTGTGTCCTCGTTTATGCAGTAAAGATTCACACTACATAATACCATTTCTTTTCTCCAATTAACCACATTTTAGTTAATCCAACAAGTTATGCTTGAGCCAAATAGGAAATAAAAATAACTTTTTTAAGTACTTATACATGGCACCAGTCACACCGCTGAAAATACAAGTTTTCATACTCATATTTAGTGTTTCTCAATGTATTATCAATGTGCATGCTGGCTGAAGTATAAATAATGTGAAAGAAAACAAAATATTGTTTGACTCTGAGGTAAATTATAAAATATTTCACATTCTTTCCTCATTTAGTCAGTACCTTTTTATACTCTGTCTGTCTGTCTTTCAGCCTCAATACTTCTGTCTGTCATTCTTCTTGCTAGCTTCATTTCTTTCTGGCCTTAAGTCCCTTGTTTTCCCCTATTTCTAACAACCCGATGGTAATGTTCATAAATTTCTCTCTAATCAATCAATGACCTCAAATATGCAACATTTATATTGTTAAAACATGCAAGAGGTCTCTTTAGTGAATGAATGAAACAAACTATAATAATTTTCCTCTAATTAATGCATGACCATCAATATCACAACTACACATTGACATCACAACTTCACAATTGCGTGACTACCTCACAAATGCATTGTTTTTCCTTGATACATTTCCATAATGTAGTGCTGGTATTTAACTACCATAAAATACAAATCACAACTCAAACACCAAATACCGGGAACTAGTTTTCCAATGCTACCTTAAGTCAGTCATATCATGATATGCAACATTAAATTCACAACTGACTTCACTAAGCAAAAGGCAAAACATTTTTACTGTTACATGCAAGAGGTCTCTTTAGTGAACACATGAAACAAACTATAATAATTTTCCTCTAATTAATGCATGACCACCAATCACAAATACACATTGACATCACAACTTCACAATTGCCTGCCTACCTCAGAACTGCATGGTTTCTCCTTATTACATTTCCATAATGTAGCGCCGGTACTTAACTACTATAAAATACAAATCACAACTGAAACACCAAATACCAGGAACTTGTTTTCCTATGCTACCTTAAGCCAGTCAAATCATGATTTTAAGCCTCATTTCATCTGTAACTCTACACATCATATTTACCATCATAGTAAGAATAAAAGGTGTCTACAGATAACGGGACAATCCCTTCTCGATCATTCCATTGTACGATTTATCAGTCTCTATTATGAATACTGCACATTGCCTCACACAGTTTAATCCACACAATTAGATTAGGGGCTATTTGGCTAAAACTATTACATGCCATCATACAAAATACAATTTTGGTGTGTTTTATATTGAAGAGATATTATCATGCATTGGCTTATTAACGAAGGGGATTGCACTAAAGTGGCAAATTTATGTACACCAAAGTTTAAAATGTGTTATTTTGTGGGACATTTTAATTCTATACTGTAGTCTTGGCAATATAATTATTTTAAGTGAAGATTGTCATGCAGATCTTTGATTATTTTGTTTTAGAAAAAAGGGGACACATTCTCTCTATATTTACACAACTCTTAACAATTCAAGTTCTTCAAACTCCTGGACGTACATTTTTAGTTATTTATACAACAAACATTATAAAAAGATTCAGCATGATCATTTTAATTTAGTTTGTTAACATGGATGGGAACAATTTGTATGAGGTGAGATTACTGCAGTATTTACATCGAATTGATTTCTAATTAGAATCAAGATACATACTTATTGAATCTTCCCTATTTGTATAATTTGTAACACTGTGTATATGTTTGTCCACGCTCTGAAGTAAAGAGATTCTCATACAGTGTTTCTCGGAAATCAACCACAGGCCAGTTAGAAATGACATGTATATATCAAATGGATAGTGAAAAAGATCTTTATCGCTAATAATTTGTTATAAATAAAAATGTCCCTCTTTAGATGGTAAAATCATATGTCCCCGTTTTGTAGGTTTTACAAGAATGTGTGTGTATGATTTGCTTTAACAAATTTTAAGTTATATTGCTATGATGTATGTAATGTGGCAATTAATAATGATATCTAGCACTTGGGCATCATGCCACAAACATGTAGCATCATCCTACCCAGTCATATTATCCTGACACCAGTCCTAATATTAACTTCTTAATGCTGAATGCCAAGCAATCCAACTGCTAGTACCATTTTTATAAGTCTTTGGTATGACTTGGTAGGGTTTGAACCCGTGACCCCCTTCAACCAAGGCAGACTTAGTCCACTGGAGTGCTCATATATATATTAAAAAAAGAATATTTTTATGATTCCATTTTGTATTTAAAACAGTTCCATTTTACCATAAAACTTCATTGCACAATTAAGTCCTAATGATTTTAAGAGATTCAAAGGAAAAATAATTTTAAATTGCTTTAAATAGAGAAATGATTTGAAATTACCCATCTCAAATGAATTGTAAAAATGTAGCCCATTTTTGCTAACTCATCAGGTGCCAAATAGTTGCACAGATTCCGATTGTTTCTCCCACACCCTGGTCTTCATTAGAAAAAGCTTGTACCATGGAGTGGTAGATAATCTGAACTCATTATGAAACCATTCATAGATACAAATAAGAATCCTTAAAACTTTTTCAGCTCGTTTGAGATATTTGGACAGATATGTTGGAAGGATATTTCAGGGTAAATAAAAATTTAAGTTGGCTACTTGTTCTGTGGAGCAAGTGACCTGGAACATTTAATTGATCAGCATCAGATATTACAAAAAAGAGACTTGTCCTTTTGCCATCACTTGTAAATACAGTAAATTGACTAATTTTGGAGCCCTGTATTTGGAAACTTATATTGGAATAGATTGTTTTGTTGTCATGGAATAATACGTATAATGGACTCTCTACTTATGAATGTGACAGATCTTACTACTACTACTACTTCTACTATTATTAACCATAATAATAATTGTTCAATTCATCAGACCTGCATCTAAATAGATCATAGCGAATAAAGCATAAGAGAAAATGGTGACAATGTGTCCTATGAAGAAAAAATCAGTGAGGCAATCATATGGCAATTTAGCAATGGAGGTGTAATTCTTTTTAATTAGGTTAATATAATAGTTCATAACATTTTGTTCATATTTTTTTACACTTGCTTCGTTTTATTACACAGTCTTGGTTTTTTAAGGAAGCTTAGATAATACTTTTGGTTTTCCAAGCCTGCTATTCAGTTTACTTCAAATATAGATTTAGGGGGACCACATGCATTGAGCTATAGGTTGTATTCTAACCCTGCATGTATTAGTGTAAAGACCAAACCAAATAATCTGTAAAGTCTTAATGAATACCTTGTCTTCATCAACCAATTGTCAATGTAGCCACACTCATCAAGAAAAATATGTTTGTTAAAAATACTGTAATTATAATAGAATTTAAATCTAATAATTTTTTTTTCCAGGCAGTTTCTAATGAAGAAGCAAATCAAACTGCATCAGAAGAGAAATTTTGTGGACTTCTGGAGAACTTAATCCAAGATTTAAAGGTTAAGTTTTGTCAAATCCTGGGAAATAAAGTTTAAGAGAAAATACCATTGAAAAAGTATCAAATTAACACATTCGGTTATTCATTTGGTTTATTAAATGTAAATAGTAGTTTTAAGAAAAATAGTAAACGCCTATCATGTTAGAATAAAGTAAAGGAGTTGGAAAACAACAAGAGTTTTTACATGGTGTAATTAGTGCCACTTGTCATTCAGCAATTTTCACTGCATTATTAAGTGATAATTACTTATATTATGGCTATTATTAGCACATGTATGGCACATTATGGAAAATCCACACTCTTATGGTGGAAATTAATATGTCCATGCTGTTGTCCATCAAAGACGGGATATACTGGTTGTTGTACAATTGCTTATAGGAGATAAATTATGCTTATTGCCCCCATCAGAAAGTTGCAAAAATATAATTATGTAATAGTAGATCCACTTGTTCACATGGAACTTACCTGTTGGCTGAGTGGTAGTTCAGATTCTGCTTTTACAATACCTTTTAATGTTCAAAGAATTTACAAACGAAAATGCATAAAATATTATTAAAAAAGACAAACATTTCAAAGCAAAGAATCCCATTAGAATGTGTAGGTACATCACAAAATATACATAGTTTAATTATAAAATAATTTTAATTACTGTGGTGACCAAAACAAAGAAAATTATATGTAAGTATTATCAGGTATATACTAAAAGAAATTGAAGCAATGTGTAACATGATTGGATGGACTATTTGTCAAGTTATTATAATACAGAATGCAAGAAATACTTTTTTCCATTCTCCTGGTCACTTTTAAATTGTTTGTTTAATATGTTCCCATTCAATGAAATGTACATAACCCTATCCAGTTTACTTTCTCATAAATACATTCTCTTCATGCAGCAGATTGTCTATAGACACATTTTTACCTTTACAGGTCTACTGTTATTTCAGACTTTACTAAACTTTTCTTTTGCCAGTGGTTCAAACAAAAATATACTTATTGGAGCTGGATACCATGGTATTTCATAACATACCATGCTACATTCCATGATACCACAGTTGTATTTGGGACCAATAATATATTGCTCTGGTGTATGGGCATGGAATTTTACTTTTTTTAAATTGCTCATCAGTAAATAATTGAATAAAATCATTTGACTCGGATTTATAGTACAATAACACCATCTTATATCAATTATAATATTTGAAATTTTTTAATTATCTTGAGATAAAATAAAATAAAATATATGATTTAAAAAGATTGCAGCAAAAACACCCTTCCCCGAAAGTTATATGGTCAATACCTTATGGTAGATAAATTTACTACATGTATGTTGTTGTAGGGTTTTAACGCCATTTTTCAGCACACAATAGGCTATACATGGTGGCCAGTATTAATGGTGGAGGAAGAACCCGGAAAGAACCACCGACCCATGAGAAGCTACTGGCAAGCTTTCTCACATATCCACATTAGCCGAATCTGAGACTTGAACCCACACAGACGGAGGTGAGATGGCAGTGAGTCGTAATGGAGAGCACTTTAGACAACTCTGCCACACGGGGCCCCACTATGTGTATGTTAATTGTTGTATAAGTTGTCATCAAAAGACAGTAACTAAAGTGGGTTGATTAAGATTACAATATAGCCAACTCCAGTTAAGAGTTATTGACATTACAGAGCTTGTTGATTAAAACAGGAAGTGTTAGCACGGAAGTCTGCAAGCAGCTAGCTGCACTATGAGAATAATGGACAGGGAAACTTTGATTGGGATGCCAATACATGTGAAGCTAGTTATCAAAATTCAAACATACAACAATGGCTCTTCTGAAAATCTTGGAACGATTTGCAGTCTTTAAAAGGAATAACTTAATTCATTAACATGTGCAAATAAATAACTTAACTGACGAATTTGGTAAGAGTATCTTTCACAACATCCCATTTGTCAACCAAGATATGATACATGACTGGTGAAATTTGAATAAAGGTTAATAATTATAATCATAATTTGGAAGGTCAAAAAGTTAACTTATGACAAATATGATAATAAGATTAAAAAAAATTTAATAATTTTATTTTGTCATGAATATTGAAAATATGCTGATTTTAATATCATAAATTTGGTAACAAGATTACTTGGGAAATTCATAGAGGATATTTGCTTGAAACGAGTGAATAACGGATATATTTCATCGAGTGGATGAAAAACTTAGTATTTTCACTCGTGGCTTCGCCACTCGTGAAAATACTAGAGTTTTTTATCCAAGAGATGAAATATATCCGTTATTCACTCGTTTCAAGCAAATATTCTTTTTATTTTATGCTCACATACGTTGGCTACCTCAAGTTTGTGACACAGTGAAAGAGCAGACCCAAAAATCTGACCCAAAAATGTAGTTCCTGTAGTGAAAAAATATTGTTATTTTTTCACTGTTATTTTTTCACTGTTATTTTTTCACTGCAGTGAAATATCAATATTATTTTAACTAGAAAATCAAGTATTTCACTGCTGAGCATAAAATAAAGTACATTATTTACTAGTACAGTAGTATTATGTACTGGTACAGTGAGAAAGCAGAGTTGTATATAGTTACTAAGAGAAAAAAATACCGTGGTAAACATGTATACTAGTAATACTGCAAACCACTAATGCTTACTGTCTATACTCACTTATAAGATGAACTCAGCTTCAAACTGCACACACCCAGACCTACTGTCCCATAATGTGCTGGCAGATCTGGGTCTGTGCAATTTTGTAGGAGTGATCATTAGAACAAACAGCAAAGACCCTTCTTTTCAGGTGCATTATGCTATAACATGATCAGGATCTATGTTGTTTGAACTAGACTTGTAGTCAAGTATATACGGTATGATTGTTGGTTTGGTAATCTGATCAGTTGGATATTACAAAATGGACGAGTAAAATTGGTGAAAATATTTCCAGTTGCAGATAAACTTGTATTATTTACAGTACATTGATTGCAAAACTGCATATAAATATTTTTTATTGTCAGTTTTGTTACTAACTCGTCACATTTTGATCAGTTATCCATTTTAGAAGGTTGGCATAAACATAAAAAAAAATCTTTTTTCACCAGAGAACGTGTAAAAAATATGTATTTAGATGGGGTTTAATAAATTAACCAGCAATGTTAAAATAATGACCCAGAAGATGTTGAATCTTTGGACACCAAAACTAAGATTAGTCACATGAACAAACTGTGAACTCCAAAGTTGAAATAAAAGCTATACTAATCCAAGGTTAATTGCTTGAAGATATACATACACCCATTCTAGAAAAAAGGAGGTGACAGCTAGTAAATTTTGATGGGGAAGGAAAAAAAAATTCATTTTGCAGTAGTAGTTAATTTCTTTTGAACTTCCATCATGTCAACCATCATGTTGTATGCTATACCTGTCCCAGAAAGGAGCTTTTATTTCTGCTGTGACTGCTTTTCCCACCATCCAGCAATCTAATTGCTTTGACCCTCTACCCTAAAATAAAAATTGCCTCTTTCTATAATTTGACATGCTATCACATTTGAGTTACATTGACATTGTGACTGGAGTATGGTCAGTACAAGCAAGATATGAAATGTTGGCACATTGATTCACATGAGATTTCCTTATCTAAACAATGCAAATTGATTCACATGATATTTCCTTATGATAACAATGCAAGTTAAGTTGTTTCACATGATATTTCCTTATCTAAACAAGTTGATTCATATAATATTTCCTTATCATAACAATGCAGATTGATTCACATGATATTTCCTTATCTAAACAATGAAAATTGGTTCACATGATATTTCCTTATCATAACAATGCAAGTTAAATGATTCACATGCCATTTGTTTATCTAAACAATGCAAGTTAAGTTAATTCACATGACATTTGTTTATCTAAACAATGCAAGTTAAGTTGATTCACATGATATTTCCTTATCTAAACATTGCAAGTTAAGTTAATTCACATGACATTCGTTTATCTAAACATTGCAAGTTAAGTTGATACACATGACATTCCCTTATCTAAACAATGCAAGTTAAGTTAATTCACATGACATTCGTTTATCTAAACAATGCAAGTTAAGTTGATTCACATGATATTTCCTTATCTAAACAATGCAAGTTGATTCATATGATATTTCCTTATCATAACAATGCAAGTTAAGTTATTTCACATGACATTCCCTTATCTAAACAATACAAATTAAGTTGATTCACATGATATTTCCTTATCATAACAATGCAATTTGATTCACATATTTCCTTATCGTAACAATGCATGTTAAGTTGTTTCACATGATATTTCCTTATCTAAACATTGCAAGTTAAGTTGATTCACATGATATTTCCTTATCATAACAATGCATGTTAAGTTGATTTACATGATATCTCTGTATCATAACAATACATGTTATGTTGATTCACATATTTCCTTATCATAACAATGCAAGTTATGTTGATTCACTTATTTCCTTATCATAGCAATGCAAGTTAATTCACATGATATTTCCTTATCATAACAATGCAAGTTAAGTTAATTCACATGACATTTGTTTATCTAAACAATGCAAGTTAAGTTGACTCACAT
Source organism: Unio delphinus (assembly GCA_029339505.1). Taxonomy (NCBI): domain Eukaryota; kingdom Metazoa; phylum Mollusca; class Bivalvia; order Unionida; family Unionidae; genus Unio; species Unio delphinus. The sequence goes on along the minus strand of JAQISU010000020.1, from coordinate 5,346,662 downwards.
ATTTCCTTATCATAGCAATGCAAGTTAAGTTAATTCACATGACATGCACTTATCTAAACAATTCAAATTAAGTTGATTCACATGATATTTCCTTATCATAACAATGCAAGTTAAGTTAATTCACATGACATTTGTTTATCTAAACAATGCAAGTTATGTTGTTTCACATGATATTTCCTTATCTAAGCAATGCAAGTTATGCTGTTTCACATGATATTTCCTTATCTATACAATGCAAGTTATGCTGTTTCACATGATATTTCCTTATTTATACAATGCAAGTTATGCTGTTTCACATGATATTTCCTTATCTATACAATGCAAGTTATGCTGTTTCACATGATATTTTCTTATCTAAACAATGCAAGTTAAGTTTTAACTGGCTGATTAGTCAGTATATACATGCTGTAGTAACTACATAAGGAAGGAAAAAAACATAGTTTGATTATTAGCACCTGGCTGCTAGCCACAGAAAGCAAGTGACCACCTGACATTTTTATATATGAAATTTGATGGGGGTGGGGGTTGAATTTGAATGGCAAATGTGAACAGGTGACTGCTGTCTAAATGTGACCAGTCAGACAGGTAGAGAGAGAGAGAGAGAGAGAGACAGACAGAGAGACAGAGAGAGAGAGAGAGGCTTATATGATGTATAAAAAGTACCTTGTTCTTGCCTATTTGCTGTCAGTAAATTGTTGATATTTATTTACACTAATTACTTGTACAAATATTTAATTGCATGGTATAAAAGAGGTTAAAATAAACATCAGATCTTTGAGATTAAGTAAAAAGCACCAGATATTGCAGATTTTAAAAAATGAAGACTTCTTGTCACAAGATTAGGGGAGATTGCTAGCTTGACAGCTAGGTTGAAAGTTCATTGTGTGCACTTGAGAATGACAGGCAAAGATGATCATTGCTATTTTTTGCCCCCTCCTCCCCCCGTTTGTAAACCTTTTCAAAAGTGGCATGCATCATTGATTTGCACTTTACAAATGTATTTATCATCCTGGTTTTACCATACATGTATAGTGGAAATGTCCACCAAAATACATGTTACTTTGATAGGGAAATGAGTATGTTTTTTATTTTATATTTTAAACTTACTCACTTGTAAAATTCATTCTTTATACTCTTATGCATTCTCATTTCTTTGTTCATCCATATATTTTGTAATTCTCAAATTTGTGTCTTTTCTTTATAAATTTGTTCATTCATTCATTCATTCATTCATTCATTCATTCATTCATTCATTTATTTCTTACACTCTTAGTCTATATTTTATAACCGCTCCAGTGGCCTAGTGGTTGAGCATCTGCTGCGAAAGTTGGAGGTCATGGGTTTGATCCCTGGCCGAGTCATACCAAAGACTTAGAAAAGTGGTACTAGAAGCTGCCTCGCTTGACGCTCAGCATTAAGAGGTTAGTGTTAGGACTGGTCGGCCTGGTGTCAGGATAATGTGACTGGATGGGACATCATGCTACATGTCTGCAGCATGATGCCCCAGTGCTAGACATCACTATAAACTGCCTCACTGCAGACATCATAGCGATATGACTGAAAAATTGTTCAAGCTACGTTAAAAATTCTAATCAGACAATCAGTTTATATTTATATCCATTCTTTCATTTATTTATATTTTTCTTTTTCACTTCATATTAATTTAAAGGGTGACCTGTGAAATTATAGATTATTAATAGCAGTCTAATTTAAAATAAGTTTTTTTTTAAAAAATCAGTTTGAAGTGAAACCTTTAGTGACCATACTAATACTTAAATTTCTACTTTTTTCATGCAAAATGTGTACAGGGGATTAGAGACTCTCATGCTGTCTTTCCTAAGAGTCATTTTAAAGCGATCTCTCTCGCACTGTCCATAAACAAAGTTTCTGACCAATCAGAATTATTTATCCTTGAGAAAATGATGTAGAAGTTGTTTTTTTTCTTTCTGACAATTGCTTTCACACATGAAAATGATTTCTTCCAAAGATTGATATACTTTTGAGGAGGTAATAAAAAAAAAACTATTAGAAAGTTACAGAAATGCTAGACAATTTAATTTTTAAAATTTAATTAAAGGATTTAATATAAAATCCATTGTTCTGTGTCAAAATTAATATTCTGCTGCTATTATGGTCCATTTACTAATGATGTTTTTACCAGGTAAGTTTGTTCAAAATAAAATATTAGTGACACAAGAAAAGTAGCATTCTTCTGTGACTTTTATATGAGGAGTCCTATACTTCTTTTGACGAATGGTGGAAGATATTTTTTTCTAAACATTCTTTATATTGTTGACACAAGGTGATAAATCATTTACTAAGTTCATGAACATCAGCACAGCATGAATTGTTTTGTTTTTTTAACAGTGATCTATTATCACTTTGATCACAAAGCTGCTGGTTGAACATATTCGCTGATTGGAATAATTCAATACTAAACACTGGACCATGCTGATGTTCATTATAACAATGCCAGATCACCTTTGAAATTACACATTTGACTCACCAGAATAAAACAAAACTCCAGATTCAACCAATGAAATCACTCATTTGGCTCACCAGAATAAAACAAAACTCCAGATTCAACCAATGAAATCACACATTTGGCTCACCAGAATAAAACAAAATTACAGATTCAACCAATGAAATCACACATTTGGCTCACCAGAATAAAACAAAATTACAGATTCAACCATGAATAAATTACTATGTAAAAGTATGTTCTATTGGCTCCCTTATTCAGTGAAGCACACAATGTCTTGCCAATTAACATTGTTACCATTCAAGGAGTTTGTATAATATAGGTTGTATTTATATAAAGAGATGAGTATAAATATTTTTTAAAAGTACATGTATGTGATTGGACATGACCCCAGAAATTATAAAACATGCACATATCTTTATAAAAGAGAGCCATGATAAATTTTATGATTTTTTTATTTCTTTTTGTGAAAAGTAGTACATACTAGATACAAAGACAAAATGGCATTGTCATTGAGTAATGATACTTAGGATTGGAGGTTGTGGGTTTGAGTCCCAATGAGGTCATTTGCCTTAACCTTGGTACTTGGCCTTTTTGGCTCCACTCATCAGTTTAAATGGACATAATCATTTCTTTGTGCAGGTGTGTGTGCTTTGAGTTGACATTCAGTAGATTACCTTCCTTAGAAAAGCAGTCCTATACCTTCATTAACTTTATGCCTTGAAAATTAGTTTTGGGAAGAAATAAATGGTAAATAATACGACCCCATTTCCAAATTTTGATAAGTTTTGCCACCTTAAAAAAAAAAATCCTGTTGACCTTCCAGAATGTCATCTTAACCTTGAATTTGGGTCATGGCCTGTGGTTGGAATCCACAGGTATAAATAATAAGTTTTTTCTTTTCATAGCTAGTAACATGTACTTTTAAATTTTGCATTCTGCATGAAAACATTATTAATTGGCTGAAATTACTTTTCATTACAGAGTATTCAGTCAAGCCTTCAACAGAAACATGAAAGGGCAGATACACAAACTAGCGAACAATCACTGATTCAGGCTGAAGCGATGAATGTAGATGTTGAAGTAGATGTAACCACAGAAGATGCTGATATGGATGACAGACCCTCAGTGTCAAATTCTGCTAATACGACCATAGACTCCTCAGTTTTTGATAATATAAAGGATGTATTGAAGAACAATGCAGACACAGTGAACATGTATAATGATAATAAGGAACTTATTAGGACAGAAGTGACCGATGATAATGTGTCTACATGTACTGCAAGTGTTCCAATTAAGGATCAGTACACTAAGCAGAATGCACAAAAAATGGATAATGTTGCTAATGAAGAAGAAAACAAAAGAAATGCTCAGGAAAATTTTGAAGGTACAAATAAATCATTACCACTGGATTTGTGTTTAGAATTGGCAACAAAATCGGAAGCAAAACTGGATCCTAATCTTGTACAGATAAGAGCTTCAAAGTCAGAGGTATGTCTTAATTATGATAACTCAAAGTGTTCAAAGTTAGTATTATGTCTTAATTATGATGACTTTAAGTGTTCAAAGTATTGTCTTAATTATGGTGACTTAAAGTGTTCAAAGTAAGTATTATGTCTTAATTATGATGACTGTAAGTGTTCAAAGTATTATATCTTAATTATGGTGACTTAAAGTGTTCAAAGTAAGTATTATGCCTTAATTTTGATGACTTAGTGTTCAAAATATTATGTCTTAATTATGGTGACTTAACGTGTTCAAAGTAAGTATTATGCCTTAATTATGGTGACTTACAGTGTTCAAAGTAAGTATCATGCCTTAATTATGGTGACTTACAGTGTTCAAAGTAAGTATTATGCCTTAATTATGGTGACTTAAAGTGTTCAAAGTAAGTATTATGCCTTAATTATGTGACTTAACGTGTTCAAAGTAAGTATTATGCCTTAATTATGGTGACTTACAGTGTTCAAAAAGTAAGTATTTTGCCTTAATTATGGTGACTTAAAGTGATCAAAGTATTATGCCTTAATTATGGTGACTTACAGTGTTCAAAGTAAGTATTATGCCTTAATTATGGTGACTTACAGTGTTCAAAGTAAGTATTATGCCTTAATTATGGTGACTTAAAGTGATCAAAGTATTATGCCTTAATTATGGTGACTTACAGTGTTCAAAGTAAGTATTATGCCTTAATTATGGTGACTTACAGTGTTCAAAGTAAGTATTATGCCTTAATTATGGTGACTTACAGTGTTCAAAGTAAGTATTATGCCTTAATTATGGTGACTTACAGTGTTCAAAGTAAGTATTATGCCTTAATTATGGTGACTTAAAGTGTTCAAAGTAAGTATTATGCCTTAATTATGGTGACTTAACGTGTTCAAAGTAAGTATTATGCCTTAATTATGGTGACTTACAGTGTTCAAAAAGTAAGTATTTTGCCTTAATTATGGTTACTTACAGTGTTCAAAGTAAGTATTATGCCTTAATTATGGTGACTTACAGTGTTCAAAGTAAGTATTATGCCTTAATTATGGTGACTTACAGTGTTCAAAGTAAGTATTATGCCTTAATTATGGTGACTTACAGTGTTCAAAGTAAGTATTATGCCTTAATTATGGTGACTTAAAGTGTTCAAAGTAAGTATTATGCCTTAATTATGGTGCCTTAACGTGTTCAAAGTAAGTTTTATGCCTTATTTATGGTGACTTAAAGTATTCAAAGTAAGTATTATGCCTTAATTATGGTGACTTACAGTGTTCAAAAAGTAAGTATTTTGCCTTAATTATGGTGACTTAAAGTGATCAAAGTATTATGCCTTAATTATGGTGACTTACAGTGTTCAAAGTAAGTATTATGCCTTAATTATGGTGACTTACAGTGTTCAAAGTAAGTATTATGCCTTAATTATGGTGACTTAAAGTGATCAAAGTATTATGCCTTAATTATGGTGACTTACAGTGTTCAAAGTAAGTATTATGCCTTAATTATGGTGACTTACAGTGTTCAAAGTAAGTATTATGCCTTAATTATGGTGACTTACAGTGTTCAAAGTAAGTATTATGCCTTAATTATGGTGACTTACAGTGTTCAAAGTAAGTATTATGCCTTAATTATGGTGACTTAAAGTGTTCAAAGTAAGTATTATGCCTTAATTATGGTGACTTAACGTGTTCAAAGTAAGTATTATGCCTTAATTATGGTGACTTACAGTGTTCAAAAAGTAAGTATTTTGCCTTAATTATGGTTACTTACAGTGTTCAAAGTAAGTATTATGCCTTAATTATGGTGACTTACAGTGTTCAAAGTAAGTATTATGCCTTAATTATGGTGACTTACAGTGTTCAAAGTAAGTATTATGCCTTAATTATGGTGACTTACAGTGTTCAAAGTAAGTATTATGCCTTAATTATGGTGACTTAAAGTGTTCAAAGTAAGTATTATGCCTTAATTATGGTGCCTTAACGTGTTCAAAGTAAGTTTTATGCCTTATTTATGGTGACTTAAAGTATTCAAAGTAAGTATTATGCCTTAATTATGGTGACTTACAGTGTTCAAAAAGTAAGTATTTTGCCTTAATTATGGTGACTTAAAGTGATCAAAGTATTATGCCTTAATTATGGTGACTTACAGTGTTCAAAGTAAGTATTATGCCTTAATTATGGTGACTTACAGTGTTCAAAGTAAGTATTATGCCTTAATGTTGATGACTTAAATTGCATGATTTCTTTATGCCCACCATCACAGTGATAGATTCAGAATATGTTACCTTTGTAGAAATGTCCGTCTATCACAAGCCGACCTCGGAGCTGACTTTGGACTCTGATGTCAGATTGTTTTTGGAAAAGATATCAATACAAAAGTTATTTTATTGCAAAGCAATCTGACTTCAGAAGCAGACTAGATTCATTTAAGTGTGCAGATTTTTTATTTGTTTGGAATATACAAAGATGGCAGAGATATGGAAGCTAACTTTGGTCTATTGTTTGCTTTTTGTTAATTTGTCTGGTTTAAATTATTGCTCACCACCAGCTATCCCTTTATTGTACATCAGTCTTGATATTTATTTTTATCCCCCTATTTTTTTCTCATAATCTCTCTAAAACCTGTATCTCTATTTTTTGTTGTTTTGTGAAAACACATTTCAGTTTAGTAGCGGTAATACCTGCTGTTATTACATGTACTTTGATGCATTTTTGTCTGGTTATAATCCCCAGAGATGTTATTTCCTCCAACTAGTAATTGAATAATAAAAATATGATCCCAGTGCGTTTCTACATGTCTCTTTTGCGCTCAGCATTTAGTCAGTTAAGTCATTTATAATGTTGAATTTGTTATTTCCTTCCCGGTCCATGCTTTGTTTTTGTGTATCTCTATCTTTTTTTGTGAATGTTGAGGGTTTTGAGGGAAGTGGCAAATTTAGCATTCATTTTATCTCTCCAATAGTAGTGGTGTCTGTTAAGTAATTCTTCCCCACTTGTTGTTCTGGATCATTGTTATTATTTGTATATATTGATTTCAGCCATAGTAATGCCTCAAGGTGTTGGTAATGTGGACATAAAAAGGCAGTGTGGGACACTCTCACCACCTGTCTTGTGTGCATAGTATATGTACCAAGAAGAAGGATCCTGCCTCATCCACTTCATCCCGGTAGGACCCCTTTTATGTTTAGGATGCAGTTACAGCACTTCCTGCTATAGAGAGGTTTACCAGCTTTATTGAGAGACATGTATGGAGATAGGAAGTCACCCACTTTCACTGGAAGCAGATTTTTAATTTCATGCTAGTACACCTAGAATTAAAGCAAGATCTCGTTCGTTGGAAGTTGATTCATCAAATATAGGCTCTTTGGTACATTTTACATCATCTGATGGGTGCCAATCATAAACTTAAGTAGGGTGTATGGGGAGATTTTTAATTTTCTGGCTTGGGTCGCTGATCATGGAGCACCAGTAACCAGTCATTGAACATGGATCTTGAGCACTGAAGTTTGGTGCCAGTCTTCCATTTTCAAGTTTTGACTCTCTGTCTGGAGGATGGAATATGTTTGATACACATATCCCCTGCTTGTTTTCATTCAATCCCAATCGTGAATGGTCTTTTGAGTTCTGAGGACTGGTCTGGTGGATGGTATCAGGTTGATGCCTCTCCATTTTCAATGTTCCCATTCAACCTCTATAGAACTTGGGAACTTCAACCACCTGTCTTTGAGTTTGCCATGGCTACTTTTCGAAGTCTGTCACATTTTGGGCAAGAGGAATGTTTTGTTGGAGAGCTTGTTCAGACAGGGATGATGAAGACCAGTTTTAGATTTACTGGCAATAAAATTGAACAACAGGGTAATGCTGCAGTCAAACCTTTTGTGAGCTTGTTGGATATCATCTAGACCTCTTTATGAACCTTGTATTATGACTCTACAGTCTTAAGCTTAGAAAAGAGCAAAAAAACATCAACTGTACACAAATTTCATTTCCGGAACATTATAAGTTCAGAATCAAGGCTTCAGCTGAAAAATAGTAGCTTTCTCAATGCTTGTTGAAGTGAATTGGAATATAACACAGTACTGCTGTGGACCCCTTGACAAGATTAAATCATTGTACTTAAATTGACAATACAAGTTGAAAGAAAATATTAGGAAGCTTAGTATTATATCTCTAGTTGACAAAATTAAAACTAAAGGTACAATGAAGTAGAAACAACAATTAATTTACATAAACTAAACTGGTTACTATACTTTTGTCTGGTGTTTTGTTCACTTCTTCCCTCCACCCCTAGCCCAGCACATTTGTCATTCTTGCTATATTGCAGTCTGGTACATGCATTATAAAGTGGTTATCAGATATGGACCCCAATTCTCATGTTATAAACAATGGAGAGCTGAGATGGGTAAACACTTAGGATGCTAATTTCTTATGAGACTGCCCCCCCCCCCCCAGGATCCACCATGTAGATGTTTATCATTTTTAAAAATCTTAAACATGTCTTCTTTTCAGATAGAGAGAAGAATTGCAGCCTTCATAGAGCAAAAGAGATTGGAGGTAGATGAAGAAAACCAAAGGGAGTTCTGTAGCCACATGCCCAAGCTGGAAAGTAAAAAATTTGTGAAACAATCCAACCTATGTTGCAATGATTGCTTTTATTGAAAGACCACTTAATTAGCAGAATATAATAACTTTTAACTCAGTTGTATAGTACTATTTTAATTACATGCCTGTATGTTATGAAAATAAAAACACAATCAACCCACTCTGATGGTACCCATCCATGAATAATGACCAAACCCTGTCAATTGCAGCCATTTATAGGAATGACCAAGCCTTGTCAATGGCAGCCATCCATGAAAAATGACCAAATCCTGTCTATGGCAGCCATCCATGAGAAATGACCATACCTTGTCAATATCAGCTATTCATAGGAATGACCAAGTCATGTCAATGGCAGCCATCCACGAGAAATGACCAAACCCTGTCAATAGCAGCCATTCATAAGAATGAAATATTATTAGTGGAAGTAGTAGTAACAGTAGTAATAGTGGTAGTAGTACCAGTAGTAGTAGTGGCATGTTATTAGCTCTTCTCCTTATGTGTACTATTCATCCAAATCAAAAATGCATGTAAATATTGTTCTCAAATTTAGGTTCCATTGGAGATTTCAAACTTACCTTTAATCCATCCTGTAAATCGTAGCATCATTGACTCCGAAAGCTTTCAATCAGTGATCAGTTTGTTTTGTGCACCATGACAAAACACTAATTTCACTACTAAGGCAAATAAATGTGTTTCTGGTTGGCTAACCATTCTTGTTTCTGATTGCCAACCCTAGCACTTTTTCCTAAATGGTAAAAACATCAAATTAAATGTATAAAAAGTTTAAAATCAAACATGACTGGCCTACTCTTAATTTTAAAACCAGTGCAATAGGAAATGCACATTTTATTTATCTTAATCAGCAGATTACATATGACTGTAAAATTAAAGACTGACATTTTATTTGGTCAACTTGTATAAGTTGGTTAGAAGCAATTGTTCACACTTCAGACAATATCTAGATTAACCAGTTGTTAAACTCTGGAGATCAAAGAATAGATGGTTTATATGAGAGGCCTGTGTCGAATAGTGCACGTAAAGGAGCCTTCTATGGCTTTAGTTAGTAAGACACTAACCAAATTTTCAACTGCACTTTCAGACAAGTTTTTAAATACTGAATGACGCCCTAACCCCCCCCCCCCCCCCCCGACCCAAATGAGGTGCAGCTTTGGTGACAAAAAGTGGTCAGAAAGATCCCTTCCAGTAACGAGAAGCGTGCTTAGGATAGAGATTGACTGACTTTTCTTTGGGGGTGTACAACTTCTCCAGCAAGAGGGAAGCAGGATTACTCTAAACAGTAACAATCTAACAGACATGAAGTAAAATAGATGAACATAGACCATTCTATACATAGAATACACTAAGGAAAAAGTATGAACACAGAGGTTATGTACAAAATATGGATCTTTACAATCACTGTAGAATTAACTTGTCTGGAAAACACAAACAAAACTTATTAAGAGAACAAGACAGAATGCTTTCAGCCCAGTAGTAATTCCATAGATAGAACAAGATGCACTGCAATTCAAACAGGTTGAGAATATCTCATTATTGCGTCAAAAAGATAATGGAATTTAGTATTTTAGTATTAAACACATTAAAATAAACAGTAACTAGTGTTATCTTTCATGTAATACACCTTATTATACTCTTCTCAAGAGGGCCTCTAGGGAGAACAGTCACTAATTAATGAGTAACCCTCTATAAATAAAGTATCTGATAAGCAATTATCCGTTGGAAGGGTACTTTTCTTGTAGTTTGGTCTCAATGAAAAGTATTATCTATATGTTTCTATTGTAGCGTATATTTTTTTTTCAAGAATAAAATTAACTATAAGTAAATCATCAAGTATGAATTTTTAAAACTTTATTTATGGTTTTCTTGTGATTATTATCATATTGTGAATAGTGTTCCATTGCAGAGATTTAATGATTCCATGAACATTTGGTGAAAAGTGTTTACTTGCAGAGATTTAATGATTCCATGAACACATGATGAAACATGTTCCAATTGCAGAGATTTATTATCCATGAACATATGGTGAATAGTGTTCCATTACAGAGATATAATAATCAAAGAGCTCTTGTAAGTTTCAATAACAGTGACATTGAAAAGGAGACTTAAAAATGCTGACCTTTACAATAACACAAATAATTAACTAATCCAGAATAGGCAGATAATTTGAGAAAAAAGACTAAAGACCTCATTCGCCAAGGTACAATAATGGTAATTTTTGTGACAAGTGTTGGAGTTTGGTTTATGACCTATGGCAGTAGAATTTTACCATGTAAATTTAACAACTGACAACCAGACTCACCTTTTTTCGGCCATTTGTTTGTTACAATCTCAGTTCAGAACATTATGTGCCACACATGCAAATTAATTTCAGCAATCATGGTTACAAGCGATTAAATAAAATTAATAGTGTTTATCAGGTTTTATGCATTGTGATCATTCATAGATGTAGTGAAACGTATGTTTGCCTGATAGTCACAGCTACTTGTCCTGTTCAGCAGGTGGTTGCTCACAACAGTGCATTTATATAATTAAAGTGGTTGCTCACAACAGTGCATTTATATAATTAAAGTGATCCCTGAATAATAAATGTGGTCATAAATTACAGATGGATGCTCATAGCAGCGGAATTTTATTGCCTTGTGCAGCGTTCCATTCCAAATACTTAATGAAATCCCATGAACATATTATGAATAGAGTTCCAGTGTAAAGATGTAGTAGTAGATATTCGGAACATCAAATCATTTAAATAATTTTTTATTGCCTTGTGTAATGTTCCATTCCAAATACTTAATGAAATCCCATGAAATTGTTTTGAATAGTGGTCCAGTGTAAAGATGTAGTAGTAGATATTCAGAACATCAAATCATTTAAATAATTTTTTATTGCCTTGTGCAATGTTCCATTACAGGGACTTAATGTGGTCCCATGAACATGTTGTGAATAGTGCTTCACTGTAAAGACTTAGTAGTAGATATTCGGAACATCAGAACAAATTGAACTAATTTCTCACTTGGTAAAATCCTGGTATATTTTGGCGTGGTGGTGTAGTAAATGTTCACGACAAAATTTTGTTTTTATTGCTGTATCATGATTTCAACTAATTATCTACATCTGTTTCAGTCTCTGAAGATAGTTGCGCAAGAACGGATGCCGTGTTTTATCCAAGAGCTGGAGGAAAAAGTCATATAAAAGGTCTGTAAACTATCATGATAACTATACCACTACATTGATCCCCAGCTGTTATGAAGACCAATTTTTTAAAAACTATTATTAATATGAACGGCTTTCCCTAACTGTTTTATAAACAGTTTTCCCCAGCTGTTAGTATGAACATTTTTTCAAAGCTGTTATTATGAACAGGTTTTACCCAATGGTTATTATGAACAGTTTTATCCAACTGTTATTATGAACAGCCTTCCTCGGCTGTTATTGTGAACAGTTTTACCAAACTGTTACTATGAACAGCTTTACCCAGCTGTTATTATGAACAATTTTCCCAACTCCTATTATGCACATCTTTCTCCAGCTGTTATTGTGAACAGTATTCCTCAGCTGTTATTGTGAAGAGTTTACCACTGTATTGATTTCCAAGTGTTACTTTGAAGAATTTACGACTATATCGATCCCATACTGTTATGTCATTGTATTGATCCTCAACTATTATTTTGAAGAGTTTACCACTATTTTTATCCCCAGCTGTTGTTATAAAGAATTTACCACTATATTGATCCCCAGCTGTTATGAAGAGTTTACTGCTATATTTATCCCCAGCTGTTATGAAGAGTTTACTGCTATATTTATCCCCAGCTGTTGTTATAAAGAATTTACCACTATATTGATCCCCAGCTGTTATAAAGAATTTACCACTATATTGATCTCCAGCTGTTGTTATAAAGAATTTACCACTATATTGATCTTCAGCTGTTGTTATAAAGAATTTGCCACTATGTTGATCTCCAGCTGTTGTTATAAAGACTGTACCACTATGTTGATCTCCAGCTGTTGTTATAAAGAATTTACCACTATTTATCCCAAGCTGTTGGTATGAAGAATTTACCACTATGTTGATCCCAAGCTGTTATGAAGAATTTACCACAATATTGATCTCCAGCTGTTATAAAGAATTTACCACTATATTGATCTTCAGCTGTTGTTATAAAGAATGTACCACTATGTTGATCTCCAGCTGTTGTTAAAAAGAATTTACCACTATTTATCCCAAGCTGTTGGTATGAAGAAGTTACCACTATGTTGATCCCAAGCTATTATGAAGAATTTACCACAATATTGATCTCCAGCTGTTATAAAGAATTTACCACTATATTGATCTTCAGCTCTTGTTATGAAGGATTTACCACTATATTGTTCTCCAGCTGTTGTTTTAAAGAATTTACCACTATATTGATCTTCAGCTGTTGTTATAAAGAATTTACCACTACTGGTATGTTGATCTCCAGCTCTTGTTATGAAGAATTTACCACTATATTTATCCCAAGCTGTTGGTATGAAGAATTTACCACTATATTGATCCCAAGCTGTTGTTATAACGAATTTACCACTATATTGATCTCCAGCTGTTGTTATAACGAATTTACCACTATATTGATCCCCAGCTGTTATGAAGAATTTACCACAATATTGATCTCCAGCTGTTGTTATAACGAATTTACCACTATATTGATCTCCAGCTGTTGTTATAACGAATTTACCACTATATTGATCCCCAGCTGTTATGAAGAATTTACCACAATATTGATCTCCAGCTGTTGTTATAAAGAATTCACGACTATTGATCTCCAGCTGTTGTTATGAAGAATTTACCACTATATTGATCCCTAGCTGTTGTTATGAAGAATTTACCACTATATTGATCCCTAGCTGTTGGTATGAAGAATTTACCACTCTATTGATCTCCAGTTTTTATTATGCAGTGAACATTGATGCAGATAGCTAAATATGTCAAAACTTATATATAAAATAAAAGCAAAGTTGGATAAAATTAGTTTTCTTGTAACCCTGTCTGATGAATACATCCCACTTCCCACACAGTTGGAAAAGAGTGAGATGGCTATAAAAATTGTACTTCACCTCAAATATTTAGCACAATAACGAAGTTCTAACTACTATTGTGACTTTGTTAAACTTCTTAAAATACTAATGGAAAGATTAGTGAAATTAAAGTTATACTGACTTGAATACAGTGAATTAAACCATGTACACAATCAATTCACATTGCATGTCTTAACCTAAGCTGTACTTTTTTGGCAAAAACATAAACATAAAACATTTTGTTTGGTTAGGAAACACCTGGTCAATTAAGGCAGAAAGCACATGAACATTTTCTAGATTTTGGAATCATAATAGGATCTGCAGAGTTACAAATGTGCATGTTACTACTGAACTGACCATATCCTTGTATTTCACAACACCTGCTATGTTTTATCTCCAGTGTCCAGAGTTATTAATGTATATGGGCCCCAGACACAGCGATTTCAGACCTCACATTCTGAGACCATGGTTGCCTTGCCATCAGTCAAAACAGAGCCCCCAAGTGTCCCAGAGGGAGCAGAGGAAAGGGTAACAAACATGGAGGCCCACCTTAAAATTAAAAATAGTAAGTAATATACATTTTAAATAGATAATGCCCACCTATTTATACTGAAAGAGCAAGTTTAATAATTTTATTTTCAAAATGAGTGCCATATATACTTGCTGATAAGTCAAGTCAGAGTGCAAATTACACAGACCAAAATCTGCCAATGCATAATTCACTGGTAGGTTTGGGTCTGTGCAGTTTGTTAGGAGTAATTAGTAGAACACACAGCATATACCTTACTCTGTAAGTAAATTATACTATGGCAGATCAGGATCATTGCAGTTTGCAGTTTAACCCGACTTGTAAGCAAGTAGATTCGGTTATAAAGAAACATAAATAGATGTCAGAAAGTTCAACTTTGAATGTATTTTTTAAGACAATAAAAGACATATGATGAATATGCTCAAGAAAACAAAATCTTTACCCAAAAACTCCTATAATTTTGGTAAATTGGGGTGCTTCTAAAATTAAAATAAATCCACTTCTTAGTTTTGCAGTATGTATGTATAATTTTGAATCAACTCAGATGTTTGAAATTCATAACCATTAAGTCAGCATACAAAATTTTGATTGGTTTTATATTAGTTTGTGTTATTGTTATTATGATACATAGAAGGCATCACAAACATGAAATGTTTCAGTAGCAAAAAGAACAACACTTACTTGTATCCAAATTATTCACCTCAAGACTCACAAGACTTTTTTTCTTTGAAAAATTAGTTGCTTTATACACATATAAATTTTGGTTGGTTGCTTGGTTACCTTTTTATGGCACTTTCATCATATTATTGACTGTACCATGCCTAAGAAATAGGAGTTAAATGCCATTGCAAATGGATTTAGCTGACCCAGGCTGGCATTGGTGGATATTGAATCTATGACTCAGGGATGATGAGTCTGACACCCTACCAAGTTACTGTGGTTACCAAAATACAGAGAATCAATAATTGATTATGCTGTCTTAATAAACTTTTGACACATTATTTGTCGTACTTTAAAAAAGATAAACCAAAATTTTGTTGTTTAAGAGAAAAATACATATACAATTTTAGGAGCCACGCCATGATAAACTTTGTACGTTTATCATACTTTTAAGAAAGAACATATTTTTGTGTAAGAGAAAAATATGTATACTGTATATGAAATTTTGGGAGCCACACCATCATAGTGTTATATTCGAATTTGTGTTATAATGGAGTGTCTATAGCAGGGTCACACTGTATATCTATAATGTGTGTTTATTGGTACACATGGCTATTTACGATTCTTCAGTTTCTATGTTTATTATATTTTCATCTGATTATAAGTTGACCCACTTTCATTCTGAAGTATGACTCCAAAACCATTCATCATATCTCCACAAAACATGGTACACTTATACAAATTATACAAATGGTTTAGTTGTACACTTTGTTATTTACAATTAAAAGCACTGAGTTTATATATTTATAATGTGTTAGGCCATCCATCCTGCCATTCATTATTTTTTTTTCAGCAGTAAAATTGTTACACTGTTTATGAAATTTAATACATATATTAAACCAATGATATAGATGTGCCTCTTCATAATTGATTCTCCATTTTCAATATTTCTAGCATGTTTGGTCTGTTTGTTTATTCGTCTGTCCACCATTCACACTTCCGTTTGTGGGCTAAAATTCATGATGCATATTACTTCCCTTTGTTCATAAACACTTCCTGTGTATGAAATCTTTGACTAATCATTCCCTCCTAGCAAACATTTTGGCAAGACAGGAGCTGTAGATGTCTCTTTTTTTATCCACCCCCACCCCATATGGTTTTAATGTTTCTCTCTCTCTGTCACTACATAAATATTTTTATTTGTGGCACATATCTACCAAAGTTTTAATCTTTAGAAATTTCAGTCTTATATATTTATAGGTTACTGTGGAAATAAAGTGTAGCGTTTGTAATGTATAATTGAGAATACGCAGTAATATTTTATAATATTTCTAGCTGCATTCTGTAAGTTAAATGATTTCTGCCTCTGTCATCTTGAAGTGTAAAAATATCACATGTATTTCATTTAAACATTCTTCAAGAGAAGGAAGATAGATTTTCATTTTGCGGAATTCATAACTTTAGAATTTGTTTTTTTCCTTACATAGATATTCCAAAGGCAGACATGTACAGTCGATTGAAGTCTCTAGAGTCTCGAATCCTGTATTTAGAAAGTTTGTCACCAGAATATTTTCCATCAGTTGTAAGTATGACATTTTTAAATGCTTAATCACTCAAAGAAAGAAAAACATTTAAAAAATAGTATCTTTAAGTAATTTTGGAAAGAAAATTACATTTGTTTGTTGTCTGACAAATGAATCAAGTTATTTCCAGAGGAAATTATTCCGATGGTTGAGGGTTTTAGAATAGTTGATGAGATTAGCTTTTATGTTATAAAAGTTATTATTATCATTATTATTATTAGCTCAACTGGTTGTGGACCAGAAGGGCTTATGGGATTGCTTGTTGTCTGTTATCCATCTTTCCATGAGCACAGGTTTATTATCAGAACTCCTTCTCTTCTAATTTAGAGGATGCCTTAAAACTTTACACATTCATCCCATTATCTCCTTGGTCCTAAATGGGAATGGTTCTGCTCAGACTTCTGAAAATCTTGTTATCAGGTCATATTATGAATTGGTTTTCACTGAATGATTGGTCATGTCTGCATGTGGCTTTTATTTGAAAGACTTCATTTGATGTCTTGTTCATCCTAATGATTCTGAACTGATATACAATACAGTCCCCACAAGCGGCTGGCCACAAACAAAAGGTATTGCTATTTCTCCTGAATTGATGGCCATTTCAAGACGAGGATTTTACTGCAAGACTTATAATGTTCTAAATGAAAATAGTAATGATCTGTCATTCAATATGGTTACATTGAAAAGCTTCTTACTGCTACTATCATGAATGGAAAGTCATATTGTCACGGGAATTTTGCCAAAAGACTTCTTATGATGTCTGGTTGACACTAATTAAATTGTTGCCACTGACACAGCCTGTATAGTCACAACATCCTTAATGGATGGCCATATTAACATTGTGTTGTCACTAAAACACTTCATCAGATGTCTAGTTGGTTCTGAATGAAAATTATGCTGATGTTCATTATAGCTGCCACAGCAACTACCTCGAAACTCTTGTTGTCACTATTTCTCCAGAATGGTTGATAATATCAACATGGGGTTTTTACTGACAGACTTCTTTTCATGGCTAGTTGGACCTAAATGAAGTTATATTAAAAGTCCTATTATTACTTCTTGTCTTGAATCAAAAGTCATATGGACGGTTTTCACACAAATATGTGTTATCAGGTCTAATTTTTCCTAAATGAAAATGGTGCCACCCTCATATCCAATATGGCTGTCGGAGTGACATGAAAATCATGTTATTGCTACACATGTTTGTATCAGCATGGGATTTTTATCTCCAAAAGACTATTGATTGCATCTAGTTGGTCATAAATGAATCTGACATTCAAATTTACCCATCAAAGCAGCTAATATAAAAATCTTGTTATTACTGAAGAATATCAGAGATGGTTTCAGTACTCACCAGTTAAAGGAAGAAATGGTCTTACCTTGAATTCCTAAAAATAATTTTCAGCCAGTAGAGCTAAAATACCTTTCAAGGACGCCTATTGTCATTATATTATTATTATTATTTATTTTATTATAGAGAGAGGCATATTTCTTCCAGTTGAATCTGAATAATTAAAAAATGTACCTTAAGTAGAGTCATACCTGTCGCCTAATGGTTACCTGTACATAGCAGTCACCTGCTTACAACAGTCATTATACCTCACCCACCCCCAGACAAATTTTCTATATAACTGTTATGTTTGTAATTGTCATCTGCCATCTTCAGACAGTAGCACAGTGTTTCATAACCAAACAATGGTTTCTCCCGGTCACTCAAGTGAATCGATATTGACTGTTCAGACTATGCAATCTGAATTTTTGTTTCAAGAGAAAAGAAATATGTATATAAAGGAATATCATGTGAATCGATGTACAAATATTTCTTGTAACTTAAGTCACATTGACAGTGTAAAATGGTGTCTTTAAGTCAAATTCAAAAGCAATAGGGTCTGAATTATGGGAGGGGGGGGAAAGTAATCTTGTTATTACAGCAGAAGTGGAAGGAACCTTTTGTGTCATTGTGACAGGTATAGTTAAATATCTTCATCATTGCCAATGAATTAAAGCTATCCATGAAGAATAAAATTGTCTTTGGGAAAAGATACAATTTATATCTCTTTTCATTAGGGTCATTATTCATAACATACCTAATGGCAGGCTTAGTTTTGATTCCTGGATCATAAAGAATAGTTATATAAGCTGCTTTTGATTTTCTGTTCATCAGAAGCTTCTCACGTAATCCAAATATAAATTTAGCTGATTAAGCACCTGAATAAATCCAGGTATTGTTTTATAGTGTATATTTTTAAGACAGCGGTGATTTCATTGATACGATGTATTAATTTGAGCAAGACAAGGTAATTTTGTGTGCAAAATACTTTTGGGGGAGAACAACATATACCCATAATAATGATTTTTTTTGTACAGTGCACATAAAACAATCTTAATAATAATAATAATAATAATAATAATAATAATAATAATAATAATAATAATGATAATGATGATATTCAGAGCTTAGTATTTGTTTTAAAGTCAATTTTTAAAGGTTAATGTGTATAAATGTTGCCTTTGTGCAACAGCCAGTTGTCTTTTTATTGAGTAACTTCTAGTGACAGCTTTGAGTATATAGATAATGCAATCAGCACACATTAAATTTTGTATCAAACAGTAAAGGTGCAAAGTTGCCATTTTTACACACTCATATTGGTAGGCAAGAATAAATTACCAAATTTGTTTAGGAGGTAATTTCACTTAAACCTGGCTTATACTCATTTTTTTGGGGGCCAGATTGGGTTAAAAAAAATTATATCCATTATTTAGCACATCTGCCATATTTTACCTTTAAAGATTGTATTGTTTAGTGTTTTCATTTGCAAGCATTAGGCTTGTAGAATATGGTAGTTGGTTGCCGCAAACAATTTAATAACTTGCAATATTATCTTCAGTGTTAATAAACATGCATACATGTACCAAAATTCCATCTGGGTGAAATTTTCATAATGAGGACAAACTTTAAATATGATTTTGTAATCATGTTCTCCCATAATATTTTAAGCAGAATTCTTTCCTTATATTTTCTGGAGATGGCAAATAATGTTTACCAGTTTCCTCCTGTCCAGTGCAGTGGGTCTCAACATCCTATATTTATTTTCCTCTAAGTATGACTTCATCAAAATAGAAATAAAGTTGGTATGAGGGTTAATATCATGAAAACCTTGGCCAACTTTGATTTTAAGGCCCTAAATGTTTTCCCTTGCATCTTGAACTAAGGAATTAATAACAATCAACCTTAATTTATCTGATGCAGTCTGTTGCATGAAAAATCATTGGATAAATGCTTTAGCTGATTCTTTCATTTGTTTACATATCGCTAATTGAGTCTAAGTAGGTGAGACTTAACGTATCTTTATCAGAGAGCTTTTCTGGCATCACATTATGGGTGTGTGTGCATGTGTGATATTTTGATTTTTAATGTAACTTTAATAGTTTTATTCTGCAGTGGTGCAGTTGATATTGATGTCTAGCATTGTTGCATCATGCTGCAGACATGTAGCATCATCTCCTTTTAATGATGAGCAAGTGAGGCAGCTGCTGGTACCATTTTTAGAAGCCTTTGGTATAATTTGACCAGTATTTGACCCCCCAACATCCTGCATCTGAAGCAGATGCTCTAACCATGTAGGTCACTGGAGTGGTATCCCAAAATGAAGACATTGTTGTCAGAATATGAGACTGTTAAACATATAGTTTCAAGTATGAAAAGAATTGTTCATGAAATTTTATTGTGTAAATGTGACAGCAAGTTAAACAGACATCATATAATGTTATGTGTAAATATAGATTAACATACCAGTTTTATCAAGAGAAATAGGGTAATCACCAGCGCAATATATAGATGAAACAACTTTTCTTTGAATCACTTTTTTCTTGTTTACAGCGATACAGTAAAACATAAATATAGTATATCTATATTAGCCACCTAAAAGTGTGTGCAAGATTCAATATGTGGGTTCAACCTCTGCCCATATCAGGCCATCATCATGTTTCTTCTTCAAATACATTACCCATTCATACTCGCCATTATGTTTCTCTGAGCAAGGCACTTTACTCCAGTTGCCATTGTATTACAATTGACATTAGCCACCAAACCCAACCATGACCATAAATTACTTCAATAAGTTCATATTTTTTGTTATGTCCATATTATTAAACGTACACATAATGCTTCAGTGATGCAAATGTAATTCATACAAACTATTTACTACCTAGTACTAACTTTATATTTGTTGTAATTGTGTTAGTACTAAAAATGCTTTACTATAATATCGGTTCTAGTGATAATCCTATTTCAGTTATTCATGTTTCTTTCTAAATACAGCCACCACCACCAAAAAGACAGCGTTTGATGATGAAGTCAGCATTTGCAAGTAGAAATTTACAGCCAAAGGTGGGCACGACTGACATTTAAAAAAAAAATAGTAGAGTAGCATTTACCTCACTTTCTGCATGCAAGTTTGCTGTTTCCAGTCAAGCTACTGAAGCTTTTTTAAATGAATGACAGCTTTTGTGAATTAATGATGAAACAAATGTATGCTTACTAACTTTTAAGAAGTGCCATCCAAACTAATTTTGCCAATTCAGTTTTCTTGTAAATTGATGATAATTTCATTCTTTAAGGAAGAATATTATTGACAGTAATTTTATTTTTGTTTCATCTATATTAACATATGGTGAAATATATGTCAGTCAACCAGAAACACATTTTTTAAGCATTAGAATTAAACTGATTTTTTACATGTTTGAATTTTATGCATGGCCATCTGTCTACTCATGTCACATCCCAATCCAAATTTAATTTTCTACTCAGTAACTTTTGAATAACATTGTGGACTAAAATCAATTACTGTTTTCAGACCATAGAGTAGTAAAAGAAAATTGGGCTCCTATCATTGTGATACAAATTTATCAAAAATATTTCAAAAAACTTCGTTTTTTAAAATTAAAATTCATCTTGTTTCGGAATTTTGTAAGTCCCAGGTATTATTTTTATTTTAGAAACTTTATATAACGAGCATACTTTTACAAATGTTATCGAAAGGGGAGAATTTTATTTTCAAGTCTTATGTTGGAAAGGTTAATATGACCTTAATGAAGCAAGAAATAGCAAATATTTTGACCAGTATGTGGTTAAAAAGAATTGTTTGGATTAAAGTACTTTAGGTTTGATTAGTAAGGCTTTGAAATAAAAGTGACATAAATTAAAATTCAAGATGAGTTAAGAAGGCTTCAGCTTCTGATGAAAAGGAAATACAGGGGGGGAAAGAGAAAATGAAGATACTGAAAGATAAATTCATATACAAATTTTTTTCAATACAAATACAACTCAAAGAGACAAAAATGTTCAATCATTGCATCCATAGTGATATCAAGACCTTCCTTGCTGAAAACCAGATAGAAACGTTAAAAAATGCTGCTTATACAGCTGCCAATTATTCCTCATCTCATAAAGTTTCTTTTGTCAATAAGTCTTTCAGTGGTCTTCAGGTAAAAAAAAACTATATGTCTGATTCAAGCACTTCAAAATTTCAAACTGGTACAACTTTGGAAATCAAGTTTCTCATATGATTGCTCGGAAATCCTTATCTCTTCCTATATGCACCTTTTGCAAGAAGAAAGGAAATGTTATTTCTGAGTGCTATAAATTGATAAATAAGCAACAGAATCAAGTCAGACCTATTCCAAATGCTCTTGTTTCTAAGAGGTCAAGGTAAAGGTTGTTGTCTAACAAACCACAATCTAATTTTATTATAGAGAATTATGAAATCATGTCAAAGGGTTTTGTATCACTCATTAGTGATTCTGACAGTCCTATTCCAGATAATAATTTAAGGGATACAGGAGCTTCTCAGAATCTTTTATTATCAGGTACTTTGCCTTTTTTCTAAGATGTCTTCTTTGAATGAAAGTGTTCCTATTCAGGGAAAAGAATGCAGCTTCTATGATGTTCCTCTCCTCTGTGTAAATTTGTCATCAAATTTAGTCACATTGCCCGTGACAGTCAGGATAGTATTGTCTTTACCCATCAAGAGCATTCCTTTATTACTAGGCAGTGTCCTAGTGGGAGATAAGGTTGTTGTTAATCAACTTGTAACTGACAAGCCTTGTTTGGATCAGAAAGTTGAACCTATTGGAAAATAATCGATTTATACCCAGCTTGTGCGATTACTAGAGCTACGGCAAAGAAAGCTCTTGATATTAATGTTGATCAGGAAAGTATTCATTTAGTTGGCACATGTATTGGTCAGTCTTTTGATGAAGTCACTTTTGCTCCTCATTTGGATCAATCAAAAGGTATGATCACAGTGATCCATAACTATGGAATGCATCCGTGATTAACAACTCATTCTCATTATTTTCAACTAATAATCACTTGTCATCAAACAGGAAAATAATCCTGAGATCTCCTGTTTGTATCAGAGGGCTATTAGCTTAACTGAAGCCAAAGAAGTACCTTTTTGTTATTATATTAATAATGGGGTCCTTATGAGAAAATGGAGACCACCCGAGGTACCTGCTGGTGATGAGTTGTCAGTGAACTATCAAATTGTAGTTCCAAAGTTGTATAGACAGTAAATTCTTAGATTGGCCCATGAAACTCCTTTGGCTGGTCATTTAGAGATTGCTAAAACTTAAAACAAGATCTTCAATCACTGAAATTTTGAAGCGATATCTGTAAATACTGTACATTTTGAAAGACTTCAAGAATTGAAATTAGGGTCAGTCTGAGTCTTTACTTTAAAAACCTATACTTAGTTAGATTTTTAATATTTTTGGCAAGACTTAATAGAGTTATGGTCCTTGTTTGACATCATGCTTTGAACATCCATTTTTTTTCTTCTTAATAACAATGAAAGTACTTCATGGATTGAAATTAAATTTGGCTTGAAGCATAATGTGACTGTCACAAAAGACTATGTCAGATTTAATTTTTACCCTTTTCCAGCAAAGTATTCCATAGTTATGACTCTAGTTTGTTCTTCAATAACCTGTATAGGATTTCATGACTTGAAATCAAATCTGGTATGAGGCTTTCATATTAAAAAGACTTATGTCCCTAGTTTCACTTAGATAGTTTCTCTATTAATTGTTTCATATCAGAAGTTTAAGCTTGTTTGGAGTTGGACATCGTTTTGGTCTACAGTATGTATACATGTTTTACAAATACACATATCATTCTTTGTTTTAGGAGTTGAGTTTACCAGACATTGATGAAAGAATGAAAGCTATCCGACAGACATTGATGAATCGAGCCATAGAGACCTCAGAGAAAATCAGTATAAAAAATGAACATTGATACTTACTTCTAGGTGAATGTATAATTTAAAAACAAATTATTTTGTCATTGTTTATATATTGTGTGAATTATAATTAAATGTATTTGTTTTTCTTATTTACATGAGCTGTTCTGTGTTATTTCTTCATAGCAATATTTATTCAACACATAATGAACATTTAATTACATGTATTAAGTAATATTTCTAAAATAAAGGTGATGGTGACACCACTTAGGACGATATTGATTGCAGTGGACAAAAATAAAAATGAAGGGACAAATAAGAAGAATATGATGATGATAGTGGTTGTAATAGTCATGCTCTGCTGTGGATAATGGATAATTATCAATGATGATGATAGTGATAAAGATGATGATGAAGAAACTTGTGTACCTGATTCAGAATTTTTTTCTCACCTTTATCAGCCTCAAACTATTAACACTGGGTAAAATAATGGCTTAACAGAAAAATATCATTTGGGACTCCACAACTCCATTTAAATTATATCCACCACCTATTCTAGGGAATTAGACATATTGACTTTGTACTGTCCATCCATATTTTTGTCACACTTTCTTTCAAGCGAGATATTTCTAAAATCATATCGCCAAACTAGACCAAAACTTAATATTTAAAAACCTTGGGTGTATCCCATGACCTGATTATGGTTGGTTGTAGTGACCTTATTTTTAAATTTTTTTGCACATTTTTAACTAGCTTCAAAAGCTCAAACTATTGTTTGTACCACACCACGTGTCAGCATCAACATTAGTGTCCATACAGATAAAAACATGTACATATGAACAGCCTTCTTCCTAGATTCTGGGCAACAGCTTGGAGTGATTTTCTTAGCACTAAGGGGCATATGCACACTGTACACATACTGTTATTCCTAGAATCTTGAAACTTAGTGAGGAGATATACCTTGATTAGTACTCCACCCTCATTACAGAATTAAGTCCCTGACCTATTTCATGCTTTGCTGATCAAGAACAGAACTAACCTACCCAAACACTGTTACAGGAAATCGTTCTGGCACTGGTTCGGTTGGTTAGTATGTCCCTTTATGCTCAACATCACTAGAGTTGCACATCTATGCCAATCTAATACTGAAATCTCTTTTGAACTGTACTTGATGAGATTATTCATTAGTTCAGTGTAATTTTTTTGTGCAAGGGAGATAACTTCAACAAGCACTTTTAAAAATGATAAAGCTAAAAAAAGCTAAATATGTTAAGTTTTTGGGAATAATATGTGAATAACATAACCTAGTATACTTATTTGTATCAAGTTCTTTAAATTAAATATAATACATTTAACATTTTACTTTTTAAACCTTTATTAACACGTCAGTGATACTGTTATTTTAATTACAAACTCATTATCATTTCTAACCCAGAAATGGAAATTATCATTGAATCTTTTGGAAGTAAATGAGGAACCCAGGCTAGATTGGCAGCTGTGTTGTGACACTTTAACTCTCATTGCCTGACAGAAACAAACCAAAGCAATCATTACAAGGGCATATCCCCAATCATATCAGAAATATCTTATGCACACCAATAAGTAATTGAGGAAATAAAAAAGTTGGCTATTTCAGGCAGTTTAACTTAGAGAGTTTAACCCAACCAAAAAGGCATGTTTTTGCATTTCAGATACACACTCTCCTTCCCATGTTTACAATAATATAATCTGTACAAATTTTGTGATTTTATATGTTGCCGGAGTCAGTGCTCTGTGGAGATTTATTACCAGAGATGCTTAGGAGTATGATTTAAAAGTTTGTCATAAAAACCTATACATTACATCGACATCCCTTTATTCAAATAGATTTTTCTAGAAATGAGCGAGAATTGTAAAGATTGGTCTCTGACTTATATTTCATGATTCAGTGACTTTGTTTAAAGTTTGTATTTAAAGTTCAATTTTTGGATGCAGTTTATGTGCCAACAATGAAACTTGATAGCTGGATACAGTACATTTGTTTCAACACACTTTATACACTTACAACCAAAGGTCACTGACCTACATCATATGCTTTACAAACAAGGATCTGTGTTTAGCTTATGACCACAGATTCATCCATGTTATATGCATCTTTGCCAACTCAGAAGGCCTTCTCTGACCAATGCACCTAGAAGTAGTAACATTTATTTATTGGTAATCTTTTCGCATTAATGACAAAACACTAAATATTGTGATAGGTTACCTTCATGTACATGTGAATGAGTGTAGAAATTAGATGAGTGGATTCCATGCTGCATACATTTCATGAGACCTCAGCTGTAGTGGCTACTCAAGGTAATCACTCTTGCATGACATATGCTTGTCCTTCCTCTGTCATCCAAAGTTATTTCAGGTCTGTAACTTTCACTTCAGTTAGGGGTCAACAATGACAATTGCTTCTGAAACACAGATTCGAAGAACTGTAATTTAGAAGAAAAAATACAAAAACGGCATACATATGTTTGTTATCAGTTTATTATGGTACCTCTACTCTTGATATCACATAAAATAATGATTGTATTTATTGCTTTATTTCTTAAATGCCCTCTCACAGTGTAGACAAATAAAATTAATTTTGCTTAATTGTTTTACTGTGGATGACCTAATTAGATTTGTATAACATTCTTGAAAAAAAAAATTTAAACAATTTTTAAAAAGTCTTAGATTTTTGAACTTTTTAGACTTTGACGTTTTTGACCTAAACCTTGCAAGTATTATTAGAAAAATAAAATTGCTTGAATTAGCCAAATAAAATATTCAATACTTGTTTTTTTTATTATCTAGATGAGCTGATTAAATTTTAAGGCCTTTTCAGCAAATTTACAAGTGTTTTTTGTAGCATTTTGTACTCTTTTGACAGATATAATTTTTATTGTTCTGTATATATCCTGCCTAGATATTTGGTCATTACAGCAATTATTCCATTTTGGACAAAGTTTTGGACTTTCTTAGGAATTTAGCAAAAATTATTTAAATATGACAATATAATTTTATATTTTAGGCACATGTTGATGCCTTTATGCCACCAATGCAATTTATTTTCATTTTTTTAAAAGTATCACTTTAACTTACTTGGCCTACAGTGTGTTTACAAACAAAGATAATTGTTTTTGTGGGGATTCAAGTTTTTCACCTCTAACCCTTTTTTTAAAACAAATTACACATCTTAATCTTAATTATCAGTAAGCTACTTAAATTGATGGAACTCTCTAATGAAAGGAAGACTGCAAAAAGCCTGGACTTTGCAAATCGAGGACTTTCTATATCACATTCCATACAAAATTTAATTTATTTACATTGCTAAATTTATCCTTATCCTCTATCAAGTAAAAGTGTCCAAGAATAACATCAATTGCCATGGAGTTTTATTTAGGCAGGGTGAACATTTGTTTTTGCTTTATTGTGTCACTTTTATACTTTGAAATTAAATCAAATTAGCTAGGATACACAATACAACATCATGCTGATTGACAAGAAGAAGTACCTGATGTGTCAGCTACATTTTGCATAAGAACGAAAGTTAGAGAATTTAGAAAACTACACATTATTGTCTCATGTGCTATAGTAATTACAGAGATATGATTATCAGTTTCCAGCTGTGATGGTGATGTCAGTGTTAAAATTCTGGGTTAAAGTTTTCTGTTCAAGTTGTTGCAAGTTACATACGGTGATATGCATCATAGCATTCAGTGCAGGCTATGCAGTACATATGGCTGATGTCTTATTTTTCTTACCCATAATGCCAAGTGACCTAAATGGTATGGGCCTATATCCAAAGTGCATAATGCATTTTCTGTCCATCAACAGTTGCTATTGTACAATTTGCATACAAAAAACGGCACCAACATCTTTTAGAGAGCATCCTTGCACAAAGGGTTTTCTGACTTTTACGAACGATGCCAGTCAGCTATCAAATATGGATGCCAACACTAAAAGTAGGAAAAGTTTTCACAACATCATTTCAAATGTTGCTATGTCGAATATTGGCAGATTTGACTGAAAACATCCTGGCATGAAAACCTTTCAAATTTATGCTACTCAGACTTAAGACGTTTAGCATGATGTCCCATTCAATCACATTATTCTAATACCATGCTGACAAGTCCTAACACTAACCTCATAATGCTGAGCGCCTAGCAAAGAGGAAGAGTTTGATGATGTGCAAATCCTGGTTTCAAAACTAGATAATAATTGTTTCAGTAAACTGCAACACGTTTATGAAAAACGAGACAATTACTTTGAAAATCTAAATATTTCTTATCAGTCTCAGAAATCAAATCAGAAGTTTTTGTGTAGTACCTTGTCTTCAATCCATGCTTGTATGAAGCTTGAGCATAAGTTTTTGTGCAGTCCCCTATCCTTCTCAAATCATGATCAACCAGAAGTTTTTCTGTAGACCCCTATCCTTCTCAAATCATGATCAACCAGAAGTTTTTTTGCAGTCCCGTATCCTTCTCAAATCATGATCAACCAGAAGTTTTTTTGCAGTCCCGTATCCTTCTCAAATCATGATCAACCAGAAGTTTTTCTGTAGACCCCTATCCTTCTCAAATCATGATCAACCAGAAGTTTTTGTGCAACCTTCTATGCTTCTCAAATCATGCTCAACCAGACATTTTTTGTGCAGTCCTCTGGCCTTCTCGATCCATGTTCATATGAAATATTGGCAGCTGCTTTTAGAAATATTGGATTCAAAAGTGAAATGAAAAGTATTGTAAAGGCATAAAAGAATGTGATGGAGTACTATACACTCTTGGACTTACTGTATATTAATTCAGCCAAAAACTTGTAAGAAATGTCGAAAGTTATGTCTGACAGAACAATAGATTCTTGTAAATGCCTGCAATTTTATCTTTCAGAAGAAAAGGAGGATGATATAATGCATTAAGAATTTGTGTTTATTTTACTGCAGCCCAGACTTAGTCACCTTGAAATGTATATGGTGAAATGTTTTGTTGAGTTGACATGTGATGCTTTCAGGGAAGAAGTACATAAGTATATGAATTTAAAATAAAACAAATTTTATGAATGCAGGATCATCACCAAGGATGTAAAATAGTGACAGTAGGCCTCATTAAAAAGCTCCTCATACACTTTGTGAAAAAGGAACTTCAGGGTTCAAATGCCTCATTGTCAGTCTCAAATGTGTAAAGCTGTTGATAAAAGACAGATTGCCTAAATCCTAAACTAGGTCAACATGTGTGATCTGACAATTGAACTTTTAGACAGTATTTTCATGTACAGGGCAAAGTGATTTCTTAAGGAGGTGGTAATACTACAGTGCTTATAATTTAGACGTTTCATTCCAAATGATTTCTTAAGGAGGTGGTAATACAACAGTGCTTATAATTAAGCCTTTACCTGATCCCTTTAATTTGTTTTACATTCATTGTCACATCTTGCTTTGATTTTATCCACAGCAGGAAACTATAAAATGCATTTTTTGTATCCAGAGATTGTCTGAATAATGTTTTTTGTTTAAATCAGACATTTTGATGGGAATTTTGGTTATATGCACATTTCTCCCCACCAGTTTAGCTGTGGGCATCTGATACATACCTGAATTCAGTACATGTACATGTAATCAGTATTTGAATACCATGGATGAAATATAAGTATTTTTGTTTTGAATATTGAATTGTATTGATGAATATAAGTATTCACTATTTTGAATGCTGAAGTTTATTGATGAAATATAAGTATTAAATAATTTGAATACTGAATTCTTTTGATGAAATATAAGTATTCACTATTTTGAATACTGAATTCTATTGATTTGTTTCAACTTGAAAACAAGGGGCCATCTGCTAGTCACAAATATAGTAAAGCTGTTTTAGTTGTCACAGTGCAAAACATCTTTTGATCGTAAAAAGGACAAGTAAAGGAGAAAAATTCTGTGATAAAATAGTAATTCTACCAAATTCACAAAAAGAAATACCAGGGATTGTGGTACATATTACATTACATATAAGTTTTATATAGCCTAATTTTTGGTTACGAAGAAATCATGATATAAATCTGTTCATTTTTCTTATCAAGGATTTGTTTATTTTATTAGTCCGACGTAAGACAATCAGCCCTAATGCTTTATAATGCAAACAGATCCTTATTATAAATATCAGAATCAATGTCTTATATTGTAGGAGTAGTATGCAAATGTTGAAAATATATTTCTTAAGAGCACTTTTTTGTATATTTGTCTTTTTTGCATTGATCAGATTATTCCAAAATTCTTTACAGTTTAAAGGAGTAGGTAAAACTGAAGCCACTCTGCCATTTACGTGTATTAGTGAATTGGCAAAATTGACTGCATAACTCTGTTGTTGTTAAGCAGTGCACAATTTAACTGCATAACTCTGTTGTTGTTAAGCAGCACACAGGTTGTTACCCCACACCATTGTGTGGTCTTGTGAGAGTGAAACTGTCATCATTTTAGAAGTATGTCTTTGATTTGATTTTTAACATCAAAATTGTTCACTGCTGATCTGCCATCAAATATGGCCACTGTTTGTGACCCCTCTGGTGGCCTAGTGGTTGGAGTATCTGAATTGGATGCAGGAATTTATGGGTTTGAACCCAGGCTGAGTCACGCCAAAGACTTGTAAAAATGATACTAACATCTGTCTCACTAAGTGTTCAGCATTAAGATGTTAATGTTAGGATTGGTCAGCTTGTCAATGTAGGCATTGTAGTAATGCCATTTTTCAGCACAAGATAGGCTATACATGGTGGCCAGTATTAATAGTGGAGGAAGAACCAGGGAAAACTCCAGAAAGAACCACCGACCCATGAGAAGCTACTGGTAAGCTTTCTTACATACCCACATTGGCTGAATCCGAAACTCGAACACATGTAGACAGAGGTGAGATGGCAGTGATCCATAACGGTGAGCGCTTTAGACCACTCGGCAATTCAGGGCCTCTCTGGTCGGCCTGGTGTCAGGATAATGTGACTGGGTGGGACATGATGCTACATGTCTGCAGCATGATGCCCCAGTGCTCAACATCACTATAAACTGCCACACTGGAGACATTGTAGTCATATGACTGAAAAACAGCTAAAACTATGTTAGAAGTCCAAAACACACACACGTAACTGTTAGTAAAAATATTAAGAAAAGACTTTAAATAACATCTCCAAAACTGCTGAAAGGAATTTGACCAAACTTAATAGAAAGCATCTTGGTATGAATACCATTCAACCCTAGATAGATAATGCTGATATGCCATTGGATATAGATAGATAATGCTGATATGCCATTGTATATAGATAGATAATGCTGATATGCCATTGGATATGGTCATTGTTACTTGAAATATAAAAATGTTATAACAACTTCATCTCAGAATCTGTCTAACAGAATTCAACCAAATCTCTCTCTTAAAACTGAATTGTCAAAACTGAAAAAAATGTTTACATTTGTACTTTTTTTTAAACAACATACACAACAGACAATTATTTTCATAAATACAGTATTTTCATTCTAAGATATGGATATACAAGTTTTAATTTTTTTTTAGCATCGGTGGTTTTTGGCTACTAATATCTGTCTCAGGCACACTTAAACAAACTTATTCAATCATATACATACATACGTACATGTATACATAAATGACTTACTTTGTGAAAGTGTACAAAAGATTTGAGCTCAAAGAATCGGAATGATATGAATGAATGATCTTTTAACTTTATACATTTTCTTTCTTACAGTTTATTTATTTGTTTACATCAATGTAGGAAAGTGAAATTCCTCCCTCAGGATTATGATTTGCTAGCTTGAACTCTGCAAAACTTTCTTCCTATTTACAAATTCCAACCGATGGTTGGGATATCTTTATCCATACAATAGATTTTTAAATTCATATATTCATTTGTTCAGGTGAGACCCCAGACCCCAGTTGTACATTTAACATCTCAAAATAAATTCATCATTTGTTCAGGTGAGACCCCAGACCCCAGTTGTACACTTAACACCTCAAAATAACTTCATCATTTGTTCAGGTGAGACCCCAGACCCCAGTTGTACATTTAACATCTCAAAATAAATTCATCATTTGTTCAGGTGAGACCCCAGACCCCAGTTGTACACTTAACACCTCAAAATAACTTCATCATTTGTTCAGGTGAGACCCCAGACCCCAGTTGTACATTTAACATCTCAGAATAACTTCATCAGATTGAGATTTATTATTGCTTGCTTGGTAAATATGATTTCTCAGACAGAATATTTTATAAGGCATCAAAGATTACAGTTCTACAGACATTAATTTTCCATCAAGCAAGTCTTGCCTTATTTCTAAGAAACATTGTTGAATCTTATATTTTCTTTCCCCTTCAACCTTCTGCTCAATTCCCCCTCTCTTCAACTTGATACTTTCTTCTTAAGTGGTTTGATTTGCTGTCAGTTTTGGAGAAGAAATAAATTGCTTAACCATTTACTCTCCATCTACGCTTTTCTACTCCTTTACCTTTGCACCCCATCTATGCAAGAAATGATAACAAATAATAACTTACAGTAATCTAGCATTCATAACAAATACTAACTTGCAGTGGAAATGATTAGGTTATTTTGAGGATATTCCAGTTATGCAAGACTATAATTTTTTGATGATGATGTTGCTTTACAGTTTATGTGGGTTTTATGACGTCGTGAACATCATATGGGAGGCACAGGTAATATGGTTTGATTTTTTTATGGGGAGTAAAGGGTTAACAGACTTTACCACTGGTATACATGTAGTAAAATAGGTGTTATATACTGGTCAGCTAAGCAGTGAAAATTCTAACTAACTGCACTGATGCTCAATTGACTATACCTCTTCATAAATACTGAATTTAAATAAAATTCAGCAGTTTTTTTTAGTTTTTTTTGTTAATATAAAATGTAGAGACATAATTTTCATGATTTTCAAAGAAATATGATTACATTAGAAATAAATATGAAAATAAATGCAGCAAAGCTTGCTCTAGATACCATCTGTATGAAGTATCCATATCCACCCACTCATTTCCAGTCTTGTACCCCATAAAATTTGTCTGCATTAATAACTACATGCTTAGCCTGCCAGAGACTAATTTTTTTATTTTTACCTCCATGTACTCCATAAATTGTTTTATAATTCATATTATTTTGAAGGAAAATGTATTGATGTTAGAATACAGCAAGAAATAAATGAACCTTTTTAAGTATGACAAAAGGTCCTTAGAACAATATATCATTATCGTCAGTCTCTTGATCTAGTGTGGTTGTTGAAACACTGTGCTCAGGGCCGGACCTAAGTTTTTCAGGGGGGGGGGGGCAAACTTGTTATTGGGTTAAGCGAAGGCACGAAGTGCCTAGCCTTCTAGGGGGGGGCCGGGGGCATGCCCTGTAATTTTTTTTTTTCAAGGATGCAAAATGGTGCAATCTGGTGCTATCTGAACCTTGAAAAAGGGATCTAACAAAAGTGACTAAAAACTGCAATGTTTTAAAAACACTAAAAAAAATATTAAAAATAAATAAATAAATAAAAAAAATTAAAAAAATTCGGAACCCCCTTTGCATCTTTTATCAAAAGCAGTGAATAGGTTTTTTTTTTTGTTTTTTTTTTTAAAGGTGGAGGGGGGGGGGCTCGGGCCCCCTGGGCCCCTATAGCAGATCCGGCCCTGGTGCTGCTGAACATCTGACAAGTTCCCTCCACTTGTCTCGAGCATGCGTTAATGCCCGTGTCTCTGCGAAACTTTTCCTAGTCCATTATGTGATGTAAGTTCACTTTTTTCTGTCTACCTCTCCTTCTGCCACCCTGAACAATATATACAAGGTCACACATATTAAAATCCCAGATATATGCAATAATAATAATAATAATAATAATAATAATAATAATAATAATAATAATAATAATAACAATAATAATAATAATAATAATAATAAAAGGAAAGATAGGTTTAGCACGATATTTCATCCATTCAATATATAGTCATTCCGTCCCGACTCTGCAGATTTGTACGCAGGTGTTAAGTGTAGTATAGACGAAAATTGTTAGGGGACGATCACAAAGGGTCTTCTTTTTGACAATAGAGCAAAATAATTTAGTGCAAAAATTGACAATGGAGCTGGAAATGAATGTGCTAGATAAGAGTAATCAGTTTATGATTTTATAAATTAATAACGAATTGATCGAGAAGACTGAAGACAATCGGGACATGATCGAAGCAGACGACGATGATTACACCAGCCCGCTATTGAAACGCAATAGGTAGACTTGCGTAAGCAAATTAGCCTAGTACAATTTATGTGAGAGGTAATTCTTTTTTTATTCGAATTAATGATTATTTTTGTGTAGTACTTTTACTTTTTGCTCTTGCCAAACATATTAAAATGAACACGGGATACCTCTGTTGAATTTGATTCAAATGCGTTTAAAGCTACCCCGAACTGGATAAAAGGGTGGATGATGTGATATTTCGAAACAAACTCATCACACCACAAGAAAATCTCTTGAACTATAGAGTATCGACTTTACAAGAATTTTCCCAATCATTATTTAATGTTAACAATTTCTCTTGTATATATAATAAAGTATGTGTGTGTGTCGACAGACTTTATATCTCAACCTGTCATGTTCGCGCCCAGGACACAAATTTTAGTGCTAAGCATAAGTGTTTTTTTTCCTTTACCCTCAGCTGTGCACCAGACTCCCAAGCTTTTAATTTGACCTCCTGTTTTGATACCAAGGTGGTTTATTTCCCCTTCTTCTTCTCAATTTGGCCACCAGTTCTGACACGAAGATATTCTTGACTCACAAACTTGCATCCCTATGGGGATATAAATTGCTTGCATGATAGCAATGTGAAAAACTTAAAATCACTCTAGAAATTGTTAAGCTATATACACCGCTATTATAAATATTCATTATTGAAAAATGATTATAAACTCTCTTGTGAGCTACCGTTTTTCTGAGTTATTCATACCACACAAGTAAAGACTATGCAACTAAATGGAATGTGAAAATCAGGCCAAAGTGTAGAAAGCAATTGTTTGTGGTATGTCTATTATAGTTATTATAGTTATTATTATTATTATTATTATTATTATTATTATTATTATTATATTTTATTCTTTTAAAACTCATGATTGTAAATGTGTGTGTGTATACATACATACATACATACATACATACATACATACATACATACATACATACATACATACATACATACATATATTATTTTCTCTGTGTATTCTTTGATATTAATGTAGTATACACATAGGTGGAATATTTCTTAATGATTACTGTTACTGTCAAAGAATGCTGGTTACTGAATTCATGAAATCATGCTCTTAAAACAAGTGCATGAGATCATGAGAAACAAGGACAGGAACAAAATTAGGGATGTCCATGATATTTATCTGATAGACTATAAGCAAGACCATTCCTATTTCTCATTCTCTATCTTGTCATTTCTCCCTTGATGGACTATGTTTAATCCTAGGTGGTAATTTAGGGTAAGATGTATTGTTTAAAGGTATTTTAATGAATTTGAATGTCAGTTATTTCCATATATTTATAAAATTAACAAAATGCATTTTGAAATTAGTTGCCAATTTTCAACTTTTTCAAAGGTTGCCTTTTCATTTCTTCTAATTTGTATATGAATGCAGATGCTATTACTTGATGGCACAGCATTTGGTGGAAAAAGAAAGAGGATTGAGCAGAAACAGAAAGAGTAAAAGGTTATAAAGTTTTTTTAAAATAATAAATATATCTTTAATTTA
Source organism: Unio delphinus (assembly GCA_029339505.1). Taxonomy (NCBI): domain Eukaryota; kingdom Metazoa; phylum Mollusca; class Bivalvia; order Unionida; family Unionidae; genus Unio; species Unio delphinus. The sequence continues at coordinate 5,311,214 of JAQISU010000020.1, read as the reverse complement.
AATAGTAAGTTTAGATAGCTCCTGCATGAATGCCATATCAGGCTGTAAGTAAATTGATTGCAAGTTTATACAGTAACTATGTTTATATAACAACCATAGTGAAGCAAATTAATATTTTGTGATAGTTTTATAAAGTTTTAATAGTATTTCATCAGTTTTATAAACACTGACATGAAAAGTTTCCAAAACAGTTGTTACTATTTTGAACAATATACATTTTGAAATTCTAACACATTCTATTTTTGCCAGTTGCTTTTTCTAGCAGGAATGAGAAATCATTTCCTTTAAACATCAGAGCCCAGCATCAACCTTGTGATAGGCAAAAAAAAGAATATATTTTGTTGGCTGACTACCCTTGTTTGTTTTTGTTGCTGACCATAGCACATTTTTGTGCAGCCCAGTACATGAAGCTCTGAGCACATTACATATACTAATCATTATAATATATATAAGAACCGCTCCAGTGGCCTAGTGGTTAGAGCATCAGCCATGGAAGCAGGAGGTCATGGGTTCAATCCCCAGCCAGGTCATACCAAAGACTTACAAAAATGGTACTAACAGCTGCCTCACTTGGCGCTCAGCATTAAGAGGTTAGTGTTAGGACTGATCGACCTGGTGTCAGGATAATGTGACTGGGTGGGTGATCATACTACATGTCTGCAGCATGATGCCCCAGTGCAAGACATCACTATAAACTGCCTCACTGCAGACATTGTGGCAATATGACTGAAAAATTGTTAAAGCTACGTTAAAAATCCTACTCAAACAAACAAATAAAAATAATGTTTAAAAAAAGACTACCTACTGACCCTAATTTTAAAACCAGTACAATTAGAAACACACATATTTTTTTGCTTAAGAGAGGTGGTAATCTGAATCCAGGACCAAAATATTGAATTTTTTTATATTTGTTAAAAGATAATTTCTAACAAATGAATAACATATTCTACATCGATGTAAAAGGCAATATACACTGAGATAAAAATCATGCTCACACTATATACTATAGATTATTTTCATTTGCTGTACCATGTTAAAACAAGAAAAAATAGAAACACAAGAATCCTGTCTTAAATGGATGATAAACCTTGCTGATTATATACAGTATTATGGGAAAACAAAATAATATGTTTGATCAAATATTGATTATAAGATAGCTAGTAAAGTGTTAAGTAGCTGACTCAAGTAATTACTTAAATAATATTGTCAAACTGGATTTATTAAAGGGAAGTTTTTTGGAGAAGGCATACAGTTATTATATAGTGTAATAGAAAATTTTTGAAAATGTGCAGATGAAAGAACTACTTTTTGTAGATTTGAAAATCATTTGATAAACTTCATAGAAATAATCTTTCTGAAGTTTTAGGATTAATAAACATTTGAATATAATACACTGGATTAAATATTAAAGTTAGAAAATCTGGCATTGAAATGAGTAGAGATCTTGTTATGAATAAAAACTGAATCCAACAGATGCAAGAGCCTGTCAATGATACTGATGCTACAGTGAAACTGCATGTGAATGTGAAAATCTGCAATAAATTACCCAATATCAAGGTTGTGGGTGACAACATCAGCTTTTCAGAAAATGTTATTTAGTTTTGTGATGGTACAATTGGAAAATACAAAGATGAAAAGAAGAAGCAGTAATCTCTGAAGTATTTGGTGTAAGACATGTTAATATTGATGGGTTTCATCCTCAGGGCAGTTTTAGACTTGGTGATAGATCCAGATATTATTTCATTATCATGTGCATATCCACTAACACATGGAGGGGGGGGTCTCTTAGTATTAGATCATGAGAACAAAGACAATCATCAGAAGATCTTGATGCTGAAGCCAAAATATAAAAAATCTATGAATTCTTTGTTTAGGTCATATCTCAATGACAAGTCATTAAAAACATTTTTAGTTGCAGATTTGTTAAAGATAAACATGTTTGAAAGAATAGATATGTGGCAGACGTTTGCGATGAAGCGTTATTAACTGTCTTTGGTATTTCAATTTCAAGACCAATAACTTGATATACATGGCAGATGCAACACCTGAAAAACAGTTCCTTTTTGATAATGAAGACAAAGTCTGCAGTTTACAATGATGGGTTTTGGATCAGCTGGGAGAGCATGCTAACCTCAATGGTGATTTTGTGCTGCTTGTCAAAATTCTACATGAAATTGGCATTAGTAATCTTTGTATACCATCAGATTTAATAATAATGAGGGCCAGGTAGAAATTGATAGAACCACCTTGATGTGCCAATACTGACTAAAAGCATCTTGGAATCATTGCAAATGCATGGTTGCTGAAAGCTGCACCACCTTTGGGGATGAAAACACCCACAAAACAATGATGGAGGTATTCACTAAATGATCCACCACAATACATATATTGAAACAACATCAAGTCAATCAAGCAAAAGATTTCTACCAACATTCAATAATGACACACTTGTATGTATAACGTTTCTTACACTAAAACAAGTATACAATTATTAGGGATGCCAGGTAGAGGCATAATCAGTGTAGTTCCAAGTGAGAAAAAAAACATGCAACAAAAATAAGAGACATCAGTATTCTTCTGAAAACTATTTTCAGTAATTGGATGACAATTGTACCAGTGAAGAAAATCAGTTAGTTAAAGTGGGCATGTGTCTTGCACTCGACCGTATCACTAGTACAAAAAAATAATCAAAGCAGAACATCAATTGTTAGCTTTGGTGTGGCAGAAATCATGACCACACTGACTGTCATAGGTATATCATTCAGATTTGCTGTCAGAGCTATATTAATAGTAACTAGTCTTGTAAATGGTGCTGGAAAAATAATTTTGCTACAATTTCATCACTAGATGGTACATGTCTGCTCAAAAATTCTCACGGCAGCACAAAACAGCCTCAGTAAAATGCTAAGTTGTAATCTGTGGTCATCGAAGATAAATCCATTACCATAGCAGAATTAAGACCATGGTAGGGGAAATGGAAAAACTTCCTAAGAGAACATGCACAGAAATGAAATAGCGCTTTCAAGTTTTTGGTTTAGGTGGATTTATTTATTCATATTATTTTTCACTGCAAGTACAAAGTACTCATCAATAATAGTCTTGGACAGGAACATTAATTTGGAATTATAGTGATGTCAGACAAGGACACTTTGGATTATTTTATTGTGATACATCAAAATACGTTTAGTACATCATTGCATTCTAAGCCATGAACACATTAGCACATTCAAGACTACAGGCACACCAACACATCCAAATATCAGAATTTATTTTGAATTAAATTTGAATTTTATACATTTGGGCTTGTTTTAGAACTTGTATGACTATTTGGGAATTAATTCACAATACTGTTAGTTAATTTTAAATTATTTGATGAATTTGACAAAACTTGGTTTTAGCTCTTTTATATTGCTTAGTTTAAGACCATTGAGTCATAACACAGCATGTTTGTCATACTTTTAAAAATATGTGGATTAAAAACTCTTTGTTAAATTAGCTTGATGCATTTTCAAAATCAGTATGGACAGATGTTTTTTGAAACATTTTTGTTTGGGCACTGCTCTGTGCATTAATGTCATTATAACCAACAAGATGAAATGTCTATTGGCCATCCTGCAAAAATAACAGTAGAGCAGTATGTGTGTATATATATATATATATATATATATATATATATATATATATATATATATATATATATATATATATATATATATATATATATATATATATATATATATATATTTATGTACAACATGTATATGTATGTGGTAAGCTATTCATTTACATCAGTTGTAAAACTTGTGAACTTGGTTCAGCTTGTATTTTCTCAGGAAAGAACAGTAATGTTTCTACTCCATACTTTTCCTTTTTACTTTTTGCACATTTTCTTTAAATAAATGTGAGCTTTCCCAGCCAAATGGTAGTGATTGTGAATGTTTCTTGTCTTTATTTCACCATATTAGATGGGCTGTATTTGTTTCAGGAACATCACTAAACATATGTATTGGTCCTGTGTAGAAAGTTGTCTGATTTTAGGCACAAAAATAGATTCAGATTAATTTGATTTTCTCACATATATGTAGAACCATGCTGAATTTGTGTAAGGCTGAGAACCAGTAACAAATCAAAATGAATTGTTAATTGCAGATGGATGAAACACAAATTGGATCAGTATCTACTGTTGAATCAGAGACTAATATTTACATGGAGCCTAATGCAGGGAGTCTACCAATATCAAAAGCAGTTTTTGAGGTAAATTAAAATAGTTATGGTAGAATTGATAAAGTTGTATTTGTAATCACTCTTTGATTCAATATTAATCATTTTCATCCAGATTTGCATCTCATTTGTTGAATGATTTTCATTTATTAATTAAAGAACACACACACAAACATACACATTCACATACCCTCCTCCAAATTACATACACGCATACTTGCATATAGTGTGTCCTGTCATGCTGGAGTATGATAAGTAAGTATAAATTCTTAGGAACTCCTGAAAAACTGAAGGTCAACCAGATGGATGAATGAAGATATAAGTACTTTAGATACAATTTGAATATTAAGTTGTTTAATTAAATGAGTAGAATAATGGGTGTATTCACTTTTACAGTATTCCTGAATATTGGCAACAGTCCAAGTAAATTGACATTTTGAGATAATTATTTAAAATTAAAATAAAATTATGTTTGCATTGTACATATCAGAATATCTAAAGCAACACAGTTTTAGAAAGCCTAGTGTTATTTATTTACTCAGAATGCTATATCTTTTTATATTTCCGGCACTGTTACATTCAGACGTCAAGTAAGATGTATCCATTAATTGCCTTGATGTATGCCAATCAGCCAGTTTGCTTGCTTATATAGTTTCTAGTCAATAAATTAATTTGAGCTACATTTGAGTCTTACTCATAGGTAAAAAATAACCCATTCATGATTGTAATTTATCATTATACCAGATTTATATTCTTAATAATGGTGGCATTTGAACTCATTTTTCAAACAGAGTATCAGTTACTTCTACAGTAATGATTTTGATTGCCAGCATAATTAAAATGAAGAGCCTTCTTGTTATCAGCCAGCACTGGTTACATTATCACTTACTTTTCTAGCTGAGTTGTCCACTTTCACAGTGTTTGATCATGTGGGATGGCCTATAGACCATCATATGTCGATTGGTTAATACAAATGTATTATCAAAGCTGTCCTAAACTACTTCTGACATTTCCTTTAAACTTTATACACATTCATTCCATGGTCCAGTTGGTCCCAAATAAAACTTGCTGCTTGGACAGTCAATATGGCCACTAAATTGGCCATCTTGAAAATTTATGGCTACTTCTCCTGATCATTTTGAAATCAGGTTTTCACATAAAAGACTATTTGTAATGTCTAGTTGAGCACTGCAACAGTGGCCGTATTAACAGTTTTGTTATTGATACTCCATGTTAAATGGTCATAACAACATGACATTAACTACAGGATATTTTATGATATTTAATTTGTCCTAAATGAAAATTATGTTGGTCTGACATCTAATATGGCTAATCTGTTGGTCATTTATCACTACTCCTCCTAAATAGAAAGTCATGTTGACATGAGGTTTTCGCTGGAAGACTTCTTAAGATGTTAAACTTGTCCGAAATGAAAATGATACTGATTTAACCTTCAATTTGACCATCATGCTATACATGTTGAAAATCTTGCTAGAGCTTTTCTGAGATGAATGATCATATTGATGTGGGGTTTTCATCAAGACAATTGTAATTATATTTAGTTGGACTTGAAAATGGTGCTGACGTGACCTCCAATATGGATCAGCTATCTTGAAAGTATTGTTATTGATGCACATCCTAAACCAAAAGTCATATTGACATTGGGTTTTTACTAGAAAATTTCAGTGAGATCTTATTCGTCCTTAACGAATATGATGCAGGTCAAAATTAATCTTGATAATCTCGTCACAAATGGATGTCAATATCAGCATGGAATGTTTATCACAGACTTTTTATGATTCCTTTTTGATCTCATGTTAGATAAAATGAAAAAAGTGGTCTTCATTCCTTGTAAGTCTCTTCAGACAGTAGAGCATTAGATCTTTTGATGGGCTCATTTGTTATATTGTCACTTAGATTTCACATTGTACTTTTAATTTTGAGTCAGCTGGTTCAGTAGGTGGTGAGAAAACTGAACTGAAATCTTATCTCTTAAAGAAAAGATTGGAGAAAACCTTATTGATACACATCTATCAGATTGTTTTTTCTCTCTTTTTTTTTCAAAGCTTCTTCAATATGGTTTTCTTAAAAGGGACACTACTGCAAGGCAACCGTTTAGAAAGGTCAGCATCAGCATCAAAGCAGTGAAGACTGTGATTTACCCTAATGCACAGATATTGTTCTATGTAAAAGGTAATAATATTGAGATTTGTTGGGATTTTCATTGGTAAAACTTCAAACCCTAATGCCCAAACAATTCACTTCAGTTTGCAGAACAATTCATATTACCAGTACATGTACCTAGCTTACATTTTGTTTTAATTGTAAATACTTAAATATAATTTGTATGAACAGTGGCTGTAACCCAGGGTTTTGAAAATAAGAAAGCCTTCTTTGTGAAAATGTTATCTAATAATTTCTTTTGTTGATATTCCAGTTTAATGGTCTAAGACTATTTATAAATACATTGTCAGGATGGAAAGACATATGCACCAAAGCAGTGAAAAGAAAAGAAAATATTCTTACATGCAGATGTGCTGTTTTCCTCATAATAGATTAAATTGTACTATGGACCAGAATACCTTCTAAAGGAGGGTTTAGAGCTGTATAGAGTATCTCACTAAATTTTAAGACAGTGCAAATTATCTTTAGAAGCCACCAATGGAGAAGTATCATGTTGACTGGATAAGGGAGGTATCTGCTTAAGGGGAAGTAAATTATATAGATGAAATTAAGTGAAAATAAAATGAGACCCTGGGTGTATATATATATATATATATATATATATATATATATATATATATATATATATATATATATATATATATATATATATATAGCTTTAGTACTATATTAGTACTTGACTATTGTAACTCAATTCTGTTCAGTTTGTCTTAATATCTACTCCAAAAAGTTCAAAACATAGCTGCTTGGATCATCCTTAGAGTACCACGATCAGAGCACACCTCTCTGTTTTATAACCTACACTGGCTATCCATTCGTTACAGAATCAAACACAATTTTATTTTCTCTGTGCTACGTTTCTTTGATGGACTCCAGTATAACATACCTATCTGGCTTCACCCATGTGTACACACCAGCAAGATACTTATGCTCCTATTCTGACAATTGTATAGTCATTATTCACATTATGAAAACAAAGTCATATGGATAAGATTCTTTTGCATACCAGGGCCCAGCAACTTGGAATGAATTGGCCATTGAAAATAGACACAAAGACACAGTGAGCCCTTTCAAGAGTGCTCTTAAAATACCTTTTCAACTGCAAGAACAAACTTAAAGGTCTAATGTTTCCTACCTTAAAAATTTTCAGAATTATTTTTGTTTTCTAATGTCATGGGTTTTTTTGTGTGGATTTTTTGTAGTCATATCATTATAGATATTGTAAAACGGTTAGCGGTTCTAATTTTTGCTTGAGGGAGATGACCATTATGGGAGGTTGCACTGTATTTAAATGAGGGTCCCTAGAGAAACACTTGAATTGGGATGTAGTCTTAGATCTGTCTCAGAGGTAAATGCTGGTACAACTTTGCAAATTACAGGTACAATGACTATGTCAGACTAATGCATTTCATTCTTTTTTCAGATTTTTACATACCTGCGGTTTAAAACAAGTGCTTATAAAAGAGATAACATTTACATGTAATGTTCTTTTCTACTTTCAGTTTTCTTCAGTAGAGATATTGGAATTGGAGATTTTCAGAAAGGTTAGAATGTTCCAAAAATATATAGCATTATGTTTTTCTAGTTTGCCATTGAGTTCAGTATTTTTGCTTGATAAAACACATTCTTTTATTTCCTTTGGGGAAAAAACATGAACATTTTGTAATGTTATAACTTATTAAAGAAGGTAGACAAAGTGAACAGTAACATTATATTTTTGGTTGCTGCAGTGGTCCCACTCTTATACCATCTACACTTGGAAAGTGGCTGTATAAGATGAGTGGCCTGTCCAGAGGGGGCCTATATTTGTCAGAAGTATTTTATATGTTAACTATGTAGTGAGAAAGCTATATATAGCTTCAAGCCTTTAACATCTTCATTTAAAAGTAACATTTATTATTTAAAGGTTCTTCTTGTCATAAGAACAGAGTTATTTTAAGTCAACATACTTTAATAGTTCTTATTCTTAAGTGTGAAAATTTGCAAGTGGAGTATTATACATGGTCATAATCATCCAATTTCAACTGCACTGTGAAGCCCAAAACTCTTATCACAACATTGTTGACCCCATTTCCTGTAAACTTTAGTGTCGATAGATAATGATATAAGTTTAATCTTAGTGTTACATGTACTTTAGTGAACACTTCTTTCAGTAATGGTTTCCTGACATCAGGAAACAGACATCAGAAAAGATAAGCAGATTAAATACCTTACCATATTGAATTAAATATAAAGTTTGGCCTCTTTTGAAGGATGAATTTAACATTTTTGCACTAATATACTGACTGCTGGTCATGTTTGAAGGTTGGCCTTTCTTGAGGGGTACTTTTGAACACAAACTCATATTTGTCAAGGGATTCTGGCCATAAAAATGCAGGTGGTTGCTGGTCAATTGAGGGGGGTTCATGAAGGGGACCACTGTATTATTGTAAAACATAGAGCTAATAATCTATCATTATTATTTATGAGCTTTTGTTTCAGAGTTCATTTCTATGAAACTTGCAAAACTATTAATGATTTTGTCCATTAACTATATTTGATTCATCACAAATATTATTTGACTCCACAAGTCATCATTCCATCTCCTATACTCTAAACACCACCAAAGACTTTTTTGTCTAAGAATTTTATTTATATACAACTTCTTTCCAACCACTCAATAAAAAATCATATGTCTTTGCAAAACTTGCTGAACAGTAACAGAATGAACTTTATGAATTAAATTTGGTATTTATATAGCTCAGAACATTTACACAATCTTTCTGAACAGATCTCAAATGGCTGGCTCAAGTTATTTCAGTAGACCAGCGGCCCCAACCTTTTTGTAACGACAGGTATATTAGAGAGATAGTGGCAGGAACCAACCACTGTTACTTACAAACACTCTCTAATATGCCTTTGCAAATGCATAGCGTTGATGTACCTTGTGAGCTTATAATCTTAATGTATGTTCCCAAATCATATTACCACCTTCATTATTCATTATAACCTCTTTCTGCAAATTGTATAATTTTGATTACTAAATTTAAGATTCTAAAATACGGGCATCCCATAAAGCCTTGGTGGACACCACTGCACTAGGCCAACTTGATCTTCATGCATTTTTCATGCTACTGCTCAACAAAACTTTAACAACTTTGCAGTTTTTATGACTTTCTTGTTTTAGTTCCACAAAAAGTTATTTTATATCAGTACTCAGTACAGCAGACATACAACCCATGTTTATTGATCAGTTGTGTAACCTTCAAGCAACAAGCAGATGATAGCTGGATCCATATACATATCTGAGGGGCCATGTCAGAACCACATATTCTCACCAAGGCACAAAAGACAACATCAGAGGAGGGGATGAGATTTGGTTGCATCCACTATATTGGCTATGTTTGAATATATATGACAACATTCTTTCTTCTGAACATGTTAATTCAGACATTTAAGAAAACAGTTTTGATACCAACAGTTTCTTAAAAGGCTTGTTGGTACAATCAGTATTTAGCAGGTCAAAAGAAGAATTGGTCATGATTCCTGGAAGTTTTTTTTTCTCACAACTTTTGAATTTTAAATTTTGCATATGTTTATCTGTAATAATTAATTTTTTTCATTATTAATTTTAGGTAGTCTCAATTATTTTCAGATATTGAAAACTTTGAGAACTTGATATTCCTCCTGTTAGCTATGCAGAAATTTGAAGATGAAAGTCACATTTGCATTCAGCATCCTTGTGAAATTCTCAAGGACAAAGTCATCACACAACAGAGTTTCATACTTGATAACACAGAAGAAAAGCCAAGATTGAAATGCATTCAGATGTCTGAAAAACATTCCAACAAACCCAAACACTGTTCATTTCATATTAGGGTAAGTAATATGTTTTAACTCATCGTGTACAACTTTGACCATTTTTTGCCCCAAATAATAACATTATTGAATTAGAGAATTATTCTTACTGGAAAAGGGAGATGCAGAAGTTATTGTTAACTAATCTTTTTTATTATAAGTAAATCTAACATAAAGTTTGAACAGATTTGGCACAAGTATAACATTTTTGTAAATGTAGCAAGGAAAATGCATTTCTGTAAATAAATAGGATAGTATATAAGGCTGATCATTATTTCTATAAAATGTCGTGTCACAAACAGAGTTCTCATAATTGTCTAAGCGTTTGTCAGGCATTGTTTAGGTGAGCACAAGAGATAAGTTGTAAACAATAAGAAAGTAAAATATACTCCTTTATTAGATGTACCAAAAGATGTGTTCTTTTACAATTCTTGATTATTTTATTGTGTTTTAATTGTAGCATTGCCATTCTGAACTTCACTTGTTTTATCTGAAACTACTACTTTAAAAAAAAAAATGTTGTTTCAGAATATACTATATGACCTTTTCTAACAACAGTATTCTGTGCCACTCAACTGTTTTTCAGAATTAATTATTTATAAATTGCAAAAGTTATTATGTAATTATCTTCCAGAACAACTGGACTTCTTGTAAAGGACAAAGTTGTCATTTCTATTTGTGATTCCATTTATTTTTTTTCCTTTTCTTTTTTGTACACCTGCATTAAGCTGGGCATATTATGTTACATCATTAATTTACCTGCCCATCCAAATTACTCTTATCTGTTAATATTTGCTTTTGTGGCCCACAGTGTTGTAATGTTGGAGAGATTTATATGATACCTTTGCCAAGGCATACATAATGCTTTATTCTGGGCATGTTGCTTCCTATAGCTATGCATCCAGTCACAAAGTGAAGGTCACATTGAGAAAAAGTAATTCTCTGACTTGCATCCTTGTCTTTTAAACCATTGATGAATCTTTAGGCATATGTTTATAATATTTAGATGCTGTGTTGTGCATACCATAGCCATGCCCCCTGCTTTAAGATGAAAGTCACACAAGAGACTCTTGCCTGAAGTATAACACTTGAACCACTAGAGTATTACTTTTGAATCACTGAAGATATTTTAGTGTACCTTTAACCAGTTATATATCATGACTTAACAGTGTGTCATATTCCATAGCCATGATTCTTGTCTCAAGGAAAAGGTAACAGAAAAGTACGAGATAAATCAGTAACCTCTATCCTGCATAGATACTTTTTTTTAATGGTTTAACGCCATTTTAAGTACAATATAGGCTATACATGGCGACCAGTATTAATGGTGGGGAAGAACCTGGAAAACCCCCGGAAAGAACCACTGACTCACAAGAAGCTACAGGCAAGCTTTCTCACATAACTACATTAGCCAATTCTTAGACTCAAACCCACGCAGACAGAGGTGAGATGGCAGTGATCTGTAACGGAGAGCGCCTTAGACCACTCGGCCACTTGGGGCCCCTTGCATAGATACAACATATAAACTAATATATCTTAATTTGACAGTATCCCTGATATTCATAGTCATACCTTTTGCCTTAAAGTCAAGGTCACACAAGCCAGTGCCTTGTTTCTTTATTCAGGGCATCACTCTGTTACCCCTGCAATTGTTTTTAATGAAACTTCTCAGATGTCTACACTTCATATAATAGTCAAGTTCCTAACTCAAACATCAAGGTCATTAGTAGAAACAGTCACAAGAAAGTATACTATGTGCTGTTTGCAATACTTATGGTTTTATTTTCTGCACTGGTTGTTCATTACTTGTTTTGATCATTTTTCTTTTGTTGTTCCAGATTTACCAGTCTAGCAGAAATATGATTGAGGAAGGACAAAGAGTATTCAAACTTCTAAAGCTGTTGAATATTTTCTGGCCAGGAGTAGGTGACAACATCAGGCTAGTCTTGTACTGCAGACAAAATGTCTTTTTTGGGAGATTTCATACTTTGATAATATATTTTTCATTTGAACTTAAAAAAGTTTACTGGTTTGTACAGATGATGAATTAAATATATATGCTGGGAAGTGTACAGATGTTGTGATTCTTCCATTAAAAATATAAAACAAATTAATACTATTATAATATAACAACTTTTTCATTGCATTTGGAAGCAATTCATTGAACTCTTGCAGTATTTTTATGATTTTCAGAATATAAAGTTAAATGTTGCTTTTGTAGTTTTTATATTTTTTGGTTGTGCTTATGATTCAGTACAGATTTTGTTTCAGAATCATTAGACCTGGAACATTTTTTAATGTATTTCCATCATTGATGGAATATAGTCAAAGTGTCCATGGGTTTCATAAGTCATTATAAATGAGAAATACATGAAGCAAAGATGATATTGCTTAATCAAAACTGAATAATAAGGATTTAAAAAAACAAAACTTTTTTGCCTTCTATATGGATCTAGTTTTTAAATTAAGTTTCCTTCATTTCATTCTTTAGTGCAATAAGTCCATTGTTAAATGCAAGCATGAACTATTTCAAGCATATATAAAATATATTTTTTTAGTAAAAACAGACTAATTCCTATTATTTTTTTTGTGTTGCTGTAGATACATCTTAAGTTCCAAATGAAAATTGGTGAAGTAACTTCTCAGTCAGATTTCAGGTAAATTTATCATGTTTTTATATTTGCATACAATTTGTAATTTTTTAAACAGAAGTGCTAAATCTCGTCAGTGATATATTTTGATTAGTTTGATCGGTTTTATTGGAATTCATCTTTCAGTTAAAATGTGTCTTGTAGTGAACAATGGTCTTTTCTTACCGCATATTATTCTCACATTTTAATGAACTTGGATAACTTCTGAACCTGCTTGTAATATGGGGGCAGTGTTGATGGAACATATTAAATGAAAAGGTCTGTAATGGGAGAACCTTAATAAAATCACTATCAAGTTTGCTATATGAAACCTTGATATATTACTCATTTTAACATCAAAAACAGTGGTTAGTGCTCAGTAATTTGGAATGTACATCATGAAATTCACAATTTATAATGACAAGTCATTTATTATGTCAAATATATTTTTTTTTAAATTATATGTACTCTGTAAATAACTATTTAATATTGATAAATAAAAATGTTGATAATGCATACTGGTACCAATACTTTAAGTAAATAAATATCAATTAAATAAGTCTGGTCAAGCAAACTTTGTGTTTCATTTGTTATATATTTAGTTTCCTTGTTATCATCATAAGTGTGTTTTGCCATCTTGTATTCAAACATAATTAAAATCAAACCAGTATCCTCGAGCATTCTTTGAAACCTAATTAGTGCTGACTTTGTTTTGATCTGTAATTTACAGAAGTGTTTGTTGCATTGTTACAATAAGTTAAAAGTGGATCTGCTTTTGTTTTATCTTACTTATGCCTTTTTTATGAAATTGAGTAAAGAAGTTGAATAAGAAAAACATTAAAAGGTATGCAGATCCTGCCTATAAGAGCTATCAGTGATGGTCATGTGTCCAGAAATCTCATTTCATTCGACCAGTTTAACACATTTTAAATATTAAAGTAACATAAATAAAGTATCAAATAATAGTCATTTGTCCTATTCATTCAAAAAGGTTAGTGAGGGAACTAGTGAAGGGCAATTTTGATGTATTAAAAACTTAGATTCATAGAGATGGTGCTAATAATATGGAGAAGTGTGTTCCAAAGTTTGTTAAAATTCCCAAAGTGGCGCTCATAAGTTTGTTCAAGGATGAGCAGAATTTGTATGATTGCTTGCAGTGAAATCACAGTGGGAATAGTTTTGCTGACAGATAGAAAGTCATTGTTGTTTCATGAAATTACAGTCCACCATTATTAAAAAAAAGAATTTAGTTCTGTTCTTAACAACACTCTAATGTATTGCAGAAAGACATAATACACTTTGTTTTTGCTGGTACATTGAAACTTCTTGGATTAATCTTGTAATGTTCTCTCAGAGCATTGGTATCTTGAAAATTAAGGTAATTTATTCAGAAAGTATACAAATTCATTTAGAAAAAGGTTATTTATTGACAGTTATTTTAGTTATAATTTAAAAATATGAGTATTTATCCATGCCCACTTTGCTCTTTCTCAAAGGGTACAAACTTTTGCATATTTTGCAAATGCTAAAAACCACAAATTTATGTTCCTAAAGTACAACGATCATTCTGAGTGTGAAGACAATAGGAAACCCATTTCCAATCCAGTAACTTAAGTGTTAATATATATTTGTTTTGTTTTTTGTTTTTGTGTGCAAATCCATAGAAATTGATACCCATAAAGAAAAGAAATGCACTGTATGATTAATTTTCATTAAATGGATTGTGATATGTCTCTGTCTCTCTGTTTGAGGATTTATGTGCACACATTTTTATTGCCATTCATTCATTTGTGCAATGTACATTGTATATATATTATGTGTTATATTGACAATGTGCTTTTTCTCATATGTCAGATCAATAAAGTTCTGTTCAGTTCTGATATGTAACAGTGCAATATGAAAGTTTTGGAAAACTTATTTCTAAGTGACAAGAGTTTATTGTAATGATATTAAGTACATCTTGTTTTCAGAGGCTGGTACTTACTACTTTCTTTTTTTCACTGCAAATCCAAAATTTTATTAAGTAGTTCTGTTGACGTCATTATTGAATTGTTGATCATTCATTCATACACTTCATGATAAGCTCAATAATTATTGCTGATTTATGATAAATCTCTTTTCAAGAAGATTTATTTAGAACATAGCAAAGCTGACAAAATAAAACCATACAAACATTTAGAGCTTCAACATAAAGCCATGAAAACATCAGAAAAGTATATTAAGTACAATCAATAACTTACGTCTATTCTTAGGTAGTGCAAATTAATTTAATACACAAATAAACTGCAACATTTCTTTAAAAATAAACTCTTTTTTTTCCAGATTCCATTTCATCAGAAATATCAGTCCTGAGATGCAAATTATCAGTGATGCTTCCTTCTACTTACAGTAAGTTCAACAATTATGCCCCAACAAAGCTTCATAACCAATGAAATTTTAAGACTAGCATAAATTTCACCATCTGACATAATAATCAAGGCAGCATGTTCAGTGTTTTTCTGATTCTGCTAATGACTCATGAATTACTGTCACAAATGATTATGACTGGGAGATGCAAGTCTAGGATCAGTAATAAAGCTATTAATAAAGAAGTTTTACATGAGCATACATGTTCAAAAGAGATTACAAAATAAATAATAAATTATAAGTTAAGTTATGTTTTATCAGACAAGAAGAAAATTGTTTAACACAGGTCTAGATTTTCTTGTCATAAGGTCAATTGTTTTGCAGAGTTTTGAGATGTTTTGCTATGGCAAGAACTATTTTATCTGTGAGCAACTTGGACTTCGTGAGCTTAGTCATAGTGATTGTCAATAATTTATAAAAGGTTGATGTAGTTTTAGCTTATTTATAGAAGTGGGTTTTTTTTGTTTGCATTCATATTATGATGTCAGCATTAGATAATGTTGCAATAAAAAGTATAAAAATTTGAATCCTTTAACAGTTGTAAAATTAATGGAAAAAGAATTTTATTTTTCATATATAAATTCAGACTGATGGTTTTTCTTAGAATCAGATATATTCAAACACATGTTCAGGATTTTTTTTGTCAGATACAAAATTAGCAGCATTTAATCATACAAATTAAATTATATAGGATTCATCCCATGCCTATCAAATGTGGCTTTTCTTACACCACTAACAAATTGAAGTCAGCAAGAATAAGGAGTACCACAGTCAGTAATGTAGCTGTTGGATGGTCCTAATTACACTGAAAGATATTTGTTTTTATACCACATTATTTACCTTGTAAACATTTTATCATTATTATTTGATAAAATGTAATTTATTCAGAAGAAGAATGGTGTAAGCAACCTTGTGTTTTCTACTCTTTACTGTAGATACTACAATAAAAGACTTCACATTATGTATTTAAAAGACAGTTATGGGCAGATTGAACTGGTTTATTGAGGATAATAATTTAATCTTTTTAATTTACAAGGAATGGAATAGACATTGATTTGCTATTTATTTTATATTATCTAAATGTTAAAAGTATTAGGGCATGACTAATGATGTGAGTGATTTCATTGATATCATTTTTTGGTACCATGAGGCATAGCACAGGTTACATTTCTTATCCTAAGCATTATTGAATCTGAGTGAAAAATGTGTCACACACATGTAATCACTATGGTTTGTGTACTGAAAGTAATCACATGGGAGCAATGTAATGATGGACATGACACATTAGTAAAGAACAAAATGTTCGGAAAATACTTTCAGACAAACAATGGATAATTCATTAGTACACTTACAGATGCTAGAGAACATGGCAATCAGTAATGAGATGATAAAATTTTTAGTGAATAACTCATTACCGTATATACTCGCGTATAAGCCGAGAAATTTAGGACAAAAATAAGGCCTGGAAGAAGGGGGGGTCGGCTTATCTGCGGGTCAAGTTCCAAACCTGAAATTTATAATGCTTTTTCCCCTCGATTTCCAATATTTATTGTTTCCGTCGATCGCCGAATATGAGATCATATGCCTAATGATGCCACATCGCTGATAAGATTTGTCCTGGCGTGAAGTAAAACAAATATTTTTTTTCTAACATAAGTGGTAGGATAATGAATGAAAAACATGTTTTTAACGTACTTTACGTCTATTTGACAGATGTCCATCCACCAGAAAATACAGCCATACGTGTTATTTGAACCACGCAAATACGTGTAATTTTCAAAAAAACCGCCATATTAGTAATCTCTATTCAAGTATTTAACCCTCAGCCAAGCAGTAATCATTAAACTCTACGTTTCGTAGAAATGCACGCTAGTTTATTTCAGTGTAAATATGAAAAGAATCTACGTGAAAAAAAATAAAAGAATTACGATACTGAAGGTATACAGCCATACGTGTTATTTGAACTACGGAAATACGTGTATTTTCCATAAGAACCACCATATTAATAATCTCTGGTCAAGTATTTATCCCTCAGCTAATCAGTAATAATTAAACTCTACGGTTTCGTAGAAATGCACGCTAGCATATTTCAGTGTAAATATGAAAATAATCTACGTAAAAAGAAATAAAAGAATTACGATACTGAAGGTATATACGACAAACATTTTGATCGAGAGTAGAAATACATGTATGACAGTCTTCGAAAAACAATAGCGAGAGGCTCCATAGGGTTTTGTTGAGCGCACGCTTAGGAACGGTAAATAACAGTGCAATATACGAGTCAGCGTGAATAATTGTAAAACAATATAATTTGTTGGATTTCTTTGACAGGTGTTTTAGAAGTAATCGGGAGCCACAGTTTATATACAACTATTATTTAGTTGTTTGTAAAGCAAAGTGGTTTGTTAGCGGAAGATTGTTGTACAATAGCTACCATATGCTTAATCTGCGGTAAATGCCTCGGGGATAATAGGTTTGTTTTGTTTCACAAATGCCAATGACTTAACTAATAGATGCCAACTCTCAGATGTATTGTTTAATGAGATATGGTAGTGGACATGGTTTCTGCTCAAAGTTATAAACTGTCACAATACTTGAATAATGTCCACGCTGAAACCAATCATAGTTTGATGGATTGAATCACACTACCCGTAGTTTAAAAAACACAACACAAATAACAATGATAAATAATTATCAAAATACAAATTGAAAACCAACCACACATAGAAATAATTACAGGATAAGGTATATAAATAGTATACTACTACTGAAAGAAATTATTTCAGTTTAATCTCTGTAGAAGTTTATGTTCAATTCAATCGGATAAAATTAATAATGTTGGAAGTAAAAGATAGCGGTCTGCTTATGATGCAGCATTCAAACTTAAAATTATTGAATATGCAGAAGCAAATAACTGTGCTGCAGCACGCGAATTTGTTGTGAACGAGAAGCAAGTACGGGGGGGGGGGGGGTGACGACGTATATGATGAGAGCACGCCCGTAACAGAAGCCGAGTTTCGTGAACTGTTTGGCGAGTCTGATACAGAGCCCGATTTTGAAGGATTCTAAACGTGATTGAACTTTTTAATTCATGATTTTAGAATGAGGATTAATTAAATTTCCATTAAGACTTAATACTTCAAAATTATTTTTATTTCAACATATAAACTAGATCTCTTTCTTTTATTTTATTTAATAATGTGATTTACCTAAATAAACGTATTCAGAACTCACTTTGTACATCTTGTGATGTACCGTTTGTATAAAAATTATGAGTCGGCTTATACGCGGGTCATGCACTTTATACCACTTTTACCAATTCAGTTTGGGGGGGTCGGCTTATACGCGAACGGGCTTATACGCGAGTATATACGGTACTTAAGCTAATACAAACAAATAATGTTTTAATTAATTGATTAAATTATTTACTTTGGGGAGATGAATTATAAGAGCAAACAAAAAAATAGATCTCCATATTTTATAAGCTTAGATTTTCAAATATTTTAGTGATCTTTTTGCAGTCTTCTCTATTAAGTCAAAACATTATTCAGTAGGGCATTTTATGAAAACTTGAGCAATGAATCTTCTTTCCTAGGTGTTCAAAATTATTTACAAATGACCATACTTTTCAGCATCAGAGAATCTGTTGTTGATACCGTAGATCATAATCATTTTTCAAACCAAAAAGAAATCCATGAAGGACAAGATAGCTGACTATGATTTTTCATAGCATGTGGACTCGGAGACAACTTGATACATTCAGCAATTTTGGAAAGATGGCTATATATGTTTTTCATTCATTCTATTCATTTTTTATTTTAAGACTCCATAGAATTTGATTGAATTTGGTCAAAAAACATTATTATATCTTTGATTTTTGCAGAGATTGTGAATGCACACTCTTGAGACCTGAGATCTCCTATGGTAAATCATTCGCAAGTATTCATGTTCATGATTCCTCAGCTGGTATTGACTTTCAAGTAAACATGCTTTGTGTGGCAACTTGTATCTGTATTGAAACAGCCTGTTCATCAAAATGGAGGCCAGAACAACATATTATAACTGTATCCTTTGATGTTTAGTATAGATTTAATATAGACTTGTACAAGAAGTCATAAGGTATTCTTTGACTCCACATTACAGTGTAAAGGACCTTAAGTAATCCCCTTGTCAATCTGTTCATCAACCAGTGAGTTTATGTGCCCATTTGTCTATCCATTCACATTTTGTAGTCACCATAGTCTTGCAACCCTTAAACAAAATTGGATGCCATTTGGTAGGTGAAATGCATATTACTCATAGATGTACCTTTGAAAGGTTTAGTCTTTTAATGTCCACCAAAAATTGATTTAAACTCTGTACTACAGCACATCCTTCTTACCAGCACCATTTGGGAACTATTCAACATATTCATTAAAACCTATATTTGCCCTCTATGGGAATTTAAAAAAATAAAATTTGTGACTCCATTTTGGGTAGAGTTATGGCCCTTGACATTTGATTTGATATCTTTACATGGGATGTTGCTTGTAACTGGTAAATGTGTCTTATAAAAACGAGTGCAGTTTTGCCATTATTTGTATTCTTTTCATTGTATAATAAAACAGCAAGTCTTGAACATAATTCAGATTCAGGTGGCAATGTTGAAATGATAAATAATTAATAAGTCAGTATATTGTGTTATGGCTTAACAGAAAAAGCAATAACTTTGTAAAATTTGACAAATAATTTATTTCCCTAGAATACAAAGTGAAAATTTAACAGGAACATAAATTGTGAATTTAACCCCAAATGATCTGAAAAGTTCTGTCACAAATCCATCTGTATAGAGTGTTCCAAACAGATTCTAGTACTGAATGTCCTAATGTACCAGTAAGCTTGGACAAACTGATGTGCCAACAGTCTTGATACATCCCAGTGATATTGTCCTTCAATGAATTCACAATGAAGCCCATAGTGATTTAGTCCAAAATGTATCGAGCACTTTGTAATTCAAATGATATATTTGTAAATAAATGATTTATTTCAAATTATAGCTGAACACAACTAACAATGATTTTAGAGACTGAAGTTAAGTAAGAATGAAATAATTATGTTTGCTTCAGATTTATGTAAACACCTAACACATAATAAAATTACCAGAATGTGGGTCGAAAATGTACTTCTAGAACCATCTAAATATATGTGACAAAAACTAGATCCTAAACCCAAACATCAGTAAACAAACCTATTTATAACTTACAAACAAGAAAAAAATCAGGTATTCCGCATAGAACCGTCTCAGGTCAATAGGCTTTGTCCATATATTTACATTATCATAAAGTACATTCTACAGTAATAGAGAAAAGTTAAACACATAATATGGATATTTATAACAATTGTCAGTTAATGGAAAAGGAAGAGTTGTTTATCTTAAAGTACACTGCAAAGATGTTTTTTAATAACATCCAATAGCAAATTGTGTTTCTTCACAGTGTCACTGTCTGGTGAACATTGATGACATTCACTGTGATTAGTAATCTTCATATAACAGGCTGTAAATAGTTTTCTGGCCCAGATTTCCTCTGAACCATTTTATATTTTGAAGGAATGAAGAATATCCTCTCTTTATCAGCATTAGAATGTTGGAATGACAGGACATATATGCTCAGCCTGCAAAGAATGTCTAACCTCAGTTTTCCTGTGCTGGGTTTCTAATGTTGCTGAGTTTGCTCTCCAATACTCCTCCGCATTATGTTTTCCCTATAAAGGAAGTTCCTGACTTAAGATGTATTCCTGAGAATCATCCTCAAGGGCTTCTTTCTCTTTATTGTTAGACTTTAAATAAATAAAAAGTACATTTTGTATTTATGCTTTCATGAATAATTTAGCCCTAGATAATTGTCTTGTAATATGTTGTTAACATATCTTTTATCTACAGTGGGGACTGAACTTAATTTACTTGTATGAAAACTTTAAGAAATACAAAAGATGCATACCTTTGAAACACATTGCAAAATCAGGACCTTTACTACTCACCTTCATGTGCTTAAATTCTGATATTCAAGCGTTCTTTAACTTTTAATATATTTCTTAGCCTCAAGTTTCTTAGCATTGAGAGAAAGGACACCTATCATCATTTTGCCTTGAATTGAACAAAGTATGTAAAAGGCTAAAGCTGTAGTGTAACTGTTCTAATCCTATTTGCGCTGTCGTGCATCATTGCACTGGTGATGTATTTGTGGAACAATTTTGGTCCCCATTAGATAGGTTCTGGCTGGTTTCTCTAATGTGTTGAAAACAACATATAAAAATACTCAGTGTGTGTGACTATAATTTTTTAAATCTGTTAATTTTAAAAACTTGTATATTTCAATTCTAAAATTATATATATATTAGATGACCTTTAAAATGGTATGTTTTGGTCTACTGCTAGTAGAATCACATGTATACTTGGGTGATGGCATGCTGGGAGAGAGCAGCTGCCCAAAGGCAGCACACCAGCAGTCTCAAAATTTGGTAGTTGTTTTTTTCTTTGCTGATATCAATGCCATGAATACTATTTTAAGACATGCTTATTTACAAGGATATGAAAATTGTATCACTTAATCACTCTCATCTGTCATTAACTGTTCATTTCTCTCTTCATGTAACTTCTATTTTACATAGAAATGAAATTGTCACTGTATATATCAGTGTTTCATTTTCAAACTTAACTGAATTTAGCTGTCTTTGTTTGGGCCAGAAAGTGTACCAATATTTCAAAATGTTGGTTTTGAAGAAATGAAAGATAACTACAATCCTCTGAAGCAGATTTTCTTATCACAGTTAGGTCTCATGTTGATGGATACTGAAGAATCAATTTCTTTTGTTCAAGGTAAGCAGATTTGCCAGTAGGTTATACACTTTTATGCAAAATATGTCTTTTATATTTTCAAACTTCATTTTTGAATGCATTTTAAGTCAGCATGAGCCATATATTGCATACAGTGTTAAAATTAATAGAAGTAGAGACTTTTTTTTAAAAACTGAACTGGTTTTGATGAAGCTGTCACTCATACGTTTATATCAAAGTATGGAAAACTGATATGTTGTTGTGTAGAAAATGGATCAGACTCTGTCAATTCACACTGATGCAAAACTAATTGTATACTCTTTGCTGATGCTTATTTTCTTCTCAAAAACAATAAACTTTAACATTTCAGGTATGCTACCTAGTATTTGGCAGATAATGGTAAAATGGGATGATTTGAAGCAAGTTTGTGCAGGTTCTTTTGTAATCCCAGTACATCTCATTTTTGATGTACCTACATATGAAATCTGTCAAAAGAAGCAAGGTAATTTTTGTATTGTTATTTAATTATTTTTTTTTACAAGTTATCAAATATCGGAAATTAATATGTGTATCAATAGTTTTTAACAAGATTTGTTTAAGGATGTTTTTGCTTTGTGCATGATTTCATAATGCATTGAAAGATCTGTAACCACAAAAATCAGTAGCTACAATTTATTTTAGTTCCTTACAGAAAACACATGGCATATCCTTGACTTGAACTGAGGAGATAAGTTGATTTGAATGTAAACATCTGATTTCATTATAATTTATTCACTTTTCATATCTATGAAATATTTATGACTAAAGTGCATCAAAGCTCATAAAAAAGAACCACTGATTTATACTAAAATACCTTGTATTAAAACTAATTTTCATCAAAGTGTTGTACTATATAATAATTTAGTTGTTTGATAAAATAGATACTGGAATGATAGCTAGCTGTTTTCATTTTAAATTTTTGAGTGAAAGAGTGTATGTGTCATGTTTAATTGTTTCCTGAGAGTTTGTTTACATTGCTCTGACATCTACTTATTTTATCACGTTTTATGTCTTAATTCTTCTAATGAATATATTGTTTTCCAGCTTTTCATAAATGGTTACAGAGGAACATTACGACTTTTATAGTGCAAGAAAAATCTGAAATTCAGAAGCTACTGATGCAAGCTTTGCAAAAACTTTTCCAACCAATTCAAAAGCAGAGGATGGTAACTAATTTTTTGACATTTTCTTTTGAATATCAGTAGAAAAAATAAAAATAATGCTTCATTATAATATATGGAATTATAATATATGGAGGGGCTTCTGTACCTTCAGTCTATCATGGTTTTTTTATGATTGAAACAGTTCATAGATTTGCTGTAGCAAATGTTAATGAGTAATTCACTAGCTAAAGTATTTTGCTGCTAAATGTAGTTATTTGTACATATGGCTATAAACTTGCCCTGGCCATATTTATTCAGTTAGCTTTTGACAAAACTGTTGATTTAGAAGCCCAGATTTTATCAGCAACTCTCATATATGTCACATTGAGCTTCTGTTACAATGCTGCTTGTCAGTCAACATGTTTGTATGTATTTTAACTACGGTATGTGCCACTCAGTAAAAGCTTCATTTAACATTAAGTAAACCTATAAGTTAATATACAGTTTTTTTTATGTCCTACAAATTTGTTATTGAATCAGTAGCCTAGTGACAGTGCAACATGGTACCATCAATAAAGAGAATTTTAAACCTTTTTTTATAGCAATATGAAAGCTTAGCATATCTATCATAATTGTCATTTTCAGAACAATATCCTAATGGTTTGTCAGTACTGTAGCATTTATCATACTCAAATTATAGCTTAATAATTACTAAATCTTGGGTGATTTTGCTGATCTAAAGGTTTTGATGTTATGTTATGGAGCCATGGGATTTATAAGCTTATACATATAGTAGACGATTCTGCTGGATGAACATTCAAGAACCAGTATTTATTATTTCCACCAGTTTTATTTTGTTCTTGTAATATTTGAAAATCATCAGAATTCTGATTTTGGGTGTGTGTCAGAATTTTAACCTTTGACCTGAAGCAGTTCTTCCCATGGCCTGTGAATAATTTGACATCTATGTTTTTGTTTGATTTTAGTTATAGTCAGATTCATGCAGGTCATATATGCACATTTACTGATGTTAAATATAAATTTTTTTTTTTTCAAATTTAATACTAATTATGTATAACCAGTCGATTTAATCATGATTATTGAATGATCTGCACCTTAACTGTTATCAAGAAACTTCTCAATGAAAAATATCAATTGCTATGGACTTGTCATGTCTGCTTGGTTCAAAATGAAAATGCTAGCAGCCTGACATCCATTTTAGTCACACAATGGCTGTCTTGAAAATCTTGTTATTGCTACTCCTTCTGGATGGGATTTTCACTTAAAGACTCTTGTGGAGTCTTGTTTTGTCCTAAATAAAAAATATTCTGATCTAATATCCATTATGGACACCACATCAGCCATATTAAAACTCTTGTTATTGCTACTCCTCCTGAATGGAAAGTAATTATCAGCATTTTCACCATAAGGCTTATAATGTCTAGTTATTCCAAAATGAAAATCATGTTTGTCTGGCCTTAGATATGGCTGCCATGCCATCTAGAAATTCTTGTTATTGCTACATTTGGACAGAAGGTAATATTGAAATGGGGTTTTCACCAGAAGAAATGTTATGGACTCAAGTTGGTTAAAATGAAAATGATGCCAATCAGTTATCCAATATGGCCACCATGAGAACCTTGTTGAAAACCTTGTTATTGCTATTCTTCTTGAATGGATGGTCTTTTCAACGTCAAGTTTTTACCAAAAGACCGTCTGGTTGGTCATAAATGAAAATGCTGCCAATCTTGCATCCAGTATTTCTGCTATGGTTGGCATCTTGAAAATCTCAGTATCATAGATGGTTTCAGCACTCAGCTGCAGAAAAGAAGAAATGGTCATTGATTCTCTCCACCAATACAATTTACCATGAAGATTCATGTAGGAAGATCTTGGGGAAAGCTGATAATAAGGAAACATTTTGACTATATGTTCTGAGTTTTTGTCCTCAGTTGACTTGGTTAGTGGCTCTTTCTTGTTACCATTGTATGCTCGATGTTTAATATTAGCTATAATCAAGCATTAATACTGGAAAGGAGCGTGGGTACAACTCATAGTTTTACCATTGGCTTTTACCAGTGAGTCACTTAGGTGTAAGGTCAAGTGAGCTTATGGTATTGTCCTGCTTTGAGGTCTATTTTCAGAATGTGTTATTGTGGGATTCATTCTAATTTCTAAACAGTTGTGTTAAAAAATCAAGAGTGCATTAAAAGCACATATAGTTTCAAGTACTAGTTAATATTTCTTCATTAAATCTATCTTGTATTCAGAAAATTTCCCCTTTTCTCAGATGTAGGAGAAATTTTACCATTCACCTCTCTGCTTAATTATCAACTCTGCTGTGACTATCAGTCATGCAATTGTCTGTCAACAATTTCTTATTACCACTCTGGAGTCTATGTCTGATCCAATTTTGATTAAACTTCAATCAAATGCTTATATTGTAAGTTGGTGATTGAGTTCAAAAATGAGCAAGATCCACACATACTAAAGAGGTGATCATGCAACAGAACTAATTACCACTGTGTAGGTTGCACTTCTGATCCAATTTTGATCAAACTTAGAATATGTGCTTTATGTTTAAGACCTCAGGAAATTTTTATAATGAACAAAATCTGTGCATACTAATTAGGTTTTCTTGGATTTGATTAACTGAACTTGTTACCACTCATGAGGTCACATTTCTGATTTGATTTTAATCAGACTTGAAATATGAACATACATAATCAAAATCTTTGATGGGTTCAGTAATGAGTGAGATCCATGCAAATTACTAAAGTAATCATGCTATTGATTGATTGACCTTGCTGCAGCAATGGAGACAAAAATAACAGTTTGTATTTAAAGCAAGATAAGTTACCTGTGACAAGGTGTTTTAAGAAAATACAGTTTGGGGGTTGTGAAGAAAGTTCTTCCCATTTGAAATAATGTTTATAACTTTAAAAAAATACTCATATAATACTAAATTCATAATTTCAGTAGAACAAGTCACAAAATTAGCAAATAATATACCTTAGGGATTAAAGTGAATAATCAGTCATTTAGAGCTGAAGATTATGTATAAAAAAAAAATTACCATAACTTTTTTTAAAAAAAAGATAAAATTTAAGCATAAAAATATTTTATATATAAGCTTTGTGAATGAATTTTCTGTGTAGTATTTGAAACCAGGCAGCTAATGGTTGTGCATTTCTTTTGTGCACCAATAACCTCATTACACAACGAAACTTGAAAACAAATAAACACCAATAAGTGGTAATGATAGGATACCTGAAATATTTGTTATTATCAAGTATATACATTATTTTGTGTTATTTCATATATTTTTATATGTTGTTAGTCTTGGAATAAAAGTTGGTCATGAAACAATGGTGTACATTCATTAAATGTAAGGGGAAAGCGAGTTTATAAAAATTAAATTCTAAACAACCAATCCAATTAAGTGCCTGAAACTTTTGTTTTACTGTACTGTTTCACTTCATAAATAAATTTGTTTTTACAACCTTACAGTTGTAAATTGTGCAGATTAGCAATATCAGGTTTGGCTCGGGGTGGTATCTTTAGCAAAAAATATTATTCGAAAGCTACCTCCATTGGAATGTCAATGATAGCAATTAGTGACAAACAGATTTTTAAATTGTTTTCAGCACAAAGTGCTGTAAATTCATGAACATTTATGGATATACTTTTTCTTGATTTTGGTAAAATATTTTTTGTAATTGTTTTCTCAAGTAAGGAGGCAAAGGGGCTTATTGGTGCTAGATTCAATCCAAAGATCATGGGTTTGAATCTAATACCTTGATCAGCTGCGGTCATTTGTGTGTTTCTAAACAATGCACTTTATTACCATTGTCTTGGCACTAAATGGACATTGATGTGCTGATGTGTTGTTTAATTAAAAAGAATTGCTGTTTTCAATTTTGTTGATATTAAATATTTGTGGATCCTGACTACACTCCTATTTTTATAACCAATGAATGCTTTTTATGGATTTGTAAATTTCATGGTATACAACAGGCATGTATTTGTTTTGATTTGTTTGGAACTATTTTCCCAGCAATATATCACAGGAAAAAAAATATGAAGTATGTAGTCTTTGTTTAATGTATGATTTCTACTACAATATTTTTTTTCTTCTTCAGGTTGCTGACATTATTCATAGGAGCATCCAGTCAGTAACAAATTCAATCCATAATATTGTATTACAAAGTACCAGTGAAACATTCAGAAATAGGTGCTTTTCTCAACTGCAGGTCAGTGCAAAATATTTAAATTTTTGTTTTCCAAATCTTTGATAATATTTCCGAAATGATGTAATTACAAAGAATAATTCACTTAATATAGGTTTGTAGTGAATTATTTTTGTGCTTGTTAGTACCATCCATCTTTAATCTACAAATTTGCCTGGAATTCAGTTTTCTCTCAGAAATGGTTGTGCTATATTTTAATCACAGAGGGACTTGATGTAACAAGAGAAAGTCAGTGAATAACATGGGAAAACCTTTTCTGTCACAGATGTTAAAAACTTCAGTAGTATGACACTGAGCTACTAATGCTTCTTACACAGAAGGGCTATCATATCCAGTTGTTGATATCACTAGTGACAATTTGTTCCTTCTTTCTGATATAGGTGACAAACATATGAGTTTGGTGAAAATATACATTACAACATTCATCAGATTTCCAGTAAATTTGATTAATGTTGGGATAAGATGGATCACGATCTATGATAAAAAATGCAAAGAAAAGTAACTCTTGCAGTTGATGAAAAGAAAGGCTCAGCTTATTTAAGTAGATAGATATTCATATCCAATGGTGATAGATTTAAAACAAAATATTTTGGATCCCGATTTATTAGTCATGAGCTGCAGATGACACATTAAGTCACTTTGCAAGTGGAGTAGTTGAAAGTAACTTGAACACACAGAAATTTGTCCCAGTAAACATTGATGGACCAAGTGTAAACTGGATGTTTCACTTGAAATAGTGCATGATTACAGAAGAGTACAATACAGTAATCTTGAATATAGATATACTGCATGTTATATATAAAACATTTAAGACCAGTGCAGTTTAAATATTAGATATGGGATGAATCTTGTTGATGAAAGAAAGAAAAGAAAATATGGCAGAAGTTAGAAACAAAACAAAACATTCATTGGAGATTGAGACTGGAAAAGTTTCATAAGAGGCTTAAATCTGATAAAGATGATTTAATTACTAAAGCTGACAGCTTCCGTGTGAAGGGGGCTGGGGGTAACTAACATTACCATTTAGTCAAATTGTAATAGTAAACGATGTAAAAAAAATAATACAGGAATTAAATACCCCTGCAAGAAAAAACTTATATGGTAGAATTCCTAAAGAATGTAAAAATATAGAGATTGAACATAGCTTGCAAGAGAGAAAACAATGATTTGACAAAGTATACATGCAACAAGAAAATTTAAAAACAGTAACTTTTGTTGACAGTGGGATTATTGTTTAAATGTTGGTGTTTATATTTAGAGAATTAAACTTTTCACACTATACATTTTGAAAAACAGACTCATCACATAAATTGTCAAAAATGTTTCAGAGCTGAACTGTAAAAGTATCTAAGTTAATTTAAGCAGGCCCTTGAAAGTCGACATTAAAAAAGCTCTGAAAAGACCTTCATTATGGTCCTTTCTTTTTTAATACCAAGATATAGGTCGACTTAAAGGAAAATGATGCTGCTCATACATTGAACTTTGTTGTCACAGCAGCTAATATGACAGTCTGGTTTGCTAATTCTCAATGGATGGTCATATCAACAGGGATATTCACTAAAAGACTTTGTTTTACCGTATTTATCGTATGTTTTTGGACGTGGTATGTTTTCGGACATAATTTTTTTTTGAGGAAATATAATAATTAAATGCCTTGTAAGTTTTTGGACGTTGCTCCACTATAATTGTTTTACAATTTATGTTTTCGGACACAACCAACGAAGATCAGCTGCGTCGTTTTAATGTAAAATTCACAGTGTGTTTTTCGTTAGTTTAACTGATACAAAGTTTGCTTCATTTGGTCGCTTTCATCAGATGATTGAAATGCATTCATATCATCCCTGATGTATTCCGTCCAGCTGTGGTGGAGGTGGCTCTTGACAGGTTTATTGATGCTCACATCAACAGGTTTAAACATGGATGGCAGCCTCCTGGTAGTATTGCTGGCACAACATTTCCACACCGCAACTGTTTATTTACGTCATCAGTGATGTGAGCCCGGAACGAGTCCATAACTAATAGTGGTCGCTCTCGTCTGGTAAATGACAAATAAATTTCTTAAATCCATCGCAGTATGAGCGTTTTGTCTAACCATGCTTTCTCTTGAACTGTGATAATCAGCCCTTGTGTTGCTTTCAGATATAGATTTCTCTTTCCCTTGAAAATAATCATCGTGGGTAATGCATCACCAGAACACGCAACGGCTAAAACGACAGTTGCGTGTCTCTTCTCCACTACCGTTGTATGAATCAAAACGCTTTTTCCAGGCACAAGATCAAAATATATTGTTGTTTCGTCTATGTTAAAAATAAATTTATCATCAAACAGTGCCTACTCGCTTATTTCATAACGTATAATAAATTTATCCATCAAAATTATTACTAACAATAGCATGTTTCGCAATGACAGCTATACAGTATATAAAGTTTTTATAGTGGTGGGTATTTTATTTAAACTTTTTATTTTAATAGCTTGATTCTGCTATTAAAAAATATGATTTGTTGTCCGTGAAGACATTGTTACACACGAAAACACTTGAAACAGGTGCAACAGTTATGGCTTTAATTAGAAACCATGACCTCTGCTTAATATATATAAACAATACATCAGAGAGTCGATGGATTCGTAAAATTCATAGGCATTGTGCAACAAAACAAACCCCTTATCCTTGAGGCATTATATACCTAGGTTTAAACATAGTTATTGTTCTACAGGTAATAAACCGCTTTGAAGACGATAAATATAGGTTGTAGGTGCTAAATGATCCATACATTGTGTGCTCTTTTAAGGAATCCCAGATGGCTGCCTATTATTTTCAAAGAAATCCCGCAAGTTATATTATTAACAATTATCACCTACCGTATTTTCTGGCCTATAGGTCGATGCGGAGTATAAGTCGAATTGACCAATTTTGTAAATTTTCCATCCTTCGTCCATATATAAGTCGATTCGGAGTATAAGACGAGGCCAGGTCAATAACTTGGCTTTGTATTTTATACTACCGGTAGTAACTTCTGGTTGCATGAATATTGATGGTATCGTCGTATGATATTCCATATTACCGGCAATATCCATTGCAACAAGAGCTATGATCATTCCTTCCAGTTGAAAGTTTAAACCTACAGTAATTTATTTGAGAAACTTTGTCAAATACAATTACGGTACTTTATTCAGAGAACCATGCATTGGTACATAGACGTGTCTAATTTATATATACATGTATAATCTATTGCATGAAAAGAGTATCAACACTGTGTACTCACCAGCGAATCTTGTAACATACATTGAATCCATAATACAAATATTTCCATCGAAAATATCCACACTCAGATGTAAAATATTAAATAATTTTGTCACAGATCATTATTTGACTGAATTCAATGAAAAGAAAATAACAAAAATTACGTAACGGGTGTACGTAACGAATGATGAAATAGTACTTGTTCGTATATTAAATAATGGAAGTTAAAGTGTATTCTTATAATAACTACATGTACGTCTCAGGATCTTTGTCTCTGAATTCAGTCATTGTAAATTTCAGCACTTTTTCCCACCCAAGCTGCACTTGCCGCCCAGCTATTGCGTCATGTTCTTTTGATGTACTCTAATAAATACAGCCGGCAGAACTGGTTGTATTTTAACCTGTACTAAAGCAATGAAAACAATGCCCATGGCTAAATTCATTACATGTATTTAGATCTAGAGAAGGGAGTGGCATCATTTATTGTTGTACTTAATCCCATTGATATTAAACACGAGTAGCGTAATTGATGCGGATTAATGATAAAGAACAATGGGGTACCAGCAATATGGTAACTAGTAGCAGTAGCTAAAGCCAATATCAAGGTCGAAACAATTGCGGCAACTGGCTTTGATTGTTGTTGGAAACCAAATACAAATTTATCAACAACCGGTATAATCAAAGAGAGACACCGAAACGTCAGCTGGTTAAGAATGAATATAGGTGAAGTGTTGACATTACAATTTGCTTTAAACTGAATTGCGAAACTAAAAATCATGGATCACTGATGATCTATTAGTACTGGTAGTCCATCTATATATCTGATTTTAGTGTAGTTTAAACCTACGGTAATTTATTTGAGAAACTTTGTCAAATACAATTAGAAACATATGATTTGGGGGATTCAGTAGAATGCATGATCTACATTATTTTATAAATAATCATAGAACGCTCGAGTTACTATGGATTACATCCCTTTGTAGAATCAATTGGATCAATAAAAAAAGCTATGCCGGTAATTGCTCACGTGTGTCCAACATTATACTGGAAAATTAAATATTAATGGACCAGTTATTTCATATCTTTTTTTTTTTAGGAACAAACAATGTTTTGAATTAGTACAGTACACTATAGAGTATAGACCGTAAGTGTGCTATGCGGCCCGGTGAAGTTTTTACCGGTAATTGTTTTCTTTTATTTTATGTTTGAGAAATAAGAAAAAACACGCAGAATGCAAAATAAATAATGACAAAACTTACAAATATAAATGCAGTCATATTATTTTATGACAATTTATTGACATAGTAATATAACATGAATTTGTACTTCTATGTGACCTGTTTTCGATTATGCCGATTATAGAACAATATCAATAGCATACCGGATACTGTAATCCATATATAAGTCGATGCAATTTCAATGACAAAATCCATATATAAGTCGATTCGGAGTATAAGACGAAGACCGAATTTTCAAGTCAAAAAGTCTCGACTTATAGGCTGGAAAATACGGTAAACACCTTGAAATCTTTCGACTGGCATCAAAACAATCTTTGAGCAGTTCATTGTTTCGATTCGGCTAGCTCTGATCATTTTGAAGCTGGCTATGTGGGGAAAAAAGAAGAGAGAAACACAATGAATGGATCGCCTTTATTTGTAAAAATAAAATTTAAAAAATGCCAACATATTAATTTCGTCAACTCATATTTTGCAACTTGTTTGTTTTTTTATTATTCACTTCCTTGGCGTGCATACAACACTCACCCCATATGGAGCCTCTCCCAATAGTCCTCTAAAATTAGCCGTCATACATGTACCGACATTTCTACTCTCGATACTATAACTATCTTAAGAATTATAAGTCAAATATCATTTTCTTTAGTTTGTATAACATCTTAATTACACAGAAATAAAGATTGCGTGCGTTTGTAATGTAGATTTTAATTATCACTGATTACCAGAGGGTTAAACTAGATTGCAAGATTACTAATATGGCGGTTCTTTTCGAAAATATGCACACAATCGTGGATCTGATACATGTGTAACTGTATTTTCTGATGGATGGATATGTATCAAAGAGACTAAGTAGGCAAGTAATGCCTGTTTTTCATTCATTCTTTCCGTGGTGTTACTGTTAGACAAAATACTTGTTTAACTTCATGGAAGCACATTGTCACGTGAACTAGTGGTAACTTCGTTACAGTGGGTGGGTGGGGGAACATAAATTTATCTTCACCTGTATGTTTTTGGACACATAATTAAATAATTTAATATATATTCAGACAACAAAAAAAAGTAATTATTTGTTGCCGTCCGATAACATACGGTAAATATGGTATATCTATTTGGTCCCTAATGAATGTGGTACAAACCTGACCTCCAATATGACCACCATGGTGGTGATCTTGAAATTCTTGTTATCTCTACTCATCCTTGATGGTCAGTAATATTGATATGGTTATTTTGAATATTAGACTTTTGTGGTTGTCCAGTTGTTCCTACAGTAGAATGGTGCTAATCTTAACATCCATTAATGTAACCGTTTTGACAGTCTTGTAATTGCTGAAAGGAATTCCATGCCGTATTTTCACCAAAGACTTCTTATGATGTCTTGTTGGTCCTAAAAGAAAATGTGTCAGAATATCCACCATAGCAGCTATCTTGAATCTTGCTCTCACTTCAGCTAAACTGGAAAATCATATTGACATGGCGTTTTCACCAGAAGACTTTTAATAGTGTCTAGTTGGTCAGAAATGATGGCAACCTTGAAAAGCATATTATCTTAACTCTGTCTTGATGGTAAAAAATATTGTCACATGGTTTTGACCAAAATACCATCTTATATTGTTTGGTTAGTCCTAAATCAGAATGGGGTTTTCACATGAAAACTTTCATGATATCTAGTTGGTCCAGCTTTTATAATGAAAAAGGTGCCAATTACACATTTGATACTGCCACTACAGTCTTATGATGGATTCTGCAAATATTTTTCTATTAGTAGAGCAATAGTTTCCTCAAGGGACTCATTTATTTTGTGAAGGAAATATTTATATCATTTAGATCAGAAGTTGATCTGTTCCAGTTCATTTATTACTGGAATTCTTGACACTGCAATTCATTTATTCAAAGATGTTGTCATTATTGTTGCACCAAATTTGTGTAAATGTTTTGCATTTTGGTCCTTTTTTCCTGTCTTTTCAACTAGTATGAAATCTAGATGAAAGAAGTGCAGAAGGTTCAAGGTCACTGAAGACACAAGTATATGCCTTACATTTACTAAGTGCACTTCAGTAGCTCTATTCATTGTCTGCACAACATGGTATGAAGATGTGGTTGAGCACCTTGAAAAAACAATTAGCTCAAGGGCAAGGAAAGAGAATGTGATACAAGACTTTGGACACAGATATTTATAGCATCTCTCTGAATTAAAGAATTGTTTGCATGTATCATGGGGCAATAGCTTTCCATCCCCTGCGAAGTAGTATCAGTGGCTATGTTGTCACTTAAGCCACCACAAAAGATGACCCACCGAAAATTATGTTTTTCTTAGATTGGCCAGCTATACAAGTGATGAGCAAGTTTGCTTCAAGGTTATCATCCCACCTTTTCACAGGTGAAGTGGAGACATGGGAGAAGATTTCCTCTCTTCTTGACAGCCCACTTAGCATTAAGCCTCCCCCATACCTTCCATGCCTGTTTGGACCTGGTGCCATTAAGACCAGGCACAAGCGGTTTCAATCTGATTTGATTGCTTATATAATCATACTGTCCTGTACCAGTTCTTGTATGCCATCCTGGCTGCCAACTCATCTTAGCAGGTCCAACTTGTAGTATGCTGATTAAAAATTATTATTGTTGGACTGCCATGCTACTATCCAGTTGACATATTATTCAGTGCTGGCCATTTATGGTTCAGCTAGTCATCCTAACTCTACATCTGCTGTATGCATTGCCAGCTGTGCTTATGGTGTCAGATGGTCATGTCACCTCAACCAGATCTGTCTGACCCACATTGCACACAGTCAGTTGGGCTTTACCGGCACATTAATTAAGTAGGTTCATCTCCATTCATCAAAAAGATGCAGTGTCTTCCCTATCATTTGATATGATGAATCCTAACATGGACAAGGCACATCACATAGATAATCTTTCCAATTTAGAATGTAACAAGTTTGATTTACAATCACACTTAACTCAGCCATGGTAAAGGCAGAGGTTAGTTTTAGGGTGGCAGTAGAGGAAGCTTACAATATATTGGCTTCATGTGAGTGGCCCCCTCCAGCAGCAATGAATAGGGGATATAATGCAAAAGCCTCTATGGATGCTAATGTGGAGTAGAAGAACTCATCATTCTGTATTCTTCCTCAGTAATTGAAAATTGTTTTGACATCCTGCTCTTGTCTGACAGATATAAGACCCTACTAATGCCAAGACCATCTTTTCAGTAAGTCAGCTCCTGGCAACTCACAATGTTGCATACCACATAGACATGAAGAGCATAGATAAAATATATTTCTGGAATCAATATATCTGCACCTTAACTACCTGACTGATGGACTTGTGTTTATTGCAGCATTTTAACTGTTGAGGTGCATAACTTTCTCTGTATTGGGTTAAACATTCTTGTACATTTTTCACTTAACTAAAAAAAGTAGGATGTAAACATATTTAAGACTCGAAGCTGTAAATAGGTGCACATGTAATATGATGGCTAAAACCCTTACAGCTTCCTGTAATTTGGATCTGTTGAGAAGAGGTGAACTTTTCTTCAATATATCTGGTTTCTCCATTCTGTTTTGGAACTGTATTGAGTAAGTTAGGAAGCACAGGAGCCACCACTTAAATTCTTCATGCTAGTTTCCTCCTCAGTTTGACAGTCAGGGAAAATACAAAAAAAGACAACCATAGATAACAGGATAGAAGTAGGACACAACAAAATCAGCCCTTTCAATCAATTTATTGACACTTTTCTAGAGTTCAGAGTGAAGATTGCAAGGTCAGTATGATTGTCTGTGCATTGCAATGATTATGCAATACGCCTTGTTCTGACTAAGATGTATTTCCATGCATTTGTCAGTATGATAGAGTTATTATGATCACATCATTTTTAAAAAATTCTTTTTCAATAGCTAATAATAGCAAAGTCACAACCATATCATTTTTTTACCATTCTCCCCAAGAACTCAATAAATGTGATATCATATAGATGTCATCATCTTGTGATGATCACATCATTTCACGCTGTGCAGTAAAGGGTCATTTTATAGATGTGGGGACCAAATATTTTCATATTTCACTCAAGCAGGAGACTTCTTACCAACATAAATATATAAAATTACAGTATTTATTTTCATGGTTGAAAGTACCTCCATTGAGTTTCCAAATATGTATCTACAGTGGGTACAACTGCAGTGCATTTTCCTACAGTTTGTTTCACATTAACAGGCCTCCAAGCCATCTCCATTTTCATATAAATCCCTTTCAGAATCCCAATATTTTCTTAGAAATCCTTCTATTATCTCTGTATTTTTGTACAAAAAGCATATGTCAATTTTTCTTACAAAACACTTTCTATTTTATTCAGAAAAAAAGTAGAAAGGACACAATTTATCATGATGACTACACTCAATATACTAAAGAAAATGAGTAACAGTTATGGATTTTGTGTATTTAAATTACTATTTCAGTGGATAATGTTATTAATATTGGTTAATTTGTGTATTAATCTCCTTTCAAATGTGGTATTAAGTTGCTAATATTACCATACAGTTATCCCTATAATTGTATGATGTCATTTTTTCTATGTATTTTTTAGACCAAGTGCCCTGTGAAATTCATTTGAATTTTTGAAACATGGCTTTGGCGCCTGCAATAGGTAAAACATGCAGGATATTTCCTCTGGATATGTTTATATAATATCAACTTGTATGTTTTGGTGTAGGTGAGCAGTTCCACAGAACTTAAGCAGAAACTTGAAGAAAAGCTAACAGCAATATCAAAAGCCAGACACATCATGGGAGGAGAGCATTTTGTCTACAAGTCATGGTCAGATGTATCAAATCAGGTTTGATTAAAACACTGTAATTATAGTATTATCAGTATTTGCATTTTGTAAAAATTTGATATCCTATGTTCTTGTTAAAATAATATTTCAGTACTTATCTATTATGTCAGTCTTGAGAGAGTATTTTTTAATGAAAATCAAAAGATGAAATTCATACCTGGATAAGGGCCATGTTTACATGTATGTATGCAACTTTGTTTATCTTGTTTTTTATGTAGAATTTCAGTCTGTATAAATATTTAAGTTTCTGAGATGTCTAACTCTATTGTCACTTGTAATAAAATTTAAAATTTCATGCTATCATTTTACAGAACAATAAAATATATTATCTGTTTCCTCTAAAAGATGGAGTCAGCTGCATCCAAAACTTCAAATGAAGCCCCAAGGGAAGATTTGGAAAAGCTAAGTCAGGTGATGGAAGAGAACAATTTCAATCAAGTGGATGATGCACAGTTTTATGACTGTTCACTGGTGGAGACTGAGACAAATGGACATGTCAGTGGATATGTCATTGATAATGATTTTGATAATATTTTGTGGGAATCAGAAGAGGAAATAAAAGAGACACAATGTAGTATCAATTGTGAATGCCACTTGCCATTCAGACATAGCCTATCACTGGGAACGTCAGAGGGAACAAGTGATCTGGGTCCGGTACTAAGTCTTACTGATGAAAATAAATGCTATAGTTTTGGACATGTGAACCTCCATAAAGACTTGAGGTACAATTCAGGATTTATAAATTTTGACACAAACACTTGCAAACCTGAAACTGGAATTGACAAAAAGATTGTCTCTGCTAGTATTGCAGTCAGTCAAGAAGGACCTGTCGTTTCTACACCAAGCAAAAACTTTCAGGAGGTGAGATGTTTTTTTAAGGTGAATGTATGTGATATAAATCATATTAAACAGGGTTCGTACGGTCTTTGAAGGTCTTTGAAAGTTTGGGAAAAATGAGGTAGCGTTTTCAAGGCCTTGAAAGTTTGGGAAAATCGAGCATATTACCCTGAGGTCTTTGAAAGTCTTTGAAAATTGAAATAAACCCCCCAAAAAATAATTTCTTTCCAGAATCACAAATAAAATTATCCGAGGTTGTTAGATTCAGATGTAATCTAGTTATCCTGGTTTCTTTCTTTTTATGACCCGTTCAGTTTATTGCCGCCGCAATAACAAAAGAGGCTTTGTTTTGTTTGGCCATCCAAAGTATGCCGCGGCGGCGACTTCAATCACACATGCACTCTTCATCAAAGCAATACGGTGCCGCTACACACTTCATCAAAGGAAGTCACCAATAAAATTGCCCAAGGTCGTTAGCTTCGGATGCAGCTGGTTTTCCTGGCTTCTTTCGTTTGACGAATAGTTCAATTTGACTGGACGAGTCCATCAGTTTTAGCCAATCAAAATGTTAATTACACTAATTCTACGTAGAAAGTTCGCGAAAGTTATACGCTCGAGAATTCAAAATTTCTTCAGTCGATTTACATCGTCTGCAAGTTCAGTGTTTAAAAATGCCAGGTCTTTGCTCTTTCAACGATATCTGGCTTGAACAAGAGAAGTACAAGGAATGGCTGCAAAAGAATAAGTTATGCAAATGAAAGGCGTTTTGTGCGCTATGTAAAAAGACGATCAACTTGGCTTCAATGGGAGAAGGAGCCCTTACAAGTCATGCCAAAGGTAGGTTGCAAATTAGTAACTACATGTTCATTTAGTGGAACAAAGATGCAGAAGTATAAGCAATTGGTAGTTTTTGGAAAAATAATGGTAATTCATTACTCGCCGGGTATAAAATAAGATCGTTTAGTTTGATGATTTGGGAGATATAGCAAAAGAGGGCCTGTTTAAATTTACTTCTACCGTCGGTTTATTTAACACGTTTGAGGAACAAAAATCATTTTCGAAAATTTTGTTCTACATAACAATATTCCTTGATTTAATACAGAAACATCCATTGTAATAAATTAAATTCAAGGATAAACAGTTTCAAAGTGCGCATGCGTACACTATATTAGAGTTAAACAAGAGTTCTTGTTCTTAAATTGCGAGTAAAAAAAAAAAAAAATTATAAAAAAAAGCCTCAACGAAACAAACAGGTTGCTATATATAGAACCTGTTTTGTCCAGTACTTTGAAGTGCGTGAAATATTACTAAATTTAAAGATGTTTATTACAAAAAATGACTCATTGCTACCGTAATTATTTGTATTTTTTTGTTTTGTTTCAATTTCTATTGTTGAATTCTTTTCTGTTTTAATCAAACTAATTATGATTTTCCTTGTTTCAGGTGGCTTGAGAATATTGAACCAGCGGAGAGGGTCATTTTCCTTTTGCCTCATCTTGCTGACTTTTGTTCGGCTGTGAAGAATAAAAAGATAACAGTACCAACCTGCAAGTCCTTTAAGAATGTTCTTGATGCTATTTGGGATCCTTTGATTAAAGCTAAGCTGCAGTTCTTTGTAACTATTGCCAGAATCACACTACCTTTTTTGGAGGCTTACCAAACTGATAAACCTATGGTTCCATTCCTTGCCACAGACCTGGGAGTTTTAGTGAAAGACCTCATGTCACGTTATGTGAAACCTGAAATCATGTCCAAGGCGAATTCTGTAACCGTATTAGTGAGCATCGGGTTTGATAAGAAAGAGAATTTCCTTGATGCAGGAAAAGTTAAGGTTGGCTTTTCAGCTTCAGAAACATTGTTAAAGGTAGGAGCTTCAGACAGGGATAGATTTGCTTTCAGAACAGAGTGCAGAGACTTTATGATTGCAATGGTAAAGAAGCTGTTTGAGAAATCACCTCTAAAATATCCCTTGGTGAAAAACATGTCCTGGGCTGACCCTGGACTTATGCAATCAGGATCAGACAAGGAAAAGGGAGAAACAAAACTTCGTAGGGTCCTAAAAATTATGTGTGAGGCAGGAAGAGAAGTAGAGTCCCGATGTGATTTAATATTAACTCAGTACGGAAAATTAGTGGATAAAGTTATCCAATCGGACGATCATCCATTGAAATGCTTCAGTAGAACAGATGACAGACTTGATGAAGTGTTTTATTCTGTCCTTTCCAAAAGAAATGAATATGTTGAACTTTGGAATGTTCTCCAGAAAATGTTGTTGTTATCACATGGGCAGGCAACAGTGGAGAGAGGATTTTCTATCAACAAACAGGTATCTGTTGAGAACCTCAGCAGAGAAAGCCTCAGAGCTCAAAGGTTAATCATTGACACAATGAGAAAAGCTGGTGGACCTTTGGAAATCATCATTAGCAATGAAATGATGACATATGCCTCCTCTGCAAGACATAAGTACCATGCCTATCTGGATAAGAAGAAAGCAGAGGAGAAGGATGAGAAGAAAAACCCAAAAGGAAAGAAACGGGAGTTGGCCTTGGATGAAGTGGAAGAACTTAAAGCCAAAAAGCTGCGTCTTGACGCTGACATTGCCAGCCTACATGCTTCCTCTGTACAGAAACCAGAAGAGGCAGAATTAAAAGGACTCATTGTGCTTGTCACAGAGTCAAATGCTCTTAGGAGAAGAGCAGAGGAAAAGATGACAGTGGTGGCATCTCTTTCCAAAATGATTGAAGAGAAAAAAAAGCAAATAAAATAATGCATTTAAAGCAGTGCTGATGTCTTTTAAGAGAACAATTTATGTTGTATTAAATCTGACACGTATGTTACATATTTCTGGAGAAAAAAACAACAAATGTTAACCTATTTTCTAGATCATTATAATGCAATTTTAGGCAATTAAGTATAGTTTGACTTTAATCAGTAAAAAATATTGTGGTATTTGGCATTCGTTGTTTTCTCTTATAACCTGTATACACAATGTTAGCAAAAATAGGTCTTGGAAATCTCTGTTTGTGGTCTTTGAAAGTTTGGGAAAAGTCTTTGAATTTATCAGTCATAGTTGAGTATGAACCCTGTTAAACCATAACAGTTTTCATGTTCTGATAGGGTTTCAAATACTTTAAGTTGGTCCAATATTTGCAGCTTAAATCTTCACATTCTTTTGATGAAATATTAGAGCAAATTTGAACAAGTTTTAATTTGATCAGAATTGTCACTTTCTATTCCCTGTATCCTTACAGCATAATAATTTGTTTTGTCTTTAATTCTTGTGCTCATTTGAAAAGTAAAGATTTTTGTTTAAAAGTTTTTTAAATTTGAATCCTACTACAAGACAAAATTTAGTAATCAATAGAAACTGATAATAAAGTTTTATAAGATAAAAAACTGAGTAAATTACATGCTTTAAGTTCTGTTTGTTTTCTTTTCTTTGCAATACATCAGTCTCTAATTTCAGAATGAGGATTTTATGCAAATTACTGAGGATATGACAATATTTACCCAAAAGAAATCTGTTTGCACTGACAATAAATCTCTGTGTTGTGAAGAATATTACAGTAAATGTGAGGTAAGGAGTTGCGTAAATATCAGTGACATTATGAGACTACATTATGATAAAATGTCACAAATTACATGATTTATCATCAAATGAATCAACATTTATCACAGGGGGACCCTGCATAACAATGATGAGCTCATTGTTATCACATCCATTCTGACTGTCCTTCCATCCATTGAGGTGTCCAGCTGCCAGCAATTTGGATTCCACAAAATAACTTAACTGAGATCATTGTGATTTCAGCCAAATTTAGTATGCAGCATTGTACAGATGAGACCTCAAACAAGTTTGATTTCCCCTCATTACAATTATTTAAAGGAGTTGTGGCCCCTGTATGCCATTGTATTTTGGTTTCTGCAACATAATTTTACTTAATATTTTTATAAAGAGTTCGATATCCAGGATTTCATGGCATAATGTTATGGAATTATTGCCCGTTTACCTATGTTCCAGTCATAGTTTCAACAACATAATTTCACCAAAGATTGTTGGATTTCTTCTTCATATACATTACCTGATCATAGTAAATTAGGATGAAATCCACTGCCTTTGCTAGTCCATCCCTTTCCAAGGTAAAAATGGCATTGCCATTCTTTTGGCAAGATCCAGGGACAGAAATGCTAAAAGATTGTACTGCTTGCCAAAAATATTAGTAAGACTAGTGTGATATCCCCATGTATAGAGTGATTGTTGTCATATTCCATCAGCTGTGATTTTTTACTTATACTTTTGTTTGTAAAACATGTTCTTTCTGGGGTCTCATAGATACTGAATTATTTTGTGTTGCTCCATCAGTTGAGTGATTATGTTGAGTTTTCTTGCCTCTGGTAAGTAAACTCTAGCTGTTCCTCTTTCATTCTGTATTAATTGTAGATGATTAATTTGTATATCAGTGGTGTATCTTCATCATATCGATGCACCATCTTAATTGCATGCCCTATGGTTTATAATACTCTAATACTTCTTATTTGCATTTATCAACAAAACAGGCAGGATTAAAGGCAACATGATCTGCTGCAGGGTGCAAGAATTTTATCTTGGCTGAAAACATGTATAAATTGTTTGCTTGCTGTTCAGCCCAATCATGCATTACATGTTTATATTGGTCTAGAAATGAATAGGCAAATCGCTAACACTGTCATACAGCTAACATGGGTGATGAGAGTTGTGTCTTTATGACAATTACCTGTGTAAACTGCCAGTGGCAATAGTATTCAGTTAGTATTAAACACTATCAGTCTTGATAGGGCATAACGTTTGCCAATTCCAAACAAAATTGCAAACCTGGCCATAATGAGGTTCTTGCACTGCACCAAGTCCACTGTCACCCTTATTGCCACAGACAGAATAGATTTTCGTGGCATTACCTACTGGGCTTGTACCAACATAATACAATAGCCCATCTTTACCTGTGGCATATACACCATCAACACAGACACTTCCTGGTACTGTCTTACTGGTATAGTCAGGACTGTGCATCAGTACTGGACAATATCTGGTTGCACAACACACCAGCACTGGCATAGCCAAGTTACGTGCTTTAATCTTCCAGGACTGGGTACACTATTTTCCCCAGTATATCAAGTCCCAGCATCATGATACATATATCACCTGTCAAATTTCAGTGTGTGAAACATCTTTCTTGACACTGTGCTGCATGTCCATAACCAGTAGCTTGAAACAGTCATGATTAACATAGCTTCACACTTAATACTATTTGATTACTATTACCACTGGCAGTTTATACAGGTATACAGTTTATACAGAAATGCAGTCAGAGATCAACAAACATATTCTACAGATCATTTGACTGACAACAGTTAGTGTCACTTTGTCTTAGTTCTTTCAGCATTTCTGGGAGCCTGTTAGGCTGATTTGCATAGGTAAACCCATTTTGTTTGAAGTTAGGTAAATCAGAGCTGGATGTTGATGAAACGTTAGTACACTTCATTGCCTTGAATGAGCTTATTTAAGCTGTCTTTATTAAACATTATAGGGGTGCTCTACAGATACTTCTGAGAGAGAGAGAGTGACAGGTGTATGGTGAAGATGTTTGCATTTGCAACATGCACAGTGGTGAGAATATTGGCACACCTCCATGTTATTTGTATGTACTTTGTTTGAAATTTATTTGGATATTGTACTTGTGTAAATTTTACATGATCTAAGCACTCAGCTAACCAAAATGACTCTTTCCATGTGGTCCAAAGATCAGCCTGAATTTGTCAAAAGTATACTAGCTTTGTCAATTATTATAATAGGAAAATTACTATACTAGACAATAACAGCTTCTGAAAGTGCAACAAATAAATTATCAAATATGTAAAATTGTAAAATAAAGTTATTAGCTGCTTTTTTATAATTTATCTCAGAAGTCCATTAAGGTTTACAAGAGCTATGACCCATAATGATCAAGTCATGTTGGTCTCGGCAAGATGTTTTCTCTACTGTATAGTTTGGGGATTTCAGCCAAGTTTTGTGCGTCTTTATTAGGATGAGATCTTAGATGACACTTAAGTTTCAGATTTCTTACTATGAGAATAATTGAAGGGTTACTATGTCATTAATCAGTTGAGTGATGCTAACAGTACCAAGAATAAAGGGCTTTGAAGTGAAATGTGCATCTTTTGTACTATTGAATTCTTACAGGAGCTTGATTGCCAGCTTTGTAGTCTACATTTTGTTGAGCTATGGCCCATGTTTCTCTTCTTATTGCTTGGTCTACATTGAACATTTAAAGTGTATGAAGGTTTCCCGTTATTTAGGTTGGGGTGGGGTGCTCCCAATATTATTTTAAATTATTACAGAAGACCCACCTTGGCTCTTTTTTGTCAGAAATTGAAGTAGTGATAGATAGATGCAAAGCTCCAAGCCCCCAGTCAGCAATACCGACAGTTATATTAATGAATATACAAAATGTGAAATTCAAATAAACAGCAATTTAATATCGTTCAATAACAGATCGTCATTTCTGAAATAAAATTCAAATTTAAAACCCTATCAGTTGTCTTTCACTCAACCAAGTGATGGCCTATTTCATCATCTGACTTAGTGTGATAGATTTTCCTCCTATCCTGTGTTTCTATTCATCTGTATTATGCTTCTCTGGACTGGTACTCCAGATTCCTCCAGTTCGTCAAACTTTCACCTCCATTCATCCTTTTTCCTTGTATCCCAAAGACTCAAGACCAACTGCACTAGGGAAT
Organism: Unio delphinus; assembly: GCA_029339505.1. Lineage (NCBI taxonomy): Eukaryota > Metazoa > Mollusca > Bivalvia > Unionida > Unionidae > Unio > Unio delphinus. The sequence continues at coordinate 5,266,815 of JAQISU010000020.1, read as the reverse complement.
TTCTCTCTGTTTCCTACAGTCCCTCTGGTTCCTACAAGCTTCCTGAATGAACACACAAGGACATTGGCATAGCATATTCCCCAAGCTATCTAAACTCGCACTAAGCAACAATATCATCAGATAAGCTATTACCTTCTTTGGTCACGCATTCGTGCACATCGAAATACCCATTCTCATATGGTGTACACGGTAAATATAGATTCTCAATCTTATTATACAGAACAATATCACATTATCAGATGCATTTCTGTACATTGCACATCTACAAAGTGTACACAGATATCCACATATCCATGCGCTGATATATAATTACACATGATACTCGTACAAAGTATACACAAATAGTCAAATCCCTATTAACTGATATTAATTGCAACCATTATACAAAGTTTTAATTCATTTCAACATTTACAGATCTAGAATATCACATAAATAAATGCACGAGGTTACTATGAATTAACCAAATAGTGAATTACAATATTAGTTCTTTACATAAACATTGCTCATATCTCAAAATGTGCATGTAGCTCAAATCCTACAAATAGTAATTCTACGTACTAACGATTCTAGTACTGACGTATACCTACTGCAATAATTAAAGTACAATTACTTTGCCGTAATATATTACAACAATCGAGCAAATAGTCATTGACTTGTTCTGAAGGTCCTTGTAATTCCCAGAATAACAAGTTCCCCACCAATTTTGAATGATGTCGGAGTAGCATATCTTCCTTTATAATTTCCGCAAGATGGATTAGCGACTACTGACATTTAGTTCTCAAAATAATAGATCTAAGCTTGTGATTCTAATGGTGGCCTCACCTTGCTCAAATGAGTGGATGTTGATTCACATAATTATCAGACTCTGAACTCTCCCCAGCAGTCTGTGAAGGGTGGATTAACGACTCCAGCTTGATGTTCCTTTGATCCGAACACAGGATTTTATCACTTACCTGTGAACCAAGTTATGGCCATGTTATGTAACTGGCTTGGCCAAAATAATGTGCCAGCTAGGAGTTCCTATGACCATGTCAAATAACTGGCTTGACACCTCAATGTTCATAGAACTGACCTTTGTACATTATGATGCGAAATTATTAGCCTCAGGGTCTAGCATATACATATTGCAATCTGGTTATTTCCTTACAACACGACAGAGTGGTATATGGTAATGTACATAATGTCACTTACCTTAGGTTGCAAACAGCATAGAATCACATTTCTTCATCCATTTCATATTTTGATTGCAAGAAACAGCATAGACCCTGTTCTGTCAATGCATTATGTGGGTCCATAATATTCACATTTATGTTTGCTTTATACAAGAGTTAAAAACTTGATGTCTGTTTAATGACAATAAAAGTAAAGTCAGTAATGACTTTCCAACAACGTTCCCTCTAATCGAATGGAAGATGTGCGCGCAGTGTTTTGTGCACTGCGCAAGCATTACGGAGAGGAGCAAAATTTAACGTTGGATTGAGCAAAAATTACAATTCAGCTGCGCGCGCGCAGCTTAGAGAGAACATTGCTTTCCAATATCACAATTTTACCATTAACTGTTAGATTTAAGTTTACTTAAACACATTGTTATTGCTTGGATCATATTTAAATTACAGTATTTTACTGGATGGTTCCTGAGACATATTTGAGAGAATATTAGTGTTTGCAAATGTTCTTTACATGTATAAATATAACTAGTTATAGAATTTTGCTGAGTTTTTTTTTTACAGTTAAACATATTTTCACTTCATTTAGGTGATATGCAAAATAAAGAGCAAAGCAAATTTTCTTACATTTTTACATTTGTATTATAATCTTAAGTTGCTTTTATCTAGGTGAAAGCTGAGGATGCAATGGATGATTGGTTTGATGAGGTACTGGGAGATGTTCAGGACTGGCTGGACAAATGCTAAAATCCAAATGTAAGATTCTGATAAGTGTTTTGCTGCTGATACATTTTATGACAAGAACTTCTTAATGTCTGTGATATAGTTTTCATTGTGTGCTTTTATTCTGTGATAAGGTGTATTTTGAGTAAGTGTTCTTAATTATCCATGTGTATATATGTATGGTTTACTTATTGTGTAACACTATTCTGGCAAATGGTTTGTGTGATATTGATTTAAAACCTTTTGAAAGTGCCCTGTAAATTTAAGATCTGTTAAAATCTTGTATGTGTATATTGTAAATATTCAGAAACAATATATGTTATAACAGGAAACCATGTTTTTTAGATGGACAGTTCTAAATAAAAAATATATATTCAAATGGATTTTTATCACATGATGTAATCAGTATGATATCTTATGATATATATATATATATATATATGACATGTACAATTTAAACTCTTCATTAAACTTTTTCTCCAACTTTCAGTTTTAGCTTTATTGGTCATTTACAAGAAGAGCTTATGTGAATGTATTTTTGTCTGACATCTCTTGGCACAAGTTTGTTATTGCTTCTTCTCCTGATGTACAAGGAGTATTGCCTTAAAACTTGATTGTTACCCCACAGTCTAGTAGGTCCTAAATAATCAGACATCCAGCAAACACAGCAGCTTTTTTGAAAGTATATATATTGCTAGTACTTCTGAATGAATGATCAAATCAGAATTGGTTTTACCTTCAAGGACTTCTTATGCTGTCTAGTTGGCACTTTAAAAAAAATAATGCTGATCTGTAAACCAATATAGCTGCCATATTAGTCATTTTCTCAGTCTTGTTATCACTATCTTTATATGTATGTATGTATGTATGTATGTATGTATGTATGTATGTATGTGTCTGTCTGTCTATCTATATGTCTGTTTGCCTATCTATTTATCCATCCATCCATCATCCATCCATCCATCTCTCTCTCTCTCTCTCTCTCTCTCTCTCTCTCTCTCTCTCTCTCTGAAATTTGATTCATGCAGAGTAGGGCTTGTCTTAAAAGTATGACATATAAAACGTTTGATAAATTTTGATGTAATATGGAAATTCTAGATGTTTGCAATAAGTATGTAATGCTGTTAGTTAAATTTATGGGTTTGTTTTCATGCCACTATTCCCGATAAATTTTGGGGTAATATGGGAATTCTAGATGTTTGCAGTATGTATGTAATTCTGTTAGTTAAATTTATGGGTTTGTTTTCATGCCACTATTCCCAGCCATAATGCGTATATGTTAGGCACTGTGTTTGTCTGTTTCATTACAATATTCATTACATTTTACTTGTATTAACATTTATTTGGAATTTAATTATTTAACAATATTAAATTAAATATTACTCACCACAGAGTAAGATGTCCATCATTGTTGTTTAATAATATTTTACTTGTACTGCTTCCATCTTCAAACAAGTCCAAATAACACGTATTTTGTGTTTTGCTGTATTAACACTATTTTTGATGCAGTAAAAGTTTTAATTTGATTTATATTTGTATTTTACTAAATCCCATGTGATTTTTCCTGCATGTCAGTACACATAGCCCATCTACCCATGGCTTAAAAAACAGATCCCATGTTGTTGCACTAGTTGACAATAATTTGACCTAGTTGCAAATTTGATACTTCTTCATTAGTATGTCCTACAGCTCTCTTTGTTTGTTTGACCTTAATATTTTAGCCTACAAAGGCAGCACCTGGTTTGTTTCTGGTTGACAGAAGCCCAAGCTCTGTCTCCACATGAACACATTTACACCCACATCTGTCAAGACAAGGAATCAAGTCAGACAATATTTTATGATGACCAGATGAAGTTGAAAGATTTCAGAACTTTCTTTGCAACACAGGCATTGAAAATGAATTCTTGGCCTCTGAACAAGATGATATTAGACAATAACATTTGTAAGGCATTGTGAATCACAAAAGGGAACTTTACTTTAACTCTTTATTTCTAAGGCATATTATTTTTTCCAGTTTATGGGATATTATGAATTTAATCATTCTTGGCTACTATTTGTATACCAGTATGGGACCTATAATATAACTGATGGGCTTAAAATAGAAGTAGATTTGAAATGCAAGCATTACAGATTTCTTTGGATTTAATTACACAGATGAACAAAATGAAAGTTGTCAGTTTATTTGCTACAATATATTCCACTCAATAATATAAACTATTTTTAAAGTGGTTTTGTTTTATTCTCTGTATCTGTCTCTTTGAATATATATTATACTGCTTATAATTCATTATGGTCACAATGCAAGAGCCAATTGAGTGAATCTGACATAGATTACTGCTTTGTTGGTCTCAGTCAGCAAAGCATCAAACACGAGGCTATTTGCCTGACTAATAAAGCCATTGATATTTAAACACCAAACAAAAAGGTTATATTGATCTTGTATACAAATGAATAGTATCCATCACATTTAGATACTAAGCAGATAAACATAATCTTCCTTCAATGACCTATCTACATGCATTTAGTTATTAATAATTACCCTTTACAGCTGTCTCATTTTATTCTGCAAAGACTTAGGATTAGCCTGATATCAGCCCTAATCTGTGTTATTATTGTGCCCTTGGAATATTTTCCTGTCTTTGTGTCACAGATAGGCCTACTACATTACTTGCTAACCATAATAATCTGTTCCAGAATATGTCTGGGATTTAAAATACATTTCCAAGTTTGAACTGAGTTTAAGTTTTGTGTTGAGTTTTTCAGTGTAAAATTGAAATTTAGGACCAACTTTTTTTTCCTGGTATTTGGAAATATTTAGTTTACTGGGAAAAATATTATGTTAAAGAATGCATTCAGTCATGATGGGATACCGGTTGGTTTGGTTTGGTTTGGTTTGATTTTGAGAAGTTTAAGTGTTTTAAGAGATCATGTGTATAATTTTATATGGGCTTGCATTCATTGTGAATCACATTTCATGTATCTGCCAGTCAGTAACTGCTTGTTACCATTCTGAAGTCCATATTTCTGGTCCAAATTCAGACAGATTTGGAGGGGCCCTGAGTGGCCAAGTGGTCTAAAGCGCTTTCTGTTATGGATCACTGCTATCTCACCTCTGTCTGTGGGTTCAATCTCAGATTCGGCCAATGTGGATATGTGAGAAAGCTTGCCAGTATCTTCTCGTGGGTTGGTGGTTCTTTCTGGGGTTTTCCAGGGTTCTTCTTCCACCATTAATACTGGCCACCATGTATCGCCTATCATGTGCTGAAAAATGGTGTTAAACCCTACAACAACAACAACAACATCAGACAGATTTGGAACATAGACTTATATAACTGAAATCTCAGATTTGTTTGATATTGAGCAAAATCCATGCATATTAAAAAAATTGATCTTACATCTGACTGATTAACCAGGTTTCCATTCTGGAGACCATTATTCCGATCCGATTTTGATTACACTTGGAATATTTGTTTATATCATCTCAGATGAGTTGAATGAAGTATTACCCACACATGTTAAGTAGGTGATCTGGCATTGTATTGATTGGGTTTATTACCCTTTTGAAGGACATATTTCTGATCTGATGTTTATCAAAGCTTTGAATATTTGCTTACATCATTTAGATCTTGGACAAACTTGATAATAAGCATGAATCACACATACTTATTTAAAGAACATGCATAAGATCAGTTGAGCTTGTTACCCTCAAGAAGCCCCAATTCTGATCTGGTTTTTGATTAAACTGGAAATATAAGCTTATATCAAGGTCTTGGATAGGTTTAATGATGAATGAGATCCACACATATTGATAAAGGAACCATTAATTTCATTGGCTGGGCTTGTGGTAATTCAGGATATTGTATTTCATAAATATTTTTCATCAGATTTGGAATGTTTGCTTGTATCATCAAGATCTTAGACAACTTTTATTATGAGCAAAGAACCATTCATATTAACAAGGTGAAATTGCATCAAATTACCTGAGTATATCCCTACTCATAAACTATAATTATGAACCAGTTTTTATCAGAGATGAATAAGGAATATAATCATACAAATCTTGGACAACATTAAAAATGAAGAACAATTTAGTACATATTGATCAGATTGGCTGCCTTTGTTACCTGTCTTGATCTAGAGACTATATTTCTCATCTAAATTTTATAAAACTTTGTAAATGCACACTTCTTATTTTCCAGTACTAGCTATATGTACCTATAAAACATACTCATGAGGAACTTTCTGCATCTGTAATAAAATGATTCAATATTTTACCAATAATGATGAGAATACTTCATTGTTTTAACAAAATAAATTTTTGAATATTTAACACAGTTCATTGCAATGTTTGAGTGCAAACAGATAGACAAAGCTAACATTTCTCATTCTTGTATATTTATATTGATACATTTTGTATCAACAGTAAATATTTCCCACTTTTATCAGTTTGAAATGCAATTGATCACCCTTTGTCATGTCTGTGTGTCTTTGCATGTCTTGGCTAATCTTTGCATGTCATTGCCCAACTTTGCAGTGTCTAGTAGGTCCAATTTAAACACATGATCATGCTCTGCTCTCATTTATTTACTGTAATCACTATACAGTTACTCATTTTTAACAGTATTGAAGAGGGCATTAAATGGCAACATACATGAAAAGCTTATAAAATATACATTAACAGTAGGTAATTGAGGATGCTTGGTTTGGCATATCAGAAACAGTCTTGGTTTGTGTAGAGGCCCAGTGTTAGAAATTTGCAGCATTCATCATAAATACCTGTCGTTTGTTTTGTGAAATGCAGTGAAGAAGAAAAAAGAAAACAAATGTACTACTATCAGAGTATCTATTATCCATGTGTGTGTGTGTGTGTGTATATATATATATATATATATATATATATATATATATATATATATATATATATATATATAACAGGTTTTTCTTTATACATACATAATCATTTCATTGTTTTGACATCTCAATCATTTCACATGCATAACCTTTTTGGGTTATGTACCAGGAGTCGACACTCGAAAATTTTGTATTTTGGTTCATGAACTATTCATGTTTTTAAAGTGATTAGTGACCTGGTTTAACAAATTTAAAATGAGAATGAGCTGATAATGTAACTTTGAGGTAAGTACGTGTGTTTGTGTGAATATAAAATACGCATGAAAACAATTTCGTGAACTGAAACAAAACTATTTTTAATTTTCACATTTTCTGCGTATAAGGAAAGCACACGAATATCACGATTAATGTATTAAGATCCGATTTCTTGAACGACGCTATTTCGCACCGCACTCAAATTGAGTTACTTCCCTTTCAAATATTTATATCATGTGACCTGTATGCGGACATAAATCGTGGGAAGTTTTGTGATTGACTGGCAGAATTTATGTTTGTTAGGTGGTTTGTGCTGCTTCCTGTGGATTGTGTCAGCAGTTGGGAATAACGATCAAAGGTAGGGTTTATTAATCTTTATCAAGCCTTTTTAAATAATGTCTGGTCTTTATTTGTGTTTGCATGGGATAGTTTGTGAATGACACATATAGGTTAACCTGCACTCAAAGGACAGGGCCTTGATGATCGTTGATCCGTTCATTACATCACAAGTGCCTAATGCAGAATGATAGCGGATATGCGTTTCTGATTAACTGGCATACTTATAAAAATCACATTAGCAGCCAAATAACCATACTAATTGGTCTTTTCAGTGCATTCTATTTTTCTCAGATATTCGTTTTGTTTATAAATTATACGCGTACAATACGGCTGAACATGACCGTTTACTGATATCATTTAGATTTAAGACCCGGCTACGCAGCACAGTGATTACTGGGCATTGATCAATTACGTTCAGACCTGTAGGTCTTTACATAGATCAGAATGTTACCGCATTATGAAAAATTGGTGTTATAAATGAGTATACGCATACTCCAATACGGTTGTTCTGCGAGAAAAATTGCCTATGTAACTAGGTCAACATTATGTTGTTTCTCATAGATAGCCACGACACCCCCACCCCTGTCTCCAATTAATCCCAACCGCAACTCCCACCGTGCTAGGCAGGAACAGTAAACAAACTTTTAAACCTGATCGAGGGGTATGTCTGCTATATTATTTGCCTGCTTCAAGGCAAATCGATAGTAAAATTAACGATCGGGTTAGAAATAGTTCGCCTTAAAAAATGTACTGGCTGGCACTTTCATCTGAGACAAGAATTAAAATTGCACATGTTTTCACATAAATTCTAGCCATCAGTGTTAGGTGTAATCAGTAAGTACTACATGTAGCATTTTTCACGTGTCAATATATTTAAGAATTATTCGCATGCGAAACATATCTAATTTTCATTTTACACAAAAAGAAAATCTACATTAACATGTATTCCACTAAATTGACGAAAGTAGCAAGTGACTTAGGCATAGAGTAAGATTCCAGGTGTGGTAATTGAATTTCTTTTTATTGTTGAAATATTCCCTGGATTCATACTAAATAATCATGTTGAGATACTGTTTTTAAATATACCTGATATGTCATACTAAATAATTCTGTTGAAATAATGTGTTCACATATTCCTGATGATTTATGCCAAGTAATTATGTTGATATACTTTGGTTAAATATTTTCCCATGATTTTATGATACAAGTAAGAATACCAACAATTGCACTACATACATACATACATACATACATACATACATACATACATACATACATATGGATTATGGACGTTTCGGTCCAGGACATTTCGCCCCTCTTCAATGGACATTTCGACCCACTTCAATGGACGTTTCACCCCACATCAATGGAAATATCGGACATTTATAGAAATTCATCAGCATTACCCCATTGTCTTCATTTTACTTTTGGGGCTTACCATTAAGATGTCATACCACATAATCTCTCTCTCTCTCTCTCTCTCTCTCTCTCTCTCTCTCTCTCTCTCTCTCTCTCTCTCTCATATTTCAATTACATTCAGCGTGTCGTTATATCAGATAATATTTTCCCCTTTTTCATAATTTATGTAATAAGACTGATCAGAACATTAACCTATCGTATACAGTGATAATTTTCTATACTGCAGTACCGGTACTTTTATTTTCGCTGTTACACAAACTGATGAAGACCGCTCAGATGACCTAGTGGTTAGAGCGTCCACCGTGGAAGCGGGAGGTTGTGAGTTCGATCCCCGGCCGAGTCGTTCCAAAGTGTGCAGTGTGGCGGTTTATAGTGATTTTGGCATTGGGGCATCATGCCGCAGACATGTAGCATGATGCCCCACCCAGTGACATTATTCTGACACCAGGCCGACCAGTCGTAACAGTAATACTGAGCGCCAAATGAGGCAACTGTTAGTACCATTTTATAAGTCTTTGGTTATGACTCGGCCGTGGATAGAACGAACGACCTTCCGCATCATAGGCGGACGCCCTAACCACTAGGTCACAGGAGCGGTCACCCATAAATATGACGGTTTAAACACATCATATCCTATTTATTGTTGTTTCTCTTCCACATAATAGCTTAGTTATTTAAAAATGTTAAACTTTACTAATTGTTATCATGATCGGATTAGTTTGATGAATATGTCTTGCGATTTATTGACATTGTTACTAATTAATAATATTTTTTAACAGATTATTATGGTAACAATTGCCTCATTTCAAATGGTAAGCATTACAGTATTTTGTTATCGTTAATGGATCGAATTCGGTATGCGTTTTGCTTCAAGTTTGAAAATGTACACTTTACTCTTAGTTATCCCCAAAATAATGTTTCATCGTCTTTTTCTTTTTTACGCTCGAGTGATTCTTTACTTTCAATCATCGAGCTGACTGAGGGGCGAGTCGTACAAATTTTAATTAACAATACAGAGATATAAAAACTAGTTTCAGACATTTATTTCCCAAAATATTATGCATGTTTTTGCATGTTTAAATCAACCCACATCACTAATCGAGATTACATCTCATGACGGAAGAAGTGTCAAATTATGATGTGCAAAATTAAACTTCTAAACAGTAACTATCTATGATTTTCTCTTTTTTTTTTAAATGCATTGAAGTAAAACTTCAGATAATGGTGAAGTGGCGTTAAATTAGATTTATTCTTTCTCAAAACAATTTTAAAAAACAGGATGTTTAAAGACTTGTGGTCGCCTGCACCACAGCTAAACACGGACACAATTGATGGCAATTACCACTCGTTTCTTTGCACCCATAAACAAGTGTGTGTGTGTGTGTGTGTGTGTGTGGATATTTTAACGTGGCTTTAAAAAATTTTCAGTCATATCGCTAAGATGTACATCTAAGAAGATCATACATATAGCTTGTTAGAGCTGTAAATATTCAGATCATTCAGTTCATTCCATCGACGTTTTGTGATAAAATGTATGTAAAACTTTTTTATGTGTGTATGTGCTCCCCCGATATGTAGTTTATGTGGATTCTTTTTCTTTCTTTAAATTCCCTTACATTTAGTTTTTCCCATCGGGATTATATAAAATTTTTGAAAGGGGTATTTTTATTCTCTTTTTCCCTAGTGTTACTATAAAAAGGTTTTCCGAGCAGGGATTTATCTACCCTCCTTCGGATCCACTCTCTTGCTATTTGTATTTGTCTGTGTGCTATATTTGTATATATACATTTTCTTCTTGTTAGGATAGTCTTTTCTTTCGAATTAGACCAGTTGTCTAATTTCAGTATTTTTACCTCTAATTGGCTCATCACGTTCATCATTTTTTAAAGGTAGTATATACGTTTATTTTTATTTCATTTTGAATTTCGGTAAAGTGAGGTGTTTTATTTAGATATGTTTTTTTTAACTGTGTCTCGCTTTACTTTCTATATTTATCTTCAAATAGTCCGACTGATCTTGACTCGGGGTCTGTACATTTTTTATTTTTGGCTGTACTTCTCCCGTCTCAAGTTAGGTCGTCTTTTTTAGCTTAGTTATTTAATCTTGAAAATCATTCGAAATGGTTTATTTTCCCATGAATTTAGGTTTTCTGTGCAGTATGTCAGCTGCACAGAGAAAGAGTATTTAGGATGTTAGCATCCAAAAGTTAAATTATTTAACTATTCCTATTCTAAAGAATGTATATTACTTAATGGGGCTTTTTTCCAAACTATTCTACAGGCATGTCCACTTCGTGTAGTGCCATGTGATATGGCCCTTTGACGTCCTCATAATGTACTTTTCCCATTAGGTTTCCTATGCTATACAATCAATTTAACAATAAATGCAGCTATTATTTGTTTAATAAATGTAATGGCCCATCACCTTTTCTTTAAAAAAAAATATTTCTTTTTTCATGTATTTATTTTCTAAATATATATTTTTTAATTCAAAATATTTTAATTTTAAAAAAATTAGCAATAAATAAAAGAAGAAAGAAAAGTTTTTCCCCTATTTCTTAATGGTAATTATTTGTCCACATCTAAACATCGTCTTTGTAATGTAGTCTGTATTCTGTCAAATTAAGTCTTTATTGAAATTTCCGTCTAAGAAGAGTATCTGCTGTCTGTTATGTTTGTCGATCTTAAATATTTGCAGAGAGAGAGAGAGAGAGAGAGAGAGAGAGAGAGAGAGAGAGAGAGACTATGGAGTATGAAATGAAATGTCCATTGAAGTGGGGCGAAATGAACCGGGCCGAAACGTCCAGGTACCCATACATACGAGTTGTCTAAAGCGCTCGCCGTTACGGATCATTGCCATCTTACCTCTCTGTCTGTGTTCAGTTATCGGGTTAGGCCGATGTGGGTATGTAAGAAAGCTTCTGGGGGGGTTCTTCCAACACACCATTAGTACTGGCCGCCATGTAAAGCCGATATTGTGCTGAAAAATGCCGTTAAACCCAACAACAACAGCCACACACACACACACACACACGTCACTGGGACTATGGTGCATGGGCAAAGAAAAGGTAAGAGGCGTAGCTAGGGGGTACATATGTCCCCGGGCGCCATACTAGTGGGGGCGCCAAAATGGGCTTTGAAATAGGTTGTAACGGGTAATGGTGATTTTATTGATGAAAATAATGGGTTTCAGAGTTGAGGGGGGGGGGATGAATTTTGTCCCCGGGCGCCAAACACTCTAGCTACGCCTCTGGTAAAGTACACCCTCTTTATACATCAAGATACAATGTGGACAAGTGTTTTTTTTTATATAAAAGACACGGGAGGTTTTAAAAAAATTTCAATTCTTTTTTGTTGGGATGAAAATCTTATGTAACATAAAATGACATGCTAATAGATACATTTTTACTTCATGAGTAAGCGAGGCCCGTAATTTAAATTAAATGAACTAATAAACAGCCGACTCCAACAGCTGTTTTCTCGCAGCTGCTCTGTTTTTCCGGGTCTTTTGTATTTACTTTTCATAAGCTTGTAACAGAGTATTAATTACGTGCTTTTCCTTCATCTGTAGTGTATAGTGAGATTATTTGTAAACTTAACATTCTTGTTGGGAGGGATAATGAGCTTCAGCATATAAGAGTATAAAAATTCATAATGAATCCATAGTTTCATTATCTACTGCTTTACTGGTCCTTGGTTTTCAGCTTATAGTGTACACCAGGACTGACGGTTTTAATTCAGTTCTCATGTTAAATCCAAAGGTGCTCGACGCGAGCTAGACAACAATAATCTAAAGGAACAAAATCATACAGAGTGAGAGAAAAAAAATACCTTAGATTACCCTTATGACCCATTCTGACATATGACCCTCTCTATCATACTATATAGTATGATAGAGAAGGTCATATGTCAGAATGGGTCATAAGGGTGATTTAAGAGTTTTTCTCTCTTTCTCTGTATGATATATAGTATGATAGAGAGGGTCATATGTCAGAATGGGTCATAAGGGTAATCTATGATATTTTTTTCTCACTCTGTATGATTTTGTTCCTTTAGATTATTTTTATTTTATTTTCCTTTGATTATTTTTTTTCACATCAAGCTCGCGTCGAATATCTGTGGTTAAATCTATGCAAACACCATGATATTAAAAATTAAATAACTTAAAATTTCCGAGTGCTCATGAACAAACCTGTATTTATCAGTATAGATGAAACCTGGATGTCAGCTTCCGTGTAGAGAAAAGGATATGAGCCCGGATCTGGACCTGCATGTGTTCGAAACATGCGTTTTTCAATTCCTCACCAAAGAGTCGGGTGTTTCTTTGAGTAATGAGTGATCCAAACTCAAGACTGTTAAAGGACTGAAATTCCATCAATAAAACTGTCTCTATTTTTTAAACCTTCAACTTGGATAAGCTCTCAAAAGCTACTTTATCTTAAACATAACGTACATTATTAACCAATTCTGGCCACCCAAACGAATACATATTCTATTTTATGTTCACCAATTTCCATGCTGTTTCGATCTTTCTATATTAGTATCGTGTGTCCAGCAGGGTTGCAGTTTCGGCAACGGCCAGATTCATTTTATAAGACTACTCGAGGACCGCACACGCTAATTTCTTTAATATAATTACTCTTCACGGGCCAGATTTCTGTGTTGCTTTAATTTGGCCTTAAGGCCGAGCAGAACACGTTCGCGGGCCGGATCGTTACGGGTTGTGTACTCTGGGTCTACATTCACACTTCCAGTACATAGTCCATACGTTGCCATTATTCAGCAACGGAATACGGGTTGTACAAGGAGTGTGTGCGTGGCTTGGGGGGGGGGGGGGGCTGGGGTAGCAACATTGTATATTTTGCCCCGAAAATAAAGTTCATGTTTTGTCAACCCAAGTCATTTTGACAAGACGTGTGTCATCTCATGCCTGACATGTTATAGTTATTGTGGCACCGTTATGGTTGATTGCTTTGCTGGATAGTCATGACATTAAACCAACATAGAAAACTCACGCATTGAAAATCAATCACACAAATGCATGATATTTTTAAAGCTTTTTGTAATCGTTTTCCAATGACTTAGTTCGTATGGATACTGATCTAAATAGTGATAACAAAATAACCAATCATATTATTGAAACTAATCTAAAATTGTGAAATAGCATATAGAGGTTTGGTTTGAACACACAATACGCGCTATACATGATGGTCAATATATTTACAGGGACAGGGGAAGAGCTTAGGACTATCCACGGATAGCTACTTGCAAACTCTCTCACGTAACCATGTTTGTCGAACTGAGACTCGAACTTGAACTCATGCCTTGGCTGTTCAGTTAGTACGTGTTTCTTCTTTTCCATGTTTTGGAAACTAGAACAATTATAATTTTTCTCAGCTGTCATGCTACAACGTCATTTGTTCTTAAATAAACCGCCATCACGTGATCGCCGGTCATCCCGTTTTAGCTATGATGGAGCCTCGTTAATTGCTTTTAATGACCACTCATTGGCTCTCCACACTACATTGTGCTCAAGACTAAACGAACTGGAACTACATTAATCATTACTTAAATCTAAACGAAAGCGAAAGAAAAAACGTTTTAGAGCTGACCGGCGTAGAGCATGAAGAAGAATTCCAGTTATCTCCGTTCCGGCGCAACAATTTAACAATTCGGCCGTTAATTTAGATGACCTGGTGAAAATCCCTATTAAATCGTCAACTTTTGTGTCAACTATCCCAGAGATACCACTATGTATTGCATTATTCAATGTCCAGTCAGCGGGACCACGCGGAGGTGGAATTGCTGTCATCACAAAGAATTCCGTGGTAATATGTCTTAACCACGCAACAACCTTCAGTTTCCGTTACACATCGTTTGAACTAGTCCAAACAAGACTCGCGCTGCAACAAAGGTCAGTCCATATTTTTGCCTCTACCACACTTCACCTAGTAGAAAAAAAAACAAGCTGACCAAATCTTATGGAGTATGGAAAGTCGATAGGTGACAACCAGATTATTCTTGGAGATTTCAACTTTCACTTTGACTGTCCTGGAAACTCATAAACAAAACATCCTAGATTACATTAATGTTTCAACCTTAAACAGTTTCCTAACCCTACCATAAACATGGTCACATTTTAGACAGGATTCTTCATAGGCTTGATAATATTCTACGGTCCACCCTTGTATCCCACAAACTTGCTTCAGATCACCTCTGCATTATATGTCATCTGGACGTATCATTACCTAACCCTCCACCTTTATTTACTAGTATGAGAAACCTTCTGTATGATAAATAGAACCAAAATGATACATGACTTCCAAGCAAACCTAACAACTTGCTTACCTCCTACACTGGAACAACTGGATAACTGCCTCCGTTCATTGCTTGAAAAAATATGCCCCAGCCACCGAGTGCAAACTATCTATTCAAAAGTGTTCTCGGTGGTATAGCAGTGTTAGGGACCAGCTTCGCACTGCTAAATGAGACCGCCGTAAAGCGGAGATGCTGTGGCTTTCCACCAGACTCGCTGTTCATAAGCAAATCTATGAAGCCGCTGAGAAGAACGTCACAAATATAGTCCATGCAAAGAAATAAGATCACGGAAGGTTTCAACTGCAAAGAGCTTTTCGGGATTACTAACAAATTAATGTCAAGAAACAAATGTACACTACTTCCAACTACCTTCTCTCCATTTGACCCTCCGGAGCAGTATGGAAATTTCTTCCGTGACAAGGTACAAACCATTAGACAACACAATTTCAATTGACTCGTCGTCACCATACAGTTGCGATCAACGTTTCCACTAAGCTGCGCGCGCGCTGTTCAGACATTCTGGCGCATCTCAATTGTCAATCCAACATTAAAGTTTGCTCGTCTCTGTAATGCTTGCACAATGCAACGAGCATTGCGCGCACATCTACCATTCGCTCAGAGGGAATGTTGGTTGCGATACACAATTTCAGCGGCAAAAGTTAGCAGCATTGGATTTAGTATGTACACTCGTGATAAAGAGTGCACCAAAGAAATGTGAACGGGAAAAAGTAATGCGAACTTGATCTAATTACAAAATCACTGCTGCTTGAGTGCTGAGACCCGATATTGCTTTCACTCACTGATATTATTAATACCTATCTCTCATTCGTGGAATTCACATCACTTTTAAAAATTGCCATTATTAAGCCTCTGCTGCAAAAATTAACACTCGACCACAACGATTTAAAGAACTAACGCCCAGTTTCTAATGATCCTTTCATATAAAAATAAATGTTAGAAAAAGTTGTTTTAACCCAACTTCTATCTCTCTGAATGCAACGTCTTTTTCTTTAGCAATGTACAGTCTGCAGATCGCCCTTGCTACAGTATTGACACTATACGTCTGAACATTCTCTCTGCTTTGGATAGCATAAAGATTACAGTCCTGACCCTCCTTGATTTGTCTGCAGCATTTGAGACAATAGACCATGATATATTACGTCACCGACAACAGCATGTATTTGGCATTCACAAAACAACCTTACTATAGTTAAATTCCTACTTAGTCAAAAGGATACAAATTGTGTCTGCAAATGGAATACACTCCAGCCCAGTTTATCTATATTGTGGTGTTCTAGAGGTGTCTGTTCATGGACCTGTTCCCTTCATTCTGTACACTCGGCGACACTCAAGTGTCATAGATCATCATCCAATGTCTCACCAAGTCCACATTAATGATACCGAAGTATACAAATCTGGCCACCCAACTGAAATTGATGCTACCATCCAAGGAGTAGAGAGGTGCATTTCTGATGTGAAATCATGGATGACATGTAACATGCTGCAGATGATTGATGATAAAACTGAGGCCGTTCTAATCACAACACAAAGACTTTCTCTTGCACATCCTTTACCTTAGACAATAAATATCAGTAACACCAAAATTAAATTCACACAGCCGTAGCGAAACCTGGGTGTCTCTCTGGACAGTACTTTCACATTGCACCAACATGTCATGAACATTTGCAAGGCTGCATCTCTTGAGCTGAGTCGCATCAGCTCCATTCGAAAATATCTTTAAGTTGATGCCACTAAAATGGTTGTGTGTTCATTAGTACTTTCAAGACTGGACTATTGTAACTCTATTATGTCGCAGAATTGAAACCGAGTGGGTTTTGGATAATTACTCAAACACAATGTGTGAAAGATGAAAATGTATTAACTTAATTAGTAAAGAAAAATATATGAATTATAAATACAATGATTCTCACACGCTCTCAACATACAATTGATCCAATCACTCTATACTAACATTCACACATTGAAAATAAACCAATAATATTATATCTATCTGATACACAGTTTAAAGAAACCTCAGATTCAAATAATAGCACACACTAAGATATTCACATAATTTCACGTAGGACTGAGATTCAAACAATCTCGAGTTTGCAAATACGTTTCAAATGTTCTGCACTGTCAGTAAGATTCACACATCTGGAACTCAACTAAGATTCAAAATAATCTCATGTAAATACAAATATACAAATTGAAACAACAATCGGAACACACATGCTTCTTGACCCTTGAATCGCACGATTCATACACCGATAAACCGCAGGCAGTTTCACCACGTCCCTCGGGTTTGCCCACTGTTGTATCGGCCGCTAGCACCCTTCATGGACCTACTACATGTACAGTCAGTCATACGTATACACACGTACAGACAACATAAAGCACCCTTGTATTAGCTACGTCTACATTTGTGGCTACGTACATACATATAGACATTCAGATAGCTCTACTCGTTGCTAAACTCATCAGTCTCGTTACACCCCTTAGACGTATTAGACTCGTTAGCTACAATAAAACCAAGCTGGTAATAATAACGAGTTCTGGAAAATACTAATACATTAAACTCTTAATAGCAACTCGAAATTCACAGTTTATAACCTTTCAAATCAGCTTTGTAATAAATGAATCGTAACACGATATGGCAATACAAACTCAATAAACTATGCATATCAAATAAAATATAAATTTAACACTCACCCCTATGGCTATAGAAATACTACATGTGTTCTCAACAGATCCATAGTGACCAGTGTCGGTTATACATTAATCTAATTTTAATTCAAGAACAAATTTAAAGACCTAATTTTGTTTCCTACCTTAAATATTTTCAGCATATTTTTATGTTTTCTAATTTCATGGTGTTTGTTTTTTGTTTTGTTTGTTGTAAGGCGCTTTATATATATATATATATATATATATATATATATATATATATATATATATATATATATATACTAGTTTTATTTCCATGGCGTTGAATGTCGCTTCGAGTTTCAGGTTCAAAAAGCAGTATTCAATTTCAACTGTGATGGAGATTAAATGACCATTCCTAAGAAGAATGATGGCATAAAGTTGCATGTTAGATTGATTTCAAGACCTTTGAAATATGCATTGGTTGGCGTTGATATATTGTTAGTCATGGTAGAATTACTGTCGAACTCTTTTGAAAAGTCTGTGAGTCATCACTGCTTATAGCACTAACATTACTTTTAATGTAACTGCTATGTTTGATAATAGTGATGATTACGACGTCGACTGTCGGATGAAAATCGTATCTTTCAGTATGACCGGTCGCAATTGTGCGACATAAATAGTAGGATGTAACTGTATTCATAGTAATCAAACACAGTCAACCAGAAAATGATAAATATTGGCATGATATGTGATGTTTGGCATTGAAATATAAATACCGTAAAATAACAGATTTTCACTGGGTGATAATTCAGCAGGGATATTTCGAAAACGGAATGATGAAAGCGCAGCTTTGGACCATTGTGCTTTACACAGTTAAGGGGCATTTAGTTGCGAAATGTTAGATTTGATTTTTAAAATATGTTGTAAAAACATTCATCAATGACAAAAGCACAACAATTTTTAATGGATTGGACAGTTTTTTTTAATGACAAGTTATACAGAGAAAGAGGCGGGGGAGGGGGACTTCTACTTGTAAAGAGGAGATTACAGATATAGGCTTTGATTGTGTGGGTATAACGCCCTTTTTTAAGGACATGATATGCTTTACATGGCGGTTAATATTTTTGCTGGAGGAAGAAATACACACATACACTCACGCACACTATCACTCAGACTTCGAGCTACTTACTGACCATCTCTCAAATAGATTTCATAGATCCCCTGGATTTTCGTATTTTTTAAAAAGATTTTTATGTAGATACCGGTATGTATATTTAGTGAAATATTATATTCATCAACATGCTTGTGCATGAGTGTAGATAAAGCTTGCTGGGATGCATTTATCAGCGTTTGACATTGATAAACTTCCGTTCTTTTGTTAAAATCGGAAAGCGTCTATCGTTTATATATTTGTTCTAAAAAATATTTTGTTTCAATACCCGTCGTTTCGTCAGTTAGTATTTCTAAATGCATGCAGGATTTTAACCTTATTGTAGTAAAACGTACCCTACCGGACATAAATGGCATGTTTCTTTTATAGAAAACGACATGTTTTCAACGTTTTGTTTCTTTTGTTAATTATATGTTTCAGTATGGTGACACTGCTCGTTACGGACAGACTATACTGGTCCCTTGACTGGTTACTATATGCAGGGTTTTCTTTCTGTTTCTAATAAGCATTAGTATGTTTAATGACAATTAAACATAATCATCAGAGGTTTCAGTAGAGCCAATAGACCATTTCATACCGAATTTAACCGAGTTTCTCCGTAATTATCCGAATAACCTCCCGAATCACTTTATACTCCAGCCAATCAAGCGCTGGTAGGTACATATACATACCAAATTATCGTCCATTGTTGTTTTGAAATATTTCATAGATAAAACAGCAAGAAAAACCCGCTTCTTGTATCGTCAGAGGGTGCAAAAGTCGCTCCAATCAAGGATGTGGCATTAAATTCCATTATCTGCCATGGATAGATGATTTTACTTGTATTAGTATTGCGACTTGATAAATAGTTGTGTACTTGTCTGTGAACGTTATAGAGATCGAATACCGGTGACGCCGATATTTTCAACTTTTTCCAAATCCAACCAAGCTGAGCTAATTAATTGATTGAAATTTACATGTAAATTATTCACAGACTTTCAAAAACAAAATTATAAATTCACTTATTACAGTGACGTTACAAATGAATATAAATAGTTTGAATAACCTGCTCTTTGATTGTCAGGATGTAATTTGTTTACTTCGACACCGTTTTCTTACTTACATGTACATGTCCAGATGTAAACAACTAAAAACTACTCTCTCGTATGGCTTTGGAATCCGCCCTGGTTCCAGAAAATAAGACAGGATGGATCCAATATTAAATTTCGTCAATATCCGCGGCAGCATCGCTGTTGAATAGGCATCTTACAACTCGATAAACGAGGTTGACGTAGTTGGAAAATAGATGCTGATTCTGAAGCGTCTGCCATATTTTGCCTACCACCTATCGAGTGGTTATTGCGGTCAGCTGACCACCCGCCACATGATAAAAATTCCGAGCAAATTACGAAGTTCGCCGAAGTTTCCATGAAATGGTCTATTGACTCGATATTTCACCGTTGATTTGTAGCAGAATTGCCGGATAAAATTCCAGGATTTCGAAACTTTTTGCTTAAATATTTTAACGATTCACCGCTGTACTCCGTTGAAAACCACTAACTGATCATGAATATAACCTTCTTCGGTCGCTATAGATCGTTTCCGTTATACATTTATTACGTGCTTCTGCAAGATGGACAGACATAACGTGAAGTTGTTTGCATCTGCATTGTGCGCAGTGGAGAGATTTTTGGCATACCTCTACCCTTCTTTAATGGAGTTTGATCAAAATTTCTTTACATTTTGGTAATTATGGAAATCGTTCAGAATCTATCAAGTATACAGCTGAGCAAAATGACTACAACCCATGTGATTGAAAATTGAGCTAGTGCGAAGTACTCCAACTTTAGCTTTTATTAGAACAGTTCAAATTAATTTTGCAAGATTAGACAATACTAGCTTATACAATATATAAATATGGAAATAGTTTATCGACTAGTATTTGGTCTGCTGTTCATGGACCGGATACGCATATGAGATGGTCTGTAGTCCGTTTGTCGGTTTGCACAAGTTTGCTCTCTCTCTCTCTCTGATCCTCCTAAACTAATTGGAATATTGCCATGAAACACACACACACACACACACACACATATATATATATATATATATATATATATATATATATATATATATATATATATATACATATATATATACACACACATACATAGAGAGAGAGAGAGAGAGAGAGAGAGAGAGAGAGAGAGAGAGAGAGAGAGAGAGTATAATCCAGTCGGCACTATCTCTCAGCTTCACTCTTGCGGTTTCGAACGACGGAAAATTGGATCCCCCCTCTCCGTTTTACACCCACACAGTAGAAAACCATTAGCACTATCACTAGTGATGGGAATCGGTCAGAAATTCATAATCGATAATCGGTTCCCCTTAACCAACTGATCATCGATTATAATCGGTTACTTAGAGCAAATTTTAATTTTTGTTACACAATTATATCTTTGATCAAGAATTCAATATGTTTATAAATATACAGGAGTAATCTATTTGAATGACATGTATACTTTAACCTGACAATAATATTACAAAAATACATTGTGCTACTTTTGTTCTACAACTTCGTTAAATGAATGCAACTTGTTATGGCTGATCAGTCATATGTAACTGAAATACTGCTACAATCCCCCGAAATTCTTTCGTTCATATGTGATGTGTCTATAATTTAAAGTATAGAAGGACATGATTTTCTTGTTTGTAATTGTTTATAAATACTACAAAAGATGTTGCAATTTAACTTAAACAAATCAACAAAATGTGTTTAAATTTTATTAACTCAACAATTTAACAACTTAAACATCTAATAATGACTATATGTTCCTAATAATGAATCGTAAGACTTTTTATTTTTAGCTGTGAAGCAATTAATAAATTTCAGGTCAACTTTAGTGGCTGGGAGTTTTACTAACCTTTGTGCTTTGCATGCACCTAAAAAGTTGTCTCCCTTTACACACAATCGATTATGGAGTTTCACAATCGATTATCTTATCGGTTTGCTCAACCAACTGATGATCGATTATAATCGATAATCGGAACAACACTAACTATCACTCAAACCTAAGTCGTGCAGCTTTGAGCTACAGACCATCTATTAAATAGATTTCATAGGTCCCCTGGATTTTCGTGTTTTTTGAGATTTTTATCATTTGTATGCATATACCAGTATGTATATTTAGTGAAATATATTGATCAACGTGCTTGTGCGCGAGTGTAGATAAAGCTTGCTGGGGTGCATTTGTCGGCGTTTCACATTGATAAACTTACGTTCTTGTATTAAAATCCGAAAGAGTCTACTGGTTACATATTCGTTTAAATTTGCTGAGCAAGATGACTACAACCCATTTATTGACATGGGGGTTTTCACCTGGAAGACTTATAAAGACGCTGGTTCTAAACTAAATGGTCTCGTGCGCATATCATGGTTTCGCGCGCGCATTCATTATGGTTGCCACTGATGACGACATAAGGATCTTCCATTCTGGAAGAATGGAGGTATCATCATGGGGGTTTTACTAAAAGACTTTTTATGACATGTAATTAGCCCTAAACGAAAACCGTGTTTCCAATTTAGCCACGACGGCGGCCACCTACAAAAACTTGAATGGTCATATCTGCGTGGGAGTTTCAATAAATGTTTGTTTATTTGATTAGCATTTTTAACGTAGCTTTACAAATATTTCTGCGTATCGCTACGATGTCTGCAGGGGTCTCGAGTGGCCGAGTGGTCTAAAGCGCTCTCCGTTACAGATCACTGCCATCTCACATCTGCCTGCGTGGGTTCGAGTCTAAGATTCGACTAATGTAGTTATGTGAGAAAGCTTGCCGGTAGCTTCTCGTGGGTCGGTGGTTCTTTCCGGGATTTTTCCCGGGTTCTTCCTCCACCAATAATACTGGCCGCCATGTATTGCCTATCGTGTGTTGAAAAATGGCGTTAAACCCTACAGCAACAACACCAACGACGATGTCTGCAGTGAGGCGGTTTATAGAGATGTCTAGCACTGGGGCATCATGACGCAGACATGTAGCATGATGTCTCACCCATTCACATTATCCTGACACCAGGTCGACCAGTCCTAACGCTAACCTCTTAACGCAGAGCGCCATGCGAGGCAGCTGTTTGTACCGTAGAGTATAATAATTTAAACTAATTGGTGACATTTTTTTCACTACAATTATTTTGTAGTGGTTAAAAAAAATCTGAAATGTACGTGATCAAGTCTCTTCGCCCCATAATTCAGTCTTATCTGTCATGGATGTATATTTTACAAGATATAAGTCCTTAGGCGTGTGTGTGTGTGTGTGTGTGTGTGTTTATATATTGTGGGTAGATAACAAATATGGTATTTACATATAATACGATTGAATCTCATCCTTCTTAAATGAATTTATTGTATTGTGGCAAAAAAAAATAACTTTTGCATTGGACACCATCACTTAATTATTATCACATTTTTGCACAGCACACAATGCATCAGTATTTATTTTAAATGTACATTGTTTTGTTTTTTAAAATTCCAAAAGATGAAATATAAGCACAATATAAACACATTGTTTAAACATACTTCAACGAATATAGTTATGATCATATCTTGGAAGCAGGTTCAACTTTTTTTGAATGTTCAACCCAATCTGGTCTCATGTCTGTCTCGCTAGCCATGTTTTGTTCGTATTCCTGGAATGGCTAGTATTGCGTCACGGGACCACGTGATCTCTTGTCTCATCAGAACTAAAAAAAACAATTTACGGAATCGTGGTATCTTCCGCGCAGCATAATCACTACCCGCCTATCATATTGAATTTATAAACATTGCAGTCTAATTAAAATTTGTAGAGAATTACATACAGAAAAGGAATTCTTTTATTTTTGGTCTCCTTTAATGTTCTTGCCAAGAGTCACCGAGAGTGAAATTATATTAATAAAACGTTCCTTGTTAAGAGACAACTATTTTTTTATATCTAATTTTGAAAATATTTTTGCTGACTTGATTCATCATTATAATGACAAAGTTACATAAACTTTAAGCTAATACGTTAAGGTACAAGTCTTTAATTCACTAATTTATTAAATCGGTCTAGAATTACCGCAGTGACCATCACAAATAGTGATGAACAATTAAATGGGTCGGCGCCCATATTCGCATCAATTCCGTTATTATTCACAAGGAATCAGAACACAGTAAATTTGGAATTTCTAAACTATTCTAGTTGGTATATCAGAAACTTGAAGTATAGAAGAGCATATCTATGGTAAATGTGTTCCAGTTAAAGATATTTCATTTATGTTCGCGAAAATCAATCGACATTCGCATGTTTGCCTCTTGCTAGCTGAATAATATGACCATGGTTCTTGCATTGCATTTAATTTAACCGTGTAAGTAGGTTGTGGTCAGTCACGATTTTAAATGATGATCCTAACAAATAATGTCTGAACTAAGTTATCCCCCAAACAATCCAGTGGCATTCTTTCTCGACAGCTGCCTAGTTCTACTGTCGCAGAAGAATGTGTTTGTGTTTTTAACGTAGCTTTTAGCACTACGATATCTGCAGCGTGGCAGTTTATAGCGATGTGTAGCACTGGAGCTTCAGCCGCAGACATGTAGCATCATGTCAACCCAGTCACATTATCCTGACACCAGGCCGACCACTCCTAACACTAACTTCTTAGTATTGAGCACCTTGCGAAGTAGCAGCTAGTACCACATGTACAAGTCTTTGGTATAACTCAGCCGGGGTCCGAACTATCTTCTGCATCCGAGGCGGACTCTCACAGAAGAAGCTTCCGGCAAAGATAGGCCACTGCGTATTCTTTACCGTCAAGTGTCTGGCTTAACAAAGCACCAATCGCAACATCACCGACGTCCGTTTGCATAATGAATTGCGGACTGTGATTTTAATAAGAACGTCCTTCAAGATTTTAAAGGATTGGACAGCTTCTTCATTACATAAAAATAGTTTTGGTAGTTCCGTCTGCGTCATGGAGGGTAATGGTACTGCTATTGTGGCAAAGTAAATAATGGCCTTTCTTTTGCAGCAGAGGGGGCGAATCCGACAACTTTGTAGAGACTTCTTTTTGGCAAACCAAGGCTTCCTCCAAAATCGAAAAATAAATTCTCTTTTTAGACGCAAAGTCGTTGTCGCGCCCCCCTCTGCTGCTATGGGGGTAAAAATCCATTTAGGATTTTACAAACAGACTAATTTGTAAAATCTTCCCTCGTAAATCAATCAAATTATTGGACTGGTCAGTGAGTTTAAAATTAATTCTCGTCAATGAATTATTATGGCATCGCATATAGATTGGGTTAGATGGATCCTCAATTATTAAAAATCCTGGAGGAGCTGTTGGTGCAAATGAATATAAAATATATCCCTGCTGGGCTTGATTTGATCTTTCGAGATTTATTTAGTAACTTCCTTCGATGACATCACATACTAAATTCACTGCTATCACCTAGGAAATATTCACATTCTGAGGAGCAATATGCCTACCGCCACCGTCTTGGTCATTATTATGTTTGAGAATGGTTGTTTGTGGTTGTGGTATTTTTTTTCCATGTATCGTATATCAGAGAGAAGCTTTCCTGGATACGATCATTGACTGATTTTTTTTAGTTCTTTTGCGTTATATGCAATATCCAGGAAACTTGAAATCAGGTAAATCGACTTCTGTTATATTATATGCAGTTGGAAATTTTTGTTTATCTCCGTTCTTATTATTAATTATTACTTGAATTATTTGTTTGTGGATATATTCCATGTCAGATACAAGTTGATTTAATATCTTAACATATTTTATAATATCGCTGCGTGGCCTTGTTATATCAAAAAGATGATCTTGGAAACTCTGATGTAATAAAACGTGCTTGACGAAAATGGCGCCCCTAAATGTTGAGAGAGACGATGACACGAAAAGTTTAAAGGTTTTTAAAAACGTAAGGAAATGGGAATGGCTGGAACGAATTGTTGACGGAAATTTAATTGGTTATTTTATAAGAAAACTGAACGCTCTAGGACTGCCATTTTGTGACCTCTGCATTAAAGATATAGATTGCGGAAGTCGTGGTTGAAGGAGTCTGGAACAACACCTATAAAAGAAGCTGTATACGGAAAAATTGAAGCCCTCTGTCAGAATATGTACACTGCATGTCGCCAATACAAGCGGGAGCTTGAAAGAAAAAGCCTCTCGTTGAGAAGGAAAAGAAATGTAAAGCCAACAAAATTGTTGATGACAAAAAGGAAGACTAAACAAATCTTTCATAAAGCCGCAACTGGCATATGAACAACTTGTGTCCAGTGGACAAAACTACAAGTGAATATATGGGATTATTTGTATACAGGTGATGTATTTGGGTGTTTATTTTACATATTTGTTATGAAAAGAGAGAAGTTTACTGTGATGGCAGAAGAAGATAAAAACCAAATTATTGACTCGCTTACGATGTGAACACTGACATGCACATAAAATAACTTAAGTACCAATAGTATTTGAGAACAAAATTCATAAGACAATATATATTGTTAAATTATTCAAGTTGAAAATTTTTGGTAAGTTTGTTAGTTTTTCAAATTATTATTTTGTTACATATTATGATCACAAGCTGCACCAGGAGCAGCTTTTTATGTGTGTAAAATGCATTTTTAGTCGGGGGACCTTCAGCCCCCATGAACTCCCGGATCAGGGGCGCTGCCCCTCTAAATCCCATCGGGGGAGTACCCCCACCCCCTTCATATTTTCAGCTTTTTTTTTAGAAGAACAAAACATGTCTGTCATTATTATTATATTTGACTTCAATATTCCGTCAACGCGTTCAACCTTTCCATTCGCTTATTCAAAACGCATTCACAGTTGTTGATACAGCTGTTTCAATAGGGTGCTAATAATGTTTGTCCCTTTGTTAATTTGACCTTTGGAAACTCAACTCGGCTAAATTCCAGTAGTGAGTTAGACACACTTGTTGCCTTCACATGCTAAATTGAAAACGTCCCAGGGTACCTTGTACATCACAGCTACCGTTAGAATAAAGGTGTCCGGACGTCGTTCTAGATAACTGCCTCACAATATTCATTGCAATTTTTGGAACGGTTCTGTTATAAATGAAGGGCAAACTATTTGTGCGCTCATATCTGTAAACCTATTTGCTGTCATCAGACATTCGTGACACGATTTACAATATCATTTACATCTCCAAATAGTACAGACTAAAGGGATGATTAGAGGATCCTATTTCGGTTTCTCCATATCAATGACCTGCAGATCGTGTCAATATTGGCTCCATTACAATGTTTCGTTTTCGTGCTGGTGCGACAAGCGGAGTTCTGTTTGAGCTATCACCAGATTGCCATTTTCTCCTAAAAATAACTTTCTGACAGAATAATGATGTTGTCTACTCCTCACTCTTCTCGTGAGAAGAACAGGACTTATAACTGATATTTGGCAGGGAAATATCTATACTGTATATTAACTGTTTGCCGTTATCGCCGAAAGTTTGTCATTTCAGTATCATCACGTTGTTCAGTATATAATCTGTTTCGACTTAGTTTCGTTTTCATTTTGTTGTCTGCCAGTAATCTTTAAGTCCCCACCAGTGTAGCGAAATGCTGAAGTGGTCGTTTTGAAAAGCGATCATCAATCAATCAATGCTTTCATGAACACCATGTAATCATCAAAAGTCGTCGCTACAAGATATCTAGTCTCACTTGTCAAGAGTCCTTGGCTGTGATACCTTAAAATCATAAGACCACTTTGCCTACTTTGCAACTGCATCAGACTATTTTAGGAAAGATAGGATATGTATGAATGATCATATAGTTGATGATATACCTTAAATGGGACAAACCTGCAAAACTGAAATTCGCTCAAACTTTTTATAAAATGTGCTATATGTATATTGTTTATTTTATGAAAATGTCTAACTTTCAACCGATCATATCTCCCGATCTGTCTTGAATAAAACAACGCCCCCCCTCCCCTTTTTTTTTTCTTTTTTTTTTCTTTTCACAAATAGCGGAAGTGACGTCATTTGCGACACTACACACCGGCATTTTTGATAATGAATTGTGGAGAGGGGTATATGTCTCTTTTGCTCTGCTCTTCAAATCATTCGATACATTTTGATTGGAGAAAAAAAAAAGAGCGTGTGTAAGCATGTTGTGACGTATACAGTTTTATATATGAAAGGGTTCCAACCTAATAATGAATGATACTTGAACTTGATAAATAACAAAAAACAGTATTGACGCCTACTCAGGAAATGCGGTCGCTACTGAGTTCAGCATAGTTTGATTTCTTCTTATTTGTTAGTGTTCGTAATTTTATTATATCTCGATAAAACAAACTATTTAAAGTTGAACGTGAAGTTTAAAAACATATTTCACTACTAAATTGCCGATGCAAAATAATCAGGTTTACGTTATTTATTCTATATACCTACACTATGACCACGCGTACTAACGGGATTCTGTTACCTTAAAAACATATTTGAACTGCTCGACGTACTTGGGGCATTATGAGAAAATCATCTATAACGACAAATTTAAATTTCGCGTTTAAATCATGTACAAAACTGAATAATTTTTCACATGGTCCGATTCAGCTTGGAGGTTTGGAGAATCAGCCACATATCTGGGCCGAATATGTCAGCAATTTGTACTGAATCAACCTGGTCCTAGTTTGAGAGTAATTACCACCTTAATGAATAATGTTAGTATAATATTTGTATCAATCAAGAACGTTAACATCAATATTTGTTTTAAAATTTTTTATCGTGATATTCCTGGATGTGTTGTTATAAGAAATGTAATGAGATTATGTGAACACACTGACTATCATTTATAAGTCAGTTATTTTTCTATTATGGACATTACACAAACAAGATGAATGCAGCATATTATCTAGAACATTTATTCAACAATGTCATACCCAGTCACATTATCCTGACACCAGGTCGACCAGTCCTAACACTAACCTCTTAATGCTGAGCGTCAAGCGAGGCAGCTGCTAGTACAATTTTTTGTAAGTCTTTGGTATGACTCGGCCGGGGATCGAACTCACGACCTCCCGCTTTCGCGGCGGACGCTCTAAACACTAGGCCACCGGAGCGGTTATATAAAGCAGAATATATATCTTCATCCATGTCACCATTCTAGTATGAACAGTGCCTGACAAAAAACATCAAAAGCAAAGCTTAACCAAAGCCAGTGAAGTGCAAAATAGGTGTCAGATGCCCTGCTTCAATGTAATGAATCCCCTAAGTTTCGACGCTCTAGATAGGACAGTATGTACGTACAACGCGTACCAAAAAAAAAAAAAAACCCAACCTAAAAACGTCGACGTAAATGAAAATATGACCATAAGGCAGCAAAAAGCGACATGTGGGTTACGTTCACCTTTTCTGTTGAGTGTGGTACTAATATTTACGTTTAATGTCTCAATCATGAAAAGGAAAAGCAAATAACCAAATTATATGACGCGTGAAATATGGGTCATAGTTTTCTCCGCATAAATGTGACATAACAGTGCACCAACGTTCCCTCTAAGCTGCGTGCAGCTGCTCAGACATCCGTGCGCAGCTGAATTGTCAATCCAACATTAAAGTTTGCACGTCTCCGTAATGCAGCGAGCATTGCGCGCACATCTACCATTCGCTTAGAGGAAACGTTTCAGTGCACATTTCTTAACATGTCACTGTCTGAGACCAGCAATAAATAAATACTTCAATTGCACGCCGATTTTGTTTGTTTATGTTTTAATACACTGTAATCATCGAGTTCTGTAAACCGCAAAAAGTTCACTGGTTATC
This sequence comes from Unio delphinus, assembly GCA_029339505.1. Taxonomy (NCBI): domain Eukaryota; kingdom Metazoa; phylum Mollusca; class Bivalvia; order Unionida; family Unionidae; genus Unio; species Unio delphinus. The sequence goes on along the minus strand of JAQISU010000020.1, from coordinate 5,237,138 downwards.
AAATGCAAACAGGTCAAAGATAACGACTTTCGTGTCAAAATGGCGGATTATTGTGTGCAGCGTGTTATTACCGAAAACACAAAGCTTCACTAATGTTCAGGGAAGAAACGATGCCAACGTTTATCAAGCTGGATAACCGATGGTATTATATTCCATGATAATGCAACGAACTCTGTTTGTTTGTTTGTTTGATTAGGATGTTTAAAGTATCTCTCTCTCTCTCTCTCTCTCTCTCTCTCTCTCTCTCTCTCTCTCTCTTTATCCCAGTGAATCAGTGGAACAGAAAACTGTGTTAGTTTTTCTGTTTTCACATTGTTAACTTACAGTTTTCAAGTGCAAGAAAATCTGAACAGGAAAATGTACAACATTGCAAACAAACTCTTATCTTCATTCCAAAACAGTTTTTTTTAAATGTAACCAACAGAAAGTCAAGACAGTAATATTTTGCACAGGGCTATCTTCAAACTCACAAAACTATCTGAGAAATCTTTTCTGGGTATCAGTAATGTTATGAATATTTGGTTTATGTTATGTCTATATTAAGTTGTAAACAGCATGTTAACTTTTTGTCCTTACTCTAAGCTGTAACTCGAATGTTTAAGTAGCATTTGAATTCAAGACCAATACTGTTTACAATTAAACTAGTTTTTTTTCTTTTGAAAATGTCCTATTCTATTACGTAATATGTCTGGTGATAATGTAGATATAAATGGGGATTTGATGATCTTTATCAGGCTGTAGGAATCCATTATCCTAGTTTGCAGCTGTGTTGTTGACGTCACATATAATTCGATGATTTTAAAAAAATGTATATATATATTTATTGGAATTACTAAAGCGTTCGTTGACTTTTGGATTAACACATTACTTTGGACTTCTGTGAACTCATTCAAAGACATTCTGGATTGCGTTACATTAGGACATTCAAGACTATTTTAATTCATTCGGAACACTATTTTTTAGACGTGTGATAAGACATTTGGGATCATTTGAAATTTAATTCACAGTATTGAGTATCTTGAATTTTCACTTTTTGTTAGGAAACAAATTGCTTGTTGGTATTTACTTAAATTGTTGGTTTCACTTTCTTTCCGTTACATATTTTATGACCTTAAGTAGAAACAGCAGTAATGTTTTCAAGTGACTGTCTTAAATCCAAGGCACGATGTTTATGACATTCGAAAATAGACGATACATATCAGAATGGTAACAAAATTTGAAACACTTTATAACCTCAATCTCCCTCAGATGACATTCAGACGTCGTTCCAATTTAGTCGCAGTTTCAAGCTGTGCCCCGAGTCAGTTTATTAGGCCACTGTCATATCTTTATCCAGGGGTGGCAACCTATTTAACATAGCTTGCCACTTATTTCCTGATTAATTAAAAATTGAACATGCGCGTGCCACCAGTAAAGAGTAGCACTGTTAATTTCGAGATTTTGTGCTGCCCTACGCGTGCCACACAAAACCTCTTGACGTGCCATCTTGTGGCACGCGTGCCGAAGATTGCCGACCCTTGTACTAATCTATTAGCATATACTAAGAAACTGATAAATGAAAATTGTGCCCAACTGTATACTGCTCGAATATATTACTAGTACATGGTGCAGTTTGTTTTGGTGAGAATCTTAAGTTTTGAAATGGTCAACATTTTGAAATTTTCATATGAAACATATTTATGGAGTAGAGAAGTGCATTTCTGATGTGAAATCATGGATGACATGTAACAAGCTGCAGATGAATGATGATAAAGCTGAGGCCATTCTGATCACAACATAAAGACTTTCTCATTCACATCCTTTACCTCAGACAATAAATATCAGCAACACCAACATTAAATTCTCAGTCAGTACGGAACCTAGGCGTTACTCTAGACAGTACTCTCACATTGCACCAACATGTCATGAACATATGCAAGGCTGCATATCTTGAATTGAGACGCATCAGTTCCATTCGTAAATATCTTTCAGTTGATGCCACTAAAACACTTGTGTGTTCATTAGTACTTTCAAGACTGGACTATTGTAACTCAATTCTGTCTGGTTCGTCACAATATTTACTCCAGAAACTTTAAAAAAGTTCAAAATACAGTTGCACAGATCATCAATGTGACTGGGTGGGACATCATGCTACATGTCTGCGGCATGTATACATGTATACATCACTATAAACTGCCTCACTGCAGACATCGTAACGATATGACTGAACAATTGTTAAAGCTACGTTAAAATTCCTAATCAAACAAACAAACAAAATCTTCTGCTATTACACTATCTGATATTGGTTTGGTTAGAGAACCCACCTCGGATGCAAGAAGTCGCGGATTCGAACCCCAGCCGGATTTTGCCAAAGACATAAAAATGTACTAACAACTAGGCGCTCAGCATTAGGAGGTTAGTGACAGGACTGCTTTGTGTCAGGATAATATAACTGGGTGAGACTTGATGCTACATTTCTGCTAGACATCACCATAAACTGCCACACTACAGCATCGTAGCCATATGACTGAGCAATTGTTAAAGCTACGTTAAAAACCTTAAACACACACACGCACGCACGCACGCACACACACACACACACTGCTGCCCAGGAATAAGTTCGTGTTTTGCTCGTCACCAAATGCATTTTTGTTAACGGTATCACCATAAACTGCCACTCTACAGCATCGTAGCCATATGACTGAGCAATTGTTAAAGCTACGTTAAAAACCTTAAACACACACACACACACACTGCTGCCCATGAATAAGTTCGTGTTTTGCTCGTGACCAAATGCATTTTTGTTAACGGTTTATACATACCTAGAATCATGGAACTTGGGGAATGTGTGCATTGTTGATAAGTTGCACAAATATGTTTGTGTGACCTTTATGCTATATTCGGTCCAGATTTTTTGCTGAAAGTTTATTTTTGGGTGCTGTTGATGTTCCAGACATGAAATATGATACTTGCATACATCTTTGTTAGTGCTATACCCTTAGAAACAACAATGGCCGTTGTGTTCTACACTTTATGCTTTACTAACACGAGTTGATTATTTGCGTTTGTGATTACATTGATTCTGACATGCCGTACACATCCTAGCCTTTTAAGATCACCTTTACAACGGTGTGTAGGGGCCCCAAGTGGCCCAGTGTTGTAAAGCGTTATACGTTACTGATCACTGCCATTTCACCTCTGCGTGGGTTTGAGTCTCAAATTCGGCCAATGTGGGTATGTGAGAAAGCTTGCCAGTAGCTTCTCGTGGGTCGGTGGTTTTTTCCGGGGCTTTTCCCAGGTTCTTCCTCCATCATTAATACTGGCCGACATGTATAGCCTATATTGTACTGAAAAATGGCGGTAAACCCTATAACTAATACAGCAACAGTATGTACGATTTTATATTGACAAAATCTACCCCGACAGTGCTATACACGAACAGAGAGAGGTGTATTGTTTAAATTTACATTAAATCCAACTTATTATCTTTCTAGATCCTAGCAGATATCGAAAATTATATCGATTCACTTCGTAATCGAGAAGGTAGAGGGAGAGAACATATGCGACTTCTCGCGGTAATGATGCGGAAATATTTATTTTACGTCGTTAAGTAACTGGTTTTGCGGGATTTGGCTAGTGTTCTAATATATAACCATTTCCTCCCCTCCCCCCAGGGGTGGGTAAATGTTGGATAGCCGAGTAGTCCCATGCCCTCGACCTTATAGATCTCACCCCTGTCGGGATGAATTCGAGGCTAGGCTCGATCTGCGTCGGTATGCGAGAATGCTTGACTAGCTTTCCATGGGTCGGTTGTCCTTCCTGGCGTCTTCGCGGGTTTTCCTCTACCAAATATACTCTCCAGCATATATAGACTATCAGATGCTGAAAAATGGCTACAAACCCAACAAAACAAATAAACTCATCCCCCATGACAGTAATAACTAGTTTTGTATGTATTTATTATGTACCAACCAGATTATACTTAATAGACAGATGATAGATGAGATATTGTCACTAAATCAAATTCATATTCATAATAATTCATGTTTTCTGTGTTAGCGTCACGGGTAAATTCATTTGGTAACATTTTCTAAAGGAGAAAGTAAGTAATTCCATATTACAGACGAAAGTTGTGCATTTTGTATTTTTCTGTATTATTCACTTCACATTTTTAGTAAATCATTTAACATACGTATATATTGATCAGTTATTTCACGACTTCTGTTAATTTATCTAGTTTAAGTTGTGAATTGCTTTTTAGTATTTTTAGTGCCGTAAAATTGTTTTTAGAACTGTTATAACTTAGTAAATTTGTTTTCTAAGCGATGCACTCAAGTTTCAGCTCCTCTGCGAAGCATATTGAAAGTATAGTGCAATTGTAAAAAGTTTAGTGAAAGTAAAAGTTCAAAGTAAATCTTAGCAGATGCTCCAGTATTTTCACCGTATGTATTATTACAATATCTCCCGATAAAGAATACTTTATGTTTGCATTTTATATACAACAATTTTGGACATTTGGCTGTCGTTTATATGTCAGTTCCCGTTTTGCATATTTGTAAAACTGCTCTCTTTCATCTTTCGGGCCTTGTGTATCTTTCAACTAGTTTGGGGATTCCCCCCCCCCCCCCATTTATTTTGGTACTACAGATGCATTATATGGGGTGCCTAACGCCGTTCAGCCAGCCTCTAAGAATTTAGTATACCGAACTACACTAGTGTTCTGTCAAGGATGCATGATATCTTTCAAAATGCACGCTTATAGAAATGTCATGTCAGAACTGTTCAGATTATGTTCCGGCATGTTTTGGATAATTACAAATGATTTTTTAGGAATGGCACTATCGTAATATGTCAACTGTTCGTTGTAGATTCATAGTGTTGTTTTGACATGGATGTAGATAAAGAAAACGAATTTAAAATGTGTACTTCCTTTGTATATGAATATATGTCTATGTATTTGTATGAGTACGCTCAATTTGTACAAAGTTTTCTCACCCTACCCTCTGTACACCTACCCTCGCCGATTTTAAAAAACAAAAAGCATTTAGGTTATTCAAAAAAAAATTGCAAAACGTAATCATCTCATTGGTCAGTTGATAAATTCTTACTCGATTGTCGCCAGGGGGTCCCTAACACAATCAACTTGTTGTCCTTTTGAATCAAACGAGAGTGTCTTTAGTAACACGGTTGCCATATTTGCATGGATGAGTCTGTTTTGTCCAGCAACAGCTGCCATGTAATTAACAGATTTTGATAACCTCAAGAATTCCGCAGATTTAATCGTTACATCTCTTTGAACACATCTATACAAGAGTTCATCCTGTTGATTGCTTAGAAACCGAATGTATTTGACGACGTAAACAATAATTTTGAACATAGTTTTAATTCGCTCAGAAGAAGCAATTTAAGCGAAACGGGTCACAGTTTTTGTGTGTTGATATTGTTCATTTTGTAATATTTATATTTTGGAAATATTGGACGAAGACGATAGTTTTTATTGAAATGGACTGTTCCAGAACCAGTAATCATCATGTCTGTTTGTTTACGTCGAGACTGAGAGCTTCAGATTCATTTGAAACGCCAATAAATTCATAGTGTTAGGTACTTCAAGCGATATTGAGGTTAGAAATGAAAAATGTATCAATAAAAGAACTAAATTGTGCGCATTTTTCATATTCTTGATGCGTTTTTTTCATTTTAAATCGGTAAAAACAAACAGGAACACTATAGTATGCTCTTTAGCCAAGACATTTAAAATCAAAACTTTAAAATTTAAAATTAGTGTATCTAAACTGAAAAACCATTCCATTAATATTGTCAGAATGCTTGTATTTTAGGTTGTTGAAGATATGCAACAAACACTAGTTTCTTTTTATTGTCGATTATGGACTTGTGGACCGGGAAGCATTGGTTCTTAATCTAGTAAAGCGAAACAAGGCAATTTATTTCTAGCCATTGAGTTGGAATCCTAGATTTTAGTAGAACTTAACCACCAGATAACAGCGCTCTTAATGAACCCGTACAATATCGTCAATATGGTTAATAGCGCATTTTTTAAATAAAATGCTGTTTCAGTCAGTTTATGTACAAAATTCCTCCCAGCTAATTAGGTTAGGAGTCATGACATTCCATTTGTGATTAATTTTTGGCAAGCAAATGATTTTTTGCGCCGTAATTACCTCGTATGTTTTTGGGGTTGTTTTTTGTGTGTGAGATATCCTTGTTTGTTTCTTTGTTTATTTACTTTTAACCTTCGAGCCAATTTAAATTGGAAAGGTTTATATATGATGTAGTACTACGACTGGTTTTTATTTTGTTGAAGAGTCAAGATTTTGACAAGCATATGCCACCTCACAGCAGTTGTGTCTTGATATTTCCGGTGAAAAGTCGATATCTGCAGACTGATGATTTTCTTGAGAATGCAGTTTGCGAGCTACATGGCAGCAGTCCATGTCTACTTTTCTTCTTCAGAATTTTAAGGTCAGAAACATGAACTACTTGAGGAGAAAAAACAAAAGATAACTGGAAAATTTTCATGAGCTGAACCGCTGGAACTATCAAAAAGAGAGATATTCCGTCTGGATTTATCATTGGTATGTTGCTCGTCTTGTCTGGAAAATATTTTGTTTTTAATTGCGTATTCAGAATTATGTATATGTAATGCATGGAAAGATTGTGCTTTTGAGCAAGATAAGATGCTGATTTAAACTGGCAGTTGCAGTTGATGAAACTGAAATCATTGGCTGGCTCTCAAAGAAAAAACGATGGATGCCAGCTCAGGAAGAACATTTTAATCGGTCACAAATGAGGATATCTTTAAAGTTAGGCAGACGTTTCAGACAGGTTCTTATTGTTACATATTTTTTAAGTGTATTAAGAATTTTTAATATAAATATAACTTTATTGACTGCATAATTGTATGAAGACCACGAGATTCGACTGTAACACGACCACGAGTTCTGACTGTATCATGATCCCTGATGAATCAGCGCTTCATTGGTGCGTTTGTGTATTGAGTTCACGTGGAAAGGTCAATTTCTGCTAGACATAACTTGTGCTGACATCAGACATGTACAACTGTTCTTGAGTTCGTTATGCATGATTTTCGTTAATTTCTGTTTGTCTTGCATTTAAGTATATAAGACTTGATTGCACTTTTTATCACGGGGTCATCCCCGTATGTGAGATGTGAACTGCTTTAAAAATGTGCAAAATAAAGTTTGTCGCTGCTTTTTTCGATAAGAGTCATCTGTTAGCTAGGTTGGGTTTTGTAGTTGAGTTCAAGCGCATGTCCGTTTAAAAGTAGACAAAAATTCTGCTGTTTCTGATTTCATGCGGTCCTGAAGGTTGCACCTAAATCAGATTCTGTTTGGGTGATAAACTTAATTACTGGACGGAGGCTACTAATGGCGCTTGTACTGAAACCTGATGTGTGCTTAAAATAGACCAAGCGATCACTGTGCCCGGCTGTCGCCATATTGTTTTCGGTCAAAGTACCGAGAGGCACTTGAACATACATCACAATTAATTCTACTACATGTTCACTACATATATTTCTCAGTACTGACCTTTCCACTGTGTGACAATCAATGCATATCATATGTTAATCTAAAATGCCTCCAAAGATGACTTCATGGTGAAATTCTTGTTAAAGGCTCACCGTCATTATTTTAAGAGGCTGCAAAGTAAACAGAGCAGCATGTAAACAGAACACAGATTTCACTTCCGGATCATCACCAAGGCCTTATTACTCACTGTGTACTGTCGCCAAAATACACACAGACAACCACTCTCTGAGCACGTATTCTCAAGAATAAACAATTACCTTTAAATCCCTTCCAAAAATGCATCATTATAACTCTTCATTATAACTCTTCTACCACCACCAAAATGAGAGAGGATAAAATGTTCTAAAAGTAGACTAGATCTACATTCATACTGAACTGGAAATACTAATTGTGGTGCGATTCCACTTAGTAACACGTAGTAATTTCCGACATATAGACAAAATATTTTTTTTTGTATTATTGAAATTCCCTCACTTTGTAATGTGTTGATATGATCATTTATAATATACGAGTGTGTACAGTAATGATTTTGTACATTTTTACTTTGTCATCCTTTTATATTTTCAAATATATGATCGGCCCTATGCCCCGCGTTCTCCTAACGCCACCTCTCTATGTGTGTGTGTGTGTGTGTGTGTGTGTGTGTGTGTGTGTGTGTCTCATGTGAGTGCGTACATTTTTACTTTGTCATCCTTTTATATTTTCAAATATATGATCGGCCCTATGCCCCGCGTACTCCTAACGCCGCCTCTGTGTGTGTGTGTGTGTGTGTGTGTGTGTGTGTGTTTGTGTGTCTCATGTGAGTGCGTTGAAACCAATATTATTCCTTGATATCTACTTTATTTCCTTTTCAGTTAATATTTTGGGTGTAAAATGAGTATCATTTTAAGGGTGACTTGTTGTCATTAGGGACAGTTGTTTTTGTATTGTTTTTGCCATCAGTACAAACATGCAATTATACTTCCCGACAAAATGTAATTGTATGTATATTTTAATTAAGAAAATATATTATACACGTAGTATAAATATAACCAACCAGTACTACTCTTTTCAACACCATGACTCTAATGAACATAATACATTTTTAGGATTCGTTTGTAAAACTGACATTGAAATAATTATATAAATTTTATCTCGTCTTCTCTTAACTTTGTTACGGAAAAACACATTTGAATCAGAAAACGGTAATAAAATCACTAATGCATAAAACAAAAAAGCTAACACCCCCCCCAAAAAAAAAAAAAAAAAAAAAACACAACATACAACGATAATTATAAGTGCAACAGTAATCAGTAAAACTGTATGCGCTAAGGAAACAATAAGAAATAGTCACTTTCCGACATACATCATATTCTATATGTTAAAACATTGAATCACATATCAGAATAATTCGTCTACATTATTTAAGTGCGTGGGGCAGTTTCCGTGGTATTTTCATCTAAAAAATATTCAGTGTATATGTATCGGTGATAAAATGCAATTAATTTGTGCATTACACTGTTCTAGAAAGTATAATCAAATTTGATTATATGATTAATACAGTCTTCAGGCTTAACCATCAATGTAACTAAATATTGGACCGCGCATCGATATTCAGATGAACAAATTTAGTGCTGGTACATGGTTTTCATTAAGAACAACAAAGAAAAGATTACTAAAAGCCATTACGCCAGTTCTCCATGTCCAAATGGACTATATTTAGAAAGTGATATCACTGAGTGTGACGTTTCACAGATGTAAAAAGTATTAGCGCCATTCAAATCAAGATCATCAATACAGCAGAGATGTGGCGGACTGATGCGAAATAATGTTCAGATTACACTTTGAATCGCCAATGAAATGACAACTCGGAATATAACTTTTTAAAATTGAAAATATATTTCCTTTTACATAAGTGAGGATGCAAGCAGAGGCTAAGTAATATAGTTATAATTATCGGTGGATATCATAGTCAGGAGATATCGATTTTAATTCGATAGTTGGGTATACTCAATAGCATGTTGAATACGCAACTGTTGACAACCCTGTCCATTTTATTCAGCTACTCAGCAATTAACATATTTATCCATTTAAGTTTTTCAAAATATATAGTCTCAGATGAGTAATGATTTACGATTGAATTTATGAAACGAGTTGAACAGTGTCCAGCTTTTCCCGCGATCGTAGTCAATCACTTAGGAGAATACAGCGCAATAATTTCATGCATTTATTTAGACCAATCAGAATCACATAAAATGATATTGTAACGTGTAGTAATATAAAAAAATATGAAACTGCGCTTACCATAGGAAAACTATACCTACTATGTGATCAGTATGAGTATCTGTATACATGCATGCATGCATGCATACATACATACATACATACATACATACATACATACATACATACATATATATATATATATATATATATATATATATATATATATATATATATATATATATATATATATATTAGTATACATACTTGAGCATATGTATAAATGCATGCTGTTATGGGTATTTGTATATCTTTATTGTGTGCTTAACTTTGTTCATTGGAATTGCAAACTGCTCATTAACATTTGGACTAAAACTGTTTTTGGATTGTTAAGATATATTCAAAGATATTCTGGAATATATCATTGTGATACACTAAGGTCATTGGCACATCATCACATTCAAGACTATTGAGACAATCTTATTTATGATTGGAATTCCTTCGGACAAGGGTACAAGGGGTGGCTGAGAATAATAAAGCTTTCGCCATTACTTTTCACTGCCAACCCACCTTTGTCTGCGTGGGTTCGAGTCTCAAACTAGACCGTCGTGGGTATGTGGTAAAGTTTGTCAGTAGCTTCCCGTTTTTCCGTGGTTCTTACTGGGGTTTTCCCGGATTTTTCTCTACTAATTATACTGGCCGCCATGTATAGTCTATCTTGTGCTGAGAGATGTTGGTAAACCCCAAATAATAATAATCATTCGGAACACAAACGTTTTATGATTACTTGTGATTTAAATCATAATACTCTTTAAGTTCCTCTGACATCTTTTTTTTTTGTTAGTTGGATAAATCAATTATTTGCTGGATTTTACGAAAATCCTGCTGGTTTTGCTTTTCTATTGTTACAAGACCATAAAATAGTGTATATTCTCATGAATGTTTGTTTCTACAGATACATACACGTACCTAGCGATCCCATATTTCTTTGTACAAGAAATTTGTTCGATATCAGCGCAAGTGATCGTTTGAATATAATGTCCAGTTTTGTGAAGTTTACCCTATAATTTCGTCTCGATATGTAACTCGATATTTATTCGATATGTATTGAAACAATTTACTGTACAGTTTTAGCACTGTATCAGGCAACTTTAAATGTCAAAACATCGCCCCAGGTGTATGGCAAATTAACCTGCAAATTATCTCAATCAAGGAAAACTTGTAAGTTTTTTTGTCATCTATTGCTATTGTGTAATTCTTTCACTTATGAGGTGTTCTTCCTCTGGTCAGTACCACAGTATTATACAATCAGACGTTTCTAGATGTTTTTGCTATATCTTGACTTGACTATAGCTTTTACCTCCCTACCCCTGTCTTCAACAATGAACATAATAAATCTTATAATCCAGTACAAAATCACCATCGATATATTCAACACCCGTTCTTTGTTTTTAAGTGTTAAAGACATGACAATTAACGAAATAAATACATCTCTTAATATGTTTATTGTCGTGATCCGTAGCAATAATACGCAGTTGCAGAATGGCATTCACCGTCAAATTTCATTCGTTTTATTGATTTTCCTGTTACTAACACTTTGTGGGGGAATATTTTAATCAAATCCGTTACGTAACCAGGATAATGAATTTGTTTTATTTGGTGAAAACCTAATTATTATGAAAGTATACCTGAAGATTTTTCAGTTTTATGCTTTAGTGTAAAAGTTGAATGATTCTATAAAAAAAAAAAAAAAAAAACTTTTATAAAAGGCAGAAACTGTCACGGAGTTGTTTCCGAGAAATCAGTTAGCAAAATCAATTGATGTTATGCCTTCGAATTGTGAGATGAACTCTACTACCTAAACCTTGACTGATCCAGTCGTTGTTGGTAGGGGTATAACTATAGCTATACTTCATATCGACCGTTTTTAATCACCATGATGCTTCTTTCGTCGCAATTGGTGTTATTGTAAATCTCAAGGCGGTCTGTAAGCGGAAGCTGATTTCAAAAGATAGCAGGAACAAACTGGACAGATCGAATGCTTTTCAACAGTTAGAGAAAGAAAAAAGAAAGTTGAGAATTCTAATTATCTGTGGTGAGTATATCATCTGCAGCATTAAGCACGACCAGCATCTCGTGGGGTTAGCATTAGATCTGAATGATCAGCGTGGATAGTGTTATATATATATATATATATATATATATATATATATATATATATATATATATATATATATATATATATATATATATATATATATATATATATATGCATGCATGCACATGTTTCATATTCTGAGTAAGAAGATCTTAAAGCAGTTGGAAATTTATAAAAATACTTTTGAAAAAGACTAATCCTTTAAATTTTGTATCTCCACTCCAAGGTACCGAAAATAATGTTTCGTTTTGCATTTATATGACATAGAAAAAGGATAACCTATTAAGTATATATTTTACCTCGATTTAAACTACTATTGATAGTAATGTTTCCCTTACTTTTTCAAAAAGATGTTTCGATAACCTGAACTAATTACTTGCTCTGAAAAAAAAATACGTTTGTGATCTATCAAAAGTTTTTGATTGGATTTGTGACAGAGTCTGTTTATTCAAACTGAACAAAATGGTTGTTTTAGGTAATCTGTTGAAATGGATTGAAATTTATCACAATAACATAAATTAAATGGTCCTTTGGCAAGATGCTTATTCAGGTGGTACGATTATAAATGTTGGTGTTCCCATGGTTCTCTTACCCATCTCCTCACTCACCTCTGTATTACCCATTCCCTTATTATGGCTGAAATATACTGGTCTAACAAAACTTCATAAATGGCCCAGATAAATTGCTCATAAAGTTTATTCTAGAAAAAGTGGAATTGTTTGTTTCAATGAACAAGGAAGTAGCAAATATTCATGGACTTGTTTTGAACTCTAATGGTCATAGACCAGAATAGTCTGTTGACTGTCGTCTATCAGGTGGTACATTTTTGTACTTCTAAACCACTTGGAGGATTGCCATTATACTTTACACGATTGGTCTTTGGTCCTCAATGAAATTGTGTCTGGTATGGCCATCTTGAAATTCTTGGTATCACTACTTCTTTTAGATGACTGGTCATATCTATGTTGTGCTTTCGCCAAAACCTCTTTTTGATTTCTGTATTTCTGTTTAGCACGAAATAGAAGTGGTGCCAGTCGGATATCGAATATGGCGCCATGACATCCATCTTGATAATCTTGTTATCATTGCTGCTCCAGAACGGAAAGTTACATCAATTTGGGGTCTCCACCAGAAGACTTCTTATAATGTCTTTTTTTGTTGTCCCGAATGAAATTGGCACGAAGCTGACATCCACTTTGTCCGCAATGGCAGTTAATTTGGAAATCTTGTTATCGCTAAAGAATGTGAAAAATGGCTTCAGCACTTTGCAGTTAAGATGAAAAACTGGTCTTATCTTAAATTCCTGGAAATTCTGTTCAGCCTGTGGTGAATGACTGTTGTTGAAAATATTGATCTGTTGAGCTTGTGTATGTAGACTCTTGTCATTATCTTTGATTACTACTTTCGTCAAATATAAAATAGATTTGTCACATTGATATTAATTTTGAAACATCTTCATCTCGAATAGCGATTTTTTGAAAACTTTAATACATGCTTGGCAAGCAGATTGTATCTAAACTATTTGCAACTTATACAGGGTCCATTTCGGAATATGCTGGGAATGGAAAGTCATCGATAGATTGGTAAAACGTAAAAAACACAGCTTGAAGAGGTAAGAATAGTTACAAGACTAAAATACATGAGAAGGCAGTCTCTATTTTGAAACTGGGTGAAAATGTCAGCACTCTAGACGAAAGAGACAACTTGTTAAAATTATAACATTAAAATGAGGAAAAATCCTATCTCATTTAATTAACTTATACCCTTGTGTCGAAACAAATTATAACCTTCGACGGCCAAATGATAGTATCACTTGCAATTTCAGGCTAAATTCTACTAAATTAGCATATATACCTTCAACAGTGGCTTTTGTAACAATATTAACAGATAATTAATATGTCCCGTCTTACAGTGCTGTGAAAAAGTGTCAGGTTTAGTCATCGAACCCTAGAAATTACCCATACTATATTGCGTCGTGATGTAAACTCGTGAAAAGCGTTCATCTTGTTGACACTCCTTTTTGATCGTGCGGTGGGATAGAAACCACCATGCATTTCTTCATGTTCTATTCTAAGTAAAGTACGCAACGAACCAAGTTGATGAGAAAATTCGTATTCATCTTAGTGCCATATTCAGCTGTTGGCTTGGTTTTACTGATTTGAGGAAAGGGCGATGCAACTGAAATATAAACAATTGTATAACGTGTGCAAATATATGGTTCCAGGGGATCATGAAAGTTGTGATTTTACCCACTTCTCTCGCTGTCGTTGTCTGTATCGTTTTCCGGTCATGTTTCGTTACTCGTCTTTGCTACACTGTCATGTTGAAAATGATTGTAATATTCGTATCACGTTGAGAGTTTCAGACCCTGCCCTTAACTAAAATTTGTGACAGGGTTGTTGCGACCTGTTGAAATAGGGGTCAAAAGGTTAAGGGTCAGAGTCACTGTGGCTTAAAGAAAAATCGCTCTTGCCGAAAAATCTTTGTTCTAAAGTAAGTTCCATGCCAAATTTTAATGATGTCCTGCTGCTGTAGTAGTAAAGAAAACTCAAGAATTAATGGTTTCTGCATCGTAACTTTAGTTCAAGACCTTACTAGAGCCTACATGGCGGGAGATTGAACTAAGAGCGGTTGTATAATCTCCCGTTCACGCTACTCTTCTTTACATACTTTGCAGGATTGTTGCTTTTTTAAAGTTCGTAGTTTCCATAGCAACCAATGGGATAGTAATCCCCACACACACACACACACACACACACACACACACTGCATAGCTAGGTTGAATAAACGTTTGCAGGAATATCTCATATGACGGGTTCTGTTAATGTTCCGGTAATGTTGATTTTTGTCGGCTTCCTAAGGAACTGGTTTACTTCCAATGCAGCCAGTTTAATACGTTTAAACGGCCATAAAACAGCCAGTTGACATTAACTTTGGTTTGTGGACTAATGTATTGTGTGAACGAGTCTCAAATGGGCTTCTAGTTCAGTCTTTAAAGTTTACGTCATGGAGTTAAAACATCTGCCTGTTCGAAAACTTTGCTATGTATGTATGTATGTATGTATGGATGGATGGATGGATGGATGGATGGATGTATGTATGTATGTATGTATGTATGTATAATACTCTATCTATCTATCTATCTATCTATCTATCTATCTATCTATCTATCTATCTATCTATCGGCTTTAATGCCATTTTCAGCACACGATAGGCTATACATTGCGGTTAGTATTAATAGTGGAGGAAAACCCGGGAAATACCCGTAAAGATCCACCGACCCACGAGAAGCTACTGGCAAGCTTTCTCACATACCCACATTGGCTGAATATGAGACTCGAACTCACGCAGACAGAGGTGAAAATGGCAGTGATCCGTAACGGAGAGCGTTTTAGACCAATGGGTCACTCGGGGTCCCAAGTATGCATATATCATAGTACGTATAGGATTACGGCATATCAGCTCAAGCATGGCCATATAGTACCGACAGTATTTAAATATTCATCAAAATGGCATTCCAAAGAATAATCCAGGTAGAAAAGGTCAAGTTCTTAAAATGCAAAGTAACATTTCTTATATAAACCGCACTCTTTTAAGAAAGTTGCACGAACACGAAGGGTCCAGCCATGGTCAAAAGGTTGCCTTTATTAGTAACCTCCTAGGGTATGCAGAAGTTCGCATCAGTTAAATGCTTTATGTAATAATATATCCATAATGGGCAAACCTTGTACAAAACAAATTGTTTCTTCCGAAAGGAAATAAAATCAGAATGCCTCATGCCAGAAAGCTTTGTCAGATTTGGTAAAATTATTTTTGGCAGTTATAAAAAGAAGTCTTTTAAAACTTTTTTTTTTTAAAGTCACGGCTGCCATATTTGATGTTGAATGAACACATTTGTACAAAATCTGAAAAGTCTTCATACCATAGTGCTTTGTGTTAAATTGAATCACATTCTGCGGGGGCCTTATTTCATAAGTCCCTTTTGAATCTGATGTGACATGATGATTGCGGATCGGTATCGTTTGTGATGACATGAAAGATCTTCATAGTTGAATGCTACTTGTCAAAATCGATCTACTTCTGGTAAGCGTTTTGCTGTGGGTTTTTTCTTTTCGGGGTGGGTGGTGTGGGCGGTTGGGTTTAAAGTAGAAGTCGTGTAGAAAGGGTTTTCGAGTCCTTTCATTTTATATAGTAATTTTATATAGTAATTGCAGCTAATCGGCATCATCTTTTGCAAACTAGAGAGGTATTCATGCCATGCTTGCTTTCTGTCAAATTTGGTAAACTTCTGTTTGGTGCTGAGAAAATATCATTTAAATTTTGTTTCTTAAGTTTTTGCTACGGTGACCAGGCGGATCGGTGTCTGTATTACACAATTGAGAGAGGCTCACGACATAGGGGCTCTGTTTGAATTCAGTTTTGAAGACGGAATGCTTGAAATATGTTGTTTAAATGACTCATCGCCATCAAATATAACCACTGGTACCGAGTAAAGAAACAAACATATCTCAGAAACTGTTTTTCATATTTTAACAAAAGATGCAAATATCGCTGCGCTGAATCATAGGCCGTACATCATAAACAAGATATTGAAAATATCTACGCAGTTAATCATTGACAGATTTTGCAAAGAACGAGCGCGAGCCTTGACAATACAGTATATTGTCTTGAGAGGATGTCATATTCTTAATTTCTCGTTGTCATGAAGTCCTGATCAGAATTATTGACATATTCACAATGACCACGCTTACAGTGCATCTCTGTCTGAGGAATACATTTGAGAGATAGTATTTCATAGCGGTACTGTCCATACTAGTTTTATCATGAATATATGCATTTCTCAAGCTAATAACGTGCTGCAATACAGCAAACATAATATAAACTTAGATGCTGTTTGCAACTTATGAAATTTGTTCTGTTTGAGTTTTACTTAAATGTTGACCCAAAGATTCATTCTAACTTAGTCTTGTACAGAGTAGCTAGGAAGAAAATTAACCGTACTACTTCAGTTTCCGACAATTTCCTTATCTTCACTTCCAACATATGCTCTCTCTCTCTCTCTCTCTCTCTCTCTCTCTCTCTCTTATACGGCAACTAAATAAAGACAGCGACTTTCTTAATGGCAATATAATAATAGCATTGTCAGCGTATAAATATATATTATGTATGACAGTAATTGGAGAGAAAAAAAGTGCGAGCACAAACGAAATACTAGAAAAGCAGGAATGTAAGAAAAGTAGTGCGGTCGTATTTCCCCCCATTTGGTGATTCTTCAGAAGTAAGATTTTCCGAAAAATTAGGTACATATCTCATCCTTTCTGATAACCCGCAACTTTTTATCTGAGTTCCAATTAGTTGAAAGCAACGTTTAATCTAATTTTATCACTTCTAATCATAGACCGGAAGAATTAATCGGATTGTGTGTTCTTCGTCCATTAAAACAAATTTATTAACGTTACGCTTCCTATACTAAATTGAGGGGGGTGGGGATGCCGTGAAACCTTTCACATAGGTTCATCTCGTGGTTTAGTTGGTCCTGAATGAAAATGGTGCTGCCCAGTTATTCAATATGGACGCAACAGTGGGCATTTCGAAAATCTTAGTTTATTTACTCCTTCTGAATAGATCGTTACATCAATTTCTGGCTTTTATATTTTATAAAAATCCAATCCCGTCTCGATCCCGAATGAAAATGGTGGCGATTTGACGTCCGTAATGGCCGTCACATAAGCCATATTGAAAATCATAATATCTCTACTGCTTCTCGATGGAAAGTCATAATAACATGTGGTTTCATAAGAAGACTTCTTCTGATGTCGAATTGGTCCTAAATGAAAATGCTGCCGTTTTGATGTAAGTAATAACCGCCACCGCGGTCATCTCGAGCATCTTCTTACGGTTACTTCTCCTGAATGGATGTTTTTATCAGCATGGGGTTTAATTAAAAGATTTCTTATGATATACAATCATCTTAAAAATACTGTTGTTGAATCTACTCCTGAATGCAATTTCAAGTTGACGTTAGATTTTTTTAGCAGATTTTGTATAATTGGTTTTAAATGAAGATGGTGCTGCTCTAATGTCTGTAAGTCCGGCACATCGGACATCTTGAAATCATTTGTTATCGCTGACACTCCTAAATGAAGAGCAACACTGTCATAGGGTTTTCACCAGAATACTTTAGTATGATGTGTGGATGGCCCTAAATGAAAATCGAGTCGCTTGCACATCCAATATGGCCGCCATGGTGGCATAAATACGAGGTCCATCATACATCTTGATAGTCTTGTTGCCAGTACTCCTGAAATAATAATCATATCAGCCCACTACTCTTGAAATAATAACTATATCGGCTCACTACTCTTGAAATAATAACCATCTCAGCATTGAGTTTCCACTTCATAATATATGTAGTTGGGTGTAAATGACATTAGTGCCAATCTATCTTCCATTATGGCCGCCATGATGTCTATTTTGCAAATCTTGTCGCTACTTCTCCTAGCAGGCTTATCTTATTAGTATCTCGCTTTCACCGGAAACAATACGAATCTGATATTTAGTATGGGCACTATAGTTTTCATATTGAAAATATTTTAATTGTTACTTCTTCAAAATGGAAAGTCGTATTAACATTTTGTTTCCACCAGAAGACTTCTTTTGATGTCTTAATTGTCGTAAATGGTACATTGGTGGTCATATTCAAAATGGGTAAAACTGTTATCCACGATATGCCCACTACGGCAGCTAATTTAAAAATCGTGCAATTTCTGAATAATATCAGAGATGATTTTAACACTTGGAAGTTAAAATAAAGAAATAGTCTTGTTTTGAACTAATGGAACCCAGTGTGATGGAGCAAAGTGAAAAACATCAGTTATGTATAGGCGGCATCATCAGTTTGATATGGTTTTGGTTAAAGTTTTTATTTCCATGTATTTCTTATTTGCTTCGATATAGTTTCATCGTACGTTTGGCGTGATGGAGATTCATCGTACGTTTGGCGTGATGGAGATTCATCGTACGTTTGGCATGAATAATTCATGAAGCTAATACTAGTAATTCACTGATAAGCTCACTTATTCATTTGACCTTGAGGAAAGGTCAGTAATGTACATTTAGCCTTCAACTTTTTCTTAATGTTTTTCATTGCATATAATCTATGACTCAAGGCAAGCGTAATATAATATATGACTTGAAGGTTGTCATTAAAGTGGTTTCATTTTCTTATATTTTCTCAACTCTTCTTGGATTTTGTCCATTATTATGATAATTAATGAAGCTATGAAAATTCTAAAACACACTCGCTTCCTCTCTTGACCATTGTTTTCAAGGTCATAGTCAAGGAGAATTTTGCGTTATAAGGTTATCGCTTAAGTTTATTCATTTGCTTAATCGTGTGTTTCCTAAACCCTTTGATTAATTTTGTTCATAATTCGATCGATTCAAAGTCACACGTTTTACACCTGTGTCGATCTTGGACTGGATATTAAGGTCATGGTCTTTCTTTTCATTGTTAATTTTTTAAATTAATATTTTGATCTTTCAGTGTGCAAAAAGCTTCTTATAAAACTCGTTCGTTAAACTCTTACATTTTAAACGTTTACAGGGCATAATTTTAACCATCTAACCGTAAAGAAAACTGACCGTACGAAACATACCGATTGTTTCACGCCTATTTGATGGTTGTGTAGTGCCGCTCTGGCTCCTTCTCACACACCCACACACCAAAATCTAACCTTGATTGGACATCATTATTTGTTAAACTCGTTGAATAATTTAATCTATTCCACTCGCTGCAACGATCTTGTCTCTTACACTATTATTCAACAGGTTTCCTAATTGCACTTTACTGCTCGTTTGTTTATGATCATCTGCATTCATTATGTAGAGCAATGCTAGGTATGAAAAATATGACACCTTCCCCGCAAATGGGCAATTAATTTGCAGTTAGCAAAGAAATAACTGCGTAGATTGCGAGACATAGTCTTCCCTTGTTAGTCTGGTATGGCAACAGTCACCGGCGTGTTTTCTTTCTCTGCAAACTAAAACACAACACCCCTACCTTCAATCGATGATTGATGATTTCTGGAGAACCATCACACGTGGCTCAAACTTGCAATCTCTGTCAGACTCTTAAATTATTTTCTTAATTTATTTTCAGATATTCCGATTAATTGTAAAGCTCACTGGTAATTAGTTTCTAAGATGTCAATCATTTTTAAGTAGGTTTTATGTTAAGTATTCAAAATGAGCCAATGCCTTCTGATCAGATAGTGATAAACATATTGTTTCGACAGGTAATGGGGAGTCCCTGAAATGTATGCTGCTTCTTTTATGGGGATATGTTGTTCCATTATTACCTCCAACAAATACATACGACTGTTTATTAATTTGTTGACTCCATTATCATTACTCTTGATAGGGAAAATGAATGGCGTATATCACACGTGCAGTTCATTCCTCCAGAATAAACAGAGGAAGACTTATCTGTATTTCAGAGATACATGTGTCTCATCACGTAGCCCAGTCATCCGTTGTCTAGGAAATCCTGGTTACATTTCATTGATAAGTTAAACCAGTTATTGAATTTCCTATGTCATCTTACATCCTTGTCTTTTACTTGTGTTATATACTTTATTGTTTGTTACACACACACACACACACGGTACCATGAATAAGATCGGAGCCCCATTCTCTGTCGGGTGGGGGTGGGGTTTTCATATAATTTTAGTATTAAATGATCGAGTGTCCTCTTAAGAGCTCCAGTGTTTATATATATATATATATATATATATATATATATATATATATATATATATATATATATATATATATATATATATATATATATATCATTATATGTGTTGGAGAGAGAGAGAGAGAGAGAGAGATTTCATGAATTATTTGCATATAATTTACGAACAACATAGTAACATGTTAGGGGACCACGACAATAAAACTCAAGTAACTGCTGTAACAAAGTCCCCCGGAATCTAGTACTTTGTCCTTTAAAAGACTGCCAATACCCATTAAAAAAGTTTAGAAATGCTTGAAAAATTGACAACCTGAGTAGATTTTTAGGTTAATATCAATAAACATTTGGTTTAAATTGTATCATAGGTTTTGTTAAATATTGAGTGTTCTGAGAAACGATGTGTTTAAGTTTTGAGCACTGTACCTGTGACATAGTAGTAATGAGGACTTTGTATAGCGCCTAATATTTAGAAACTCTAAACGATTTACACCATCTATAATGATATGACTATTCTACAGAAAAACAAATGACAAAAACAATAAAATTGGAAAACATAAAAACATGCTGAAAGCATATAAAATACAAAACATTATTTGGTCTCTAATTTTGTCCCTGCAGTCGCAAAAGGAAAGTTTTAAGAGCACTCTTAAAAGGGACCACTGTGGTTTTGTTGTCTAATTTCAATGGGCAATTCGTTCCACATCGCTGAGCCCTGGTATGCAAACGAACATGTGACTTAATTTTCATAGTGGGAACAATGAGTATACAATTGTCATAAGAAGAGCATAAGTATCTTGCTGGTGTATTCACATGGGTGAGGCCTGATAGGTATGTTGGACTGGAGTCTGTCATTGAAACATAGCACAGAGAACAAATTTTTTGTTTGATTCTGTATCGAATGGATAGCCAGTGTAGGGTACAGAGCAGCGGTGAGGTGTGTTCTGATCGAGGTACTCTAAAGATGATCCGTGCAGCTGTGTTTTGAACTTTTTGAAGTTTCTAGAGTAAATATTGTGACGAACCAGACAGAATTGAGTTACAATAGTCCAGTCTTGAAAGTACTAATGAATACAAAAGTGTTTTAGTGGCATCAACTGAAAGATATTTACGACTGTAACTGATGCATGGAATACATGCATGTAATAATGTGTACAAACATGTGATAATGTGTATAAGTGATATACTAAAACATGCATGTAATAATGTGTATAAGTGATATGCTAATGCATGCATGTAATAACGTGTATAAGTGATATACTGATACATGCATGTAATAATGTGTATAAGTGATATACTAATACATGCATGTAATAATGTGTACAAACATGTAATAATGTGTATAAGTGATATAATAAAACATGCATGTAATAATATGTACAAACATGTAATAATGTGTATAAGTGATATACTAATACATGCATGTAATAATGTGGACAAACATGTAATAATGTGTATAAGTGATATACTAATATATGCATGTAATAATGTGTATAAGTGATATACTAAAACATGCATGTAATAATGTGTGCAAGTGATATACTAATACTGTACATGCATGTAATAATGTGTATATGTGATATAATAATACATGCATGTAATAATGTATGTAAGTGATATACTAATACGTGGATGTAATAATGTGCATCAGTGATATACTAATACATGCATGTAGTAATGTGTATAAGTGATATTCTAATACATACGTGTAATAATGTGTACAAGTGATATACTAAAACATGCATGTAATAATGTGTACAAGTGATATACTAATACTGTACATGCATGTAATAATGTGTATATGTGATATACTAATACATGCATGTAATAATGTGTATAAGTGATATACTAATACATATGTGTAATAATGTGTATAAGTGATATGCTAATACATGCATGTAATAATGTGTATAAGTGATATACTAATACATATGTGTAATAATGTGTACAAGTGATATACTAATACATGCATGTAATAATGTGTACAAGTGATATACTAATACTGTACATGCATGTAATAATGTGTATATGTGATATACTAATACATGCATGTAATAATGTGTATAAGTGATATACTAATACATGCATGTAATGTAAGTGATATACTAATACATGCATGTAATAATGTGTAAGTGATATACTAATACATGCATGTAATAATGTGTACAAACATGTAATAATGTGTGTAAGTGATATACTAATACATGCATGTAATAATGTGTGTAAGTGATATACTAATGCATGCATGTAATAATGTGTGTAAGTGATATACTAATGCATGCATGTAATAATGTGTGTAAGTGATATACTAATATATGCATGTAATAATGTGTGTAAGTGATATACTAATGCATGCATGTAATAATGTGTGTAAGTGATATACTAATACTCACGTGTAATAATGTGTATGTATTATACACATTATTGTGTATCCGCAATGGTTGGTGACTGTAGTTGGTTGGGAACTTATTTATGCAAAAATAGAATCAGTAACAGGCAGATGGATTATTGGTGATCACAACATAATACATTCTGCTTTATGGTGGACATATAAAAGGCATGCACTTAGAAATCTTATATTTCAGCCATCCCATGCATAAGACAGATAGATATTTGACTATGATATGACTAATAAACTGTTAATGTTTGCTATGTAACATTCATATTCTCTTATTTCATTCTTAGCATTTACCTTTTTTCAGAACATACCAGCCAAGTCATGTGGCATTATATAAGAGATCATTTTAAACTGCCAATCAGAGACATGATTGTGATTTGCAAAAGAGTTTCCAACACTGCTGAACATCTTCTGACAGAATACCCAAAAGTTAGAAAGAATTTGGAGTTTGTTAATACCTTCAAGAAGGTATGCACAATAAGCAGTTGTTACTGCAAACTATATCTAGTTGCTTTTGAAACCATTTGGGGGGGGGGAAGTGCAGTTTGCCATGGAAATAACTCTCTATAAAGATTTAGAAACAGTTTGAAATTTCTGATTCATAAAAATGAACATGAGATAAAATACTTGGAATAATATTTGTTACCAGTATAAAAAATACTAGAATTGGAGCCATTCTATCCTCTTTCAGGCATATTGTATGTTTAAATAAACAGTTTTAAGAATGAACCAGATAAACTGAGATATAAAATTTCAGTAGTCATAGCTTGTTTCTTGCAATATCTTTTGTTACAACATAAAAGCCTGAAACCTTTTCATTTCACCATAACAATCAATCAATAATATTTATCATCATACTTTTCCTACATTTAAAATTGCCGCTAAAGAAAAAGCAACTACATCCAAATAATGTGATAATATCATTTATGAGGCCACTTGCAATAACACCCTTGTAACCAATCTCACATGAGAAATTCCCACTACCACTGTTTATCAAGTGTGAAAAATCCCAATCACCAGTCTTTAAAAAGTATGTAAGTATGCCATTAACTGTGTCAAAATTTATTCAGAATTAGACATGAGCCTTATGTAGCTTTGAATGGGGAAGTGCATGGTGGTAGTATTTTATTTATTATATTTGCAATATTTTTTTTAATACTTTTTCTTCAATTGTAAATATACTTACATTAATCTGTATAAAAAGTCAGCTCAAAAGCGCCACAGTTTTTATAATACTTGTTAATATTACTTGTTTGTTACATAAACAATTGAGTATATTTGTATGCAGGTACGAATGCACTGCGCTTCCAAGAGCAGATGTAATACTAATTGCGCATTAAACCTAGCCTTGTTTACATTTCAGCTCAGGTCTTTTAAAACATAAATCGATGCCAAACGCTCTATTAAAAAAAGGTTTGGAGTTAGGAAACAAATTTGCATGTATCAATCCACAGTTGGAACCTGAGGTGTGCCTCATGATGATATCTTTGCCTGTCTTTAAGATTGATTTTTTGCAAGTGTTGAGAGTAAGGTTCCCGTTTATGATTAAAATTTTGCAGAATTTAGGAAGTTGATTCACTTAGGATAACTGAAAAAGTGTGGGTATTGCTAGCAAGATTGGAAGAGGGTATGCGATGAGTGCACATGTACCATATTAAGTGAAGATTCCAGGATTTAAAGGAGGACAAAATGACTTTAAAGATTAAAATGGGGACCTACTGCAAAATTCTTCAGTTCTGCATTTCAGTCTTTTGCGCAGATATGAAGAAGACGCTTTTGTGAATTTTGATCCAATCTTTAAGAATGTCTGTAGGTAAATATGTTGACATTATCTTGAATGGTGGCACGATATGCCTTTTTTTAAATGCCCATCCCTCCATCTTTCCAGAAAAGGGAGGATGCTAGAAATTGTGATATTTCTGTAACTTCATCTGTCAGTTTGTTATTGTCTTCTGCTGAACCGCTCGGTAGAAATTAAATACTATGGTTACATTGGCCTTGTCTGCAAAAATAGTGTAGTTGTTTGAGCACTCTCATGGGTTTCGTGTAGCAAGTCAAAGGTCAGATATTTACATGTTCCAGTTACAGCGTCCTTTGTAAAAAAAATATCGTTTGAGCAAACTTCATACATGAAGTAATAGCATCCAGACACAGTGAATACGTTTTGCGGGGTAGGGTCGGCATTGGGTTTGATGTTGTGGTTAAAGTCGAGGATGAGGTGGGTGGGAGAAATATACAGTGAAATTGTGTTGATTAACCATGAGAGTAACTCAAAGTCTTTAATGGATTTGCAACTCTTTAAGAAGTAAGTTCCTGACAAAGCCACTGTTTTGTTTTTTGGGATATTTTTTTTAAATTGCGTCCATCCAGCGTTTAGCTGATGTCGTTCACGTAAGCATAATCTTTCCGTTTCTGGCGTTGGCATTCATGAAGAGTTTGTACATCGTTTTTAAAAGTCGCATCGCATAAACTTAAAGGTATCTAAAATTTAGTAGCTATAATGAAAATTTCACATGTCAGTTGGATACATTGTGTTGTCAGGAGTGTAGACGCTACGATTGCGAAATGTTTCCACTGTATCAGTGAACCGAAAAATGTAGATTTTGTATTTAAAGGCGGAATATTTTGCTTTGCATTCTATTTGTACATTTTTGCCACTGCAGAAAAACTTGCTATATAAGTACATCGATATAAAAAAGTTTACAAATCTTACAACAATTGAGAGAAGTTAAACAAATTTCTTTCCTTCGTTGTATGCTTCTCTTTGTATTGTTTGTCCTTTCAGTGATTGTTTTCGTACAAAGAATGAATCGATTATGTTTTCGTTTGTACCTTTCTTTTGTGGATTGAGATGGGCGTAGGGTCACATTGCATTATTTAAAAGAAAATTTGGATGATTGTTGGTACCGATATTATGATGTTCAAGAAGTCACCCATGTCGGCTATTTTGAATTCTAAATCGGCACTGTATTCATTTTAGACCAACTAGACATCGTGAGACATTTTTGGTGAAAACCTCATGTTGATATGACTATCCGTTCAGGAGGAGAAGCTTGAAAAACGATATTCAAAATAGTCGCAGTGGCGGCCATACTGGATGTTCGGGCAGCACCATACCATTTTCATTTCATATCGGTACTCATCCATAATGGATTGTCATATCATCATGGGTTTTTCACTGAATGACTTCTTAAGACGTCCAGAAGACCTTAAATACAACTATGCCAATCTGACATGCAATATGGCCGCTATTGCAGCCCTCTTACAAAATCTTATTATCAAAACTCTACCTGAACAGAAGGTCATACTGACGTTGGGGTTTCACTAGAAGACCTTTTTATGATGTCCAGTCGATCGGAAATGAAAATATTACCGATCGGACGTCCAGTATGGCTGCCACAGCGGTCATCTTAATAATTGTTATTGTTACATCGTTATGAAACGTCATATCTTGAAAATGTTATCTCCCACCGTCTCTAAATGGTTGTATCTAAATGGAGTTTTAAGCGACATACTTCTTATTATACTCAGTTGGTCCAACAGGAAAAAGGTGCCAGTCGTACTTCCATTTAGGCTGTCATAGCGACTGTCTTAAAACGATTTATTGTCACAGCTTCCCTTAAATGGATAATCATTATGACGTGAGGTTTTTACCAAACGACTTATAACGATGTTCACTTTGTCGTCAATGAAATGGTGAAAATGTTGTCAAGTTAACCTCGAATACAGCAGCTAATTTGAAAATCTTGTTCTTGCTGACGAATAGTAGAGATGCTTTCACTTCTGAATTCCCGATTTTCCATGTTTTCAAACAATGACGAGTCATAACTGATATTTAATGAAAGTATACGAATTTAAAATTGAGTTTTGTAATAAAACGTTCTCCATTTTGTCTTAGATTAAAGCAGATAGGATATATTGAAAATGAACGTAAGCAGAGCATGAATAAAGTGCATTCAGTGTCATTTAGCACGATTATTGTGCAAAACTAAATGAGTTAATACATGAAATATCTTCGTTATTATTTGGCACATTTTCATTGCTGCATAAATGTACCATTTTTGCATGTTTTATTTATGATCTGTTAATCCTGATTGGGGAAGAAGGGGCGAAAAAGAAAATAAATAAATTTAAAATGGAAATATATAATCAACATGCAAATATATTTGATGAATCTGCCAATAAAATAGTTCTGGGACCATATCGCCGCCCTTTTCTCAGTGATACGTTTCGAAATCGCATTATGAAGCGTATAATAAATTACTGTATATCTAATAGTACTTCACCGTACATCTGAAACTTGTAAAAGAAATATTGAACTTGGAGAGTGAAATACAGAGACTTATTGTCACTCGTTCAAATATCAAGCTTTTGGTACCACACAATGAAATATATACAGCATTAACGTATGAAAAGAAAATATCCTCTATGTTCATTTAAAATTTGTAGTAAATTACTGAACATATAAAACGTGTAACCTGCTATTCAAGGATTACTGTTCCGCCTGCAGATATTTCTTTGTAGGAATCGTGGTACTGATTATAAACGAATATTAGAACCAGTCTAGAAATGGGTGACATAAAATACTGGATGTATGATCGTTGCACGCTACATTTGGTTGATAATATGAAGTAAAAAATAAAGTAAAATTTGCTTTACAAAGATCTTATTAGTAATTAAAATGAGACCGAGAAAATTTTCTACTCATGTACTATCGGATTGTTTAATAGACATGAACAGAATATGAAATGGCCTGTTGTCAATTGTTCGTCATCTGAAATCCGTCCCGTTCATCCCAGTGTTATGTTGTTCTGAAATAGAAAAATCCAAACTTTTGTCACTCCTTCTGAACGGAATATTTGACTGACTTCTTTTGACGCCTAGTTAATCCCGTGTAAGCACTGCACCGCTCGTACAACCGGTATGACCGCCAAAGTCGCCGTCTTGAAGAGTTTGCTATCACGACCCCTTCTGGACAATGTTCATGAGGTTTTAACTAAAAGACTTCTCATGATGTCTGGTTGGTCCAAAAATGGTGCTGATCTGAGACAGCCATCTTAAAGAAATTTGTATCGCTACTTCTCCAGAACTGAAGTCATGTAGACGAATGGGATTTCACCAGATGACTTCTTCTGATGTCTATTTGGTAAAAAAAATGAAAAAGTTGCCGATCTGCCATCCGAATTGTCACTATCGCAGCCATCTTTAAGCTATTGTTATTTATATTCCTAAAAGTGAAGAGTCATTTCGACGTGGGGTTTTCACTTGAAGACTTGATAATGTCTAACTTAGTTTGTCCAAAATGAAAATTAGTCCGATCTTACATTCAGTATGGCCACCAAAATTGCCATCTGGAAGATTTTATTATCAGCACTCCTGCAGAACGTTTGGACATATTGGCATGGGGTTTTACCATCATATGACATCTGGTTGGTTCTAAATGAAAACGATGCCCAGCGGACAGATACTAATGCCATAGTGAACATAAAGAAGAAGTGATCTTATCATGAAATCTTTGAAATTCCTATCGGATAGAACAGCGTCAGTACCTTCTTGAGACTCTTCTTTTCTGTCTTGTTTTAAGATAATCTGTAATGACAGTAACGATTTATTAATTACGTGTATGGAATCGGTGATACAAGTTTCGGGCATTTTAAATGTAAAATATGACACAGCTCAAAACAGAAGGATACAACAGTAATGATTCGTTAGTGAGCTTTATAGGTTTGGACATGCACATTCATCAGCTACCAAATGAAACAAGCCGTTTTGTCGGAACCTTTATGGCTATCTGATATGATTTCCTTGTACTTCCACTTTCATTATTAGGTTAATGCGCATAGCATTTGGTTTCATTATTATAACGAATGGGGATGATACTCGTTCCATAACTTGACGTTTTTCTGTTCTTCATTTGGCAGGTGAACAGGTGATAAGAATGCTCATCGTGTTTTTCGCGGTTAATTTATCTGGCACTATTCCACGAAACTTGGCATTCTGTAATAAATATGATTCAAGAGATTAGCATTATTGGGAGGAGGGGTTGGGGTTGTGGAGAAACAGGGGAAAAAAAGGACAGAGGACTTAGCCAGACTGTAAAATGTAGGAAGGATCGAAAGGTGAGACTTGACATTCGTGTGTGCGTATGTCTGTATGGGTGCATGCATGCATATAAAGTAGGTAGGTGATTAGGTATGCAGTAATGTATGTATGTGTGTATGTGTGTGTGTGTGTGTGTGTACGCACGAGCGTACGTACGTACATATATATATATATATATATATATATATATATATATATATATATATATATATATATATATATATATATATATATATATATATATATATATATATATATATATATATATATATATGAATGAATGAATGGATGTACATGAAATTTTTTACTTGATTGTATTTGCTCATTCTTTGATATCATTGTATACTTGTTGTTTATGGTTTATTTATTTAAATTTCTTGAAACCAACTGGAAAATCATTGATACATATTAATTATTGACTATAAACTGAGATGCCATATTTACTGGAAATGTCGAGATACACTCTTTACTTGAAAGTCCGAAATGCTAATAGCAAGTAGTGATGTTAATATTGCATAATATTTTCACCCAGAGTTGCTTTCTTCCAACAAAATATTCATGAAAGTTTTGAAACCTTCCTCTTAAGTTGATTGATGATTTATGATCATTTATTTTATTGTAAACATGCCAGAATCAGTTTTATTCTAAAATGTTTAATGACCGTGTACAGAGCTGCGGCACTATAGCGACTGGTGAGATCTTCAGTCAATCGATAGTCATCTCGTTGCTTATGCAACCTACAAATTTCGAGAAGTAAGCATTCGAGACATTGTATTACTGGAGGCTAAGTCCAAATAATAATGTTAAAGTATTATGAAGAATGACGATTGAAATAGTGTTTAAAAATAGTTCTTTTAAATAAAACATTTAGCATTGCTCATTTTTACTGATAGAATCAGATATGTTATTTCATCTTTCCGTCTTTGAAACTTTATTTCAGTCTTCACTATCTATAGAGTCTTCATATCTGGTATGATCTTGCACGAGGTGGGGTAGAATATTTGACATTTTAGGGACTTGAATGCATCTTAGGGTGGAGGGTCATTTGAATGTGTTAAACTAATCAGAATGTACATTAAACTTGAGTTGAATGTGAATATTGACGATAAGGAAAGTTGTTGTGTTTCGCTTTAAGTGGAAACTGGCAGAGTTGGGTCGATAACAAAAAAATCGCCTCTCCTCCACCCGCAAACTTGTACTGATACAGATTGACAGTTTTGGAGCTGATTTAACATATTCAAATCGCGCAGTTTTTGCAGACAAATGTGCTGGCAACAGATCGGTGCACATTTTGTACACTTACCGTTATTTTTTGCAGCTCACTAGTTAGGTTCGACTTACGGGTCTTTTCGGCGACATGCATAAACTGTTTCCGGATCAAATTATATGTCTGATAGTTGTAAATCCAAGTGTAACTGATACAGTACAACATTACCTCATTTGGCCAT
The DNA here is from genome assembly GCA_029339505.1 of Unio delphinus. Lineage (NCBI taxonomy): Eukaryota > Metazoa > Mollusca > Bivalvia > Unionida > Unionidae > Unio > Unio delphinus. The sequence goes on along the minus strand of JAQISU010000020.1, from coordinate 5,206,531 downwards.
TTGGAGTTTCGTGTCTTATGTTGTGTGACAACTTTAATTCTAGCCTTTTCTGTAGAAGTTGTACGCAACAACTTTGAATTCGAACTTGTGCTTTTTCTATATATATAGCATGATGACGTTTTCGACGTTGATCATAAAGAATCTTTGGAAATTGTCATCGGTCCACAGGAATAATCTATGCCTTGAACGATATAAATTTATTACATTAGACGATATAAATTTATTACATTAGACGCATTAACATGAACGATATAAATTTATTACATTAGACGCATTAACATGAACGATATAAATTTATTACATTAGACACATTAACATGAACGATATAAATTTATTACATTAGACGCATTAACATGTTCTTACTTACATAGCGAATGAACATCCATCTATACCTCTCGCACCAATAGTTTTTGATGCTCCGCCGTGTACACCCTCCCCCCCCTCTCTCTCTCTCTCTCTCTCTCTCTCTCTCTCTCTCTCTCTCTCTCTCTCTCTCTCATATTGATGATGTCAATACTCACTTGGGGAAAGATTACCCGTTAATGTCATAGTTCACTTTAGTAATGCTCCGATTACACATTTTCCTCTCTTGTGTATCACAGCCGATGCTTAAGTGTGGAAAAGGTATGCAAGAGACGTTTGATAGTGAACCAGAATGGCATATAATTTGTTTTGTTACTCCATTTATTTTCTTAAAATGCACGCTTTGAACACTTATTTTCTTTTTCCATCTTAAAGATGTAGAATAATTTAGTGGTTATACATACATACATACATACATACATACATACATACATACATACATACATACATACATACATACATACATACATTTTACGGCTTATTTTGCATGATGTGTGTGAACTTTGTTAGCATGGATATTTTGTGTTTAATACTTTTTTAAAAAAAAGAAAGATTATATTACTTGTAGGGTTTAATCGTTCGTTATTTATATTTTGAATTAATGATTTTACTTTTCGAAGAGAAAAAAAATGTCAATCGACCAGTTAGTTGCTCATGATCGTGCATTGATCTATTGATTAATTCAGTACCACGTATTTATTTATTTATCATCTATAGTTATAATAGTAAATATGACTTCATTATCGCGAAACATAGATCGACGAAACATTGAAATATTCATTATGCATATTTAGTGCTCTGAGAGGCACTTGGCACTAAACTTATATATATATATATATATATATATATATATATATATATATATATATATATATATATATATGTATGTATGTATGTATGTATGTATGTGTGTGTGTGTGTGTGTGTGTCAGTTTGTTGCTAAACACCAAACAAAATGATGAGTAAGAAGTTCCAATTCCTTAGGTCAAAATGGCATGTCTATAGATTCACTGAAGTATATTTTTCTCTGCTCGTTTAATGGACTTCTCGTACACGCAAACACATAGTCAGCTCCATCGACTGTTTTGATTTCCATTGAGCCGGTCTTAACATTTGATCCACCTCATAAATTTCCGCATACTTCGACGGGGTATTGGGAACAGAATAAATGTCACCGCAAAAAAGTATGTCAGAGTATTTACTAATTACCAACCCTAGGCACACGTTTTCACCATATTACAATATTGTTTTATCACACGATTTAAATAGACAAATTAGCCGTTGTTAAATTAGTATGGTATTACTAATAGCTTGTCGAAGTAAAATGGCGGATGGCATAGCGGCTGAAGAAGTGTCGCCTGAAACGCCCTTTGATTGGTCAAGAACATTAGCGAAACTGTCAGTTTACAGCTAGTCAATTCCACCTTACCTCTGCGATTTGTTCTATATGAAGGATGTCACCTCTTTGATTTGTTCTATATGAAGGATGTCACTTGCCATTGATGGGTTGATGTTCTATCGTTTGTTTGGGGTTTTCGTTCGATTTATTTTGCCAACTGTGTAGAACAACAATCTGTTCGGACCACCTCTGTTATCAAAATAGGATTGAGAAGTGCATGAAAATATAGATGCATTCGCAATTTGTTGGTCAATCATTGTTCCATGAATAGCCGAGGTGGTCCGAATGGCATCTATGATAATACATTCGAGCCTTCATACCACTTCGGCTTTTTCTTTGGGACAAAACTGTGCTTCGATTGTTTGTTGAAGCCGTAATTTGCAGACGAAAAAAATTATCCATTTTCATCACCGAAACCTTCGCTAGAAAGAAACCGCCGTCTATGACTGGATTGACGGTAGGATTGATTAAGAAGTTGCAAGTGAAAAAAGTTGGAAGCACTCGCAACTTCTCTGTCAATCCATATTTCGTAAATAACTGAATTGGTCCGAACGGTATCAAATGGCATCTGTCAGCATACCTTAGATATTGACCTCGACCGTCCGAATGATTTTTGAGGTGTGATCAGTTGAATTGATTTCGATGCTTCGAAAGAACATTTATTTCAGGAATGTAACCTACAGGTGTATCCATCCATATTCTTTAATTCAGTTCTCGTCCTTGTCAGGTTCCTTTGTTTAAGAGAATACTAATTAAGTGTGATTATACAACCATTATTTCAGTACTTATTAATTTAGATGAAAGGTACCATATGTCTTGCAAACAGTACATAAAACTGCATGTTGCACTCGAAGCACGCATTATCAAGGGAAACTCCAACACTGCAGCAAATGACCTCGCAGTATGCTTTTGGCAGCCGCTTGGAATTTTCTTGCAGTGTTTAGAATAAAGAGTACTACAAGTCCCAAGATTTAAATTGTTTTTAAATGAACACATAAATACATACATACAGACAGACAGACATGGACAGTGCAGAAGTATAAACGTGTACATACATCCATCCACACACACACACACACACACACACACTTAACATACATACATACATACATACATACATACATACATACATACATACATACATACATACATACATAGGGGTGAAGTAATTTATAATTATGCTTTGGACACGTATTCAGTTAGTAGTCCCCCATTTAAGACTAAAGTTAACCTAAATGTTGGTTCTATCAAGTGCGTTTTTGAGGTCTCTGTAGGGCAGCTTCTTCAATCTGATTACTTAGCACTCCACTATGCTTGTGATTTTGATTATACATTTGACTTGTAGGGTCAATTTCCAGCACCGCGGGTTTTCACGGCCTTTTGCCAAATAACTAATTCAAATACGCATCAACGCATTAATTTTTCTCAGTGAGATTTCAGATCCAAATCTTTCTAACATTGCATGTAATTACGTTTTCTGGTAATTAATTGTTAGTTTCCAGATATCTTTCTCGGCCTCGTATATTTAGGGATCATTAGCTATAATTTATACCGCCTGTAATTCGTTGGTGAAGTAGAAATCGAATACCATTCTGCGAAACTGTAGCAACTACCTTTCCAGGTAGTAATTCCCTTCAAGTTCGAAATTTATAATAAGGGATCCCTTTGAAAAGTTACATGATTTTTAATGAACTTTATTTAATTGCAGGTAACTGCTAATTTCAGCTTGTTTGTAAAAGATCTATAAGAGGGAAAACTAAAACAGTTTTTGAATTAAAATTTGAGCTAATGGCCTGCTGTATTGAAAATGCTGGAGAAAAGAAAATAAAAGCAAACGCTAAAATGAATGCGCTTGTCATGGAATAATTTTGTTTTTCTTGTACAGATAGATAGATATTCGAAGTCATCATCAGAAAATCGGGCGATATTGTGATTTTGGTCAGCTAATTTTAAGTTATGTTTCCCGGCTTTTAAAACTCAAAGCTTTCAAATTTGTTTTTGTTTTTATAGTAGAACCAATGGCTGGTTTTGTTTTCATGTACTTCTGATTCAGTGAACTCAGTTACGTTGGGTAATTACATTATATCGTTGTGAATATGAATGAACGACATAATGGAAACGTTCCTCATGGTGTGGAAACAGTTGTTTAGATCTTCATAATTATAAAGTTGAGGGAAGGTAAATTGATTGCTTGTAGAATACGTTTCTGAAAATTACCTTTTCTCCAACCTTTACCCAGATTAATTTGTAAGTTATTTTTTGAACTAGTTCCAACAATTTTTATTACATTTGCTTTACGGGAAGTGTTTCATTACAGATGGTACATTGGGGTCTTCTCACTTGTCTGAAAATTGATAACTCCAAAGATACAAATTTTCGTTGTTTTTTTTTAACACGAATTGTAAATTATTAGCTGATGGTTAACCAGTCTTGTTTAGGTTATCTCGATATACTGCCTCATTAAATGCACCTCCTGTAAACTAAATACTCGAGGAAGAGTTGATTGCAGCAGTAAATGAATTCTAATCAACAGGAGTCGCATCACACCACGTATCCGTCTTAAGTGAACATCTTTTTCGAGTATCATAATGGGCACAGACGTCTAGTTCAGTTCCCACAGACAGTAACATTAATATATAGCCAAATTACTTTTGTGGTACGATCGGCAAATCACTGTTACCTCTTTCGAATGATTGATCCGATGGAAAATATTTTAAACGATGATAATTATATGCTCTGCGCCGTCTTTTGACAAAACTTCCCTAGTATGTGGTTGCTATAAAAATCCAGCCCGGTAAAATCAACCCATTTGCATGCAGTAGTACCTGTGCGGCAAGAAAGATATAATTAAAATGGTTTTAAGTTAGGTTTCTTCCTAAAAATTGGGTTAATTTTCTTCAGTAATTATTTTCAGGCAGTCACGGTATTTAATACGCTGTTTATATAGCGCATACCAAGTATCAGTTGTTTGTGTGACCCATTATAAAATTACACTCTCATACTAATTTTTCATAGTCAACAGCACTTTTCCTTGAAACCGTTTCGATGATATCGAGGAATTTATTTCAATTTGGGAACCTGCTGAAATGATTAAATGATAATATTTTTTTAAAAAAAGTAAAAGTTTCCAACTGAAACTATTTAACATATCCAAAATGCATTTTGTTCCATGCGCGTTATTTAGTGTATTAATTTCAGTTAATTTCAGTGCATAGTGTATATATTTACCTCAGTTAATTTCAGCGCAGGGCCACGAGTGGCAGAGTGGTCTGAAGCGATTTTTGTTGCGGATCACTGCCATCTCACCTGTTTGCTTGGGTTCGAGTCCCGTGCTCGGCCAATGAGGGTATATGAGAAAGCTTTATGGTAGCTTCATGTGGATCGATGGTTCTTTCTGGGTTTTTTCCAGGTTCTTACTTCACCATTTATACTGGCTACCATGTCTAGCTATTTGTGCTGAAAAATAGCGTTAAACCCTATTTCCTGCCTTATTTTGTACAGTAATCTGTCATTCATTGTGGAAATCTTTGAGGCATATTGCACCTGGCAGTAGACATTGATAGTTAATCACCTGTAAACCAAGAGATCGATGGTCCCTGTCATTCCAGTGGGCTACTGGTATGATATCTCGGTCATTAAAAAGCAACTTATTTCCCGCCGAAAATAAAAATATCAAAGAGCGGTCGCCAAGTGGCGGACCAACCGCAGAAACAATATCTGCAACGGGAGAAGACAGAGGAAAATTCTTATCAAGCAATCTTTTGGGGTTTTTTATTAAGAGAAGGCTCGAGAAATAAGTTTGTCTGATATTGGGGACACAGTTTCTTGATAAGTTGCTGATACCAATTCTTGAGGTGGCCCCGACTGGTCTAAAGCGCCCAACGTTACGCACAGTCATCTCACCTCAGTCTGCATGGGTTCGAGTCTCAGATTCGGCCAATATGTGTATGTGAGAAAGCATGCCAGCAGCTTCTTGTAAGTCGTTGGTTCATTCTGGGATTTTCCCAGGGTTCTTCCTCCACCAAAAATACTGGCCGTCATGTATAGCCTATCGTGTGCTGAAAAGTGGCGTTAAACCCTACAACAACAACCAATTCTTGATCTGTGTATATTTGATATTTCGTTGTAATATCGGGAAAACCGCAAATGTAGAGAAAATCATTCTGCGAGGCTGTTTTGGAATAACATTTTCTTTTTTCAACGTGCGATCAGATTTCTTAAAGGTAGAAGAGCAGTCAGTTTCTAAGCTTTACAGCCGACATGTGCAGATCATGTACTTGAATCGTTTCTTTGTCGAAAAGGCCAACCGATTGAATATGCAAGTGGCATGCAGTCAAACTACGATGTACGTTGCTTTAAAGACATCAGAGATGTACGAGGAAAATCCACATTGATTTACAGAGGTCTAACTTGATTCAGCCTCAGTGATTAATTTGCACATAGATCTGGTTCGATTTGTAAAGTCACTGATACTCTAGTGATACGATTTGATTTCTGGTTTTGTTGTGATATAGAGAGGAAGGCGAATCATCTATTAGGAGTTAATTTCCTGCTCGTTATAAAACAGGGAAGAAACAAAGCTATCTTGACTAGCATCATTTTCCTGGATATTCAGTTATAATTTGTGTTCCAAGCACTTTATTCGTCTCGGGACATCTCTTTCAAACGTATACGGTAAGATCGGTTCTTGTTGAAACAGTGTGTGTGTGTGTGTGTGTGTGTGTGTGTGTGTGTGTGTGTGTGTGTGTGATTTGGTTGTTTAACGTAGCTTTAAAAACGTCTCAGTCATAACGCTACGATGTTTGTATTGGTAGCCCAATGCGAGAGTGGATATATTATTTGTCAGTGTTGTGTGTGTGTGTGTGAGAGAGAGAGAGAGAGAGAGAGAGAGAGAGAGAGAGAGAGAGAGAGAGAGAGAGAGAGGATATATCATTTGTCAGTGGTGTGTATGTGTGACAGACAGACAGACATAGTATATCATACTTTTGACGAGTCAGTTTTCCGCAGGAAAGTTATAGTGTTCATTTTGTCTTTGCCGTTATGCGTGTGTCTTGACATGTGTTGGGTTGTTACTGTTATTTTCGACGTTGCTGATAGGTATTGCACTGGACATGGCAGACAAATTATTATTAAGAGATGTTTTTGCATCTAGTCTTGTAGCAGTTTGAAGCATGCGCTTTACTTACTGAAAATAACTTGTATAAAACACAAACCTCATTCTTTGGATACTGCTATTTGGAGTAGTATATCCGTATCAGATTCAGACATATTTGAGGTGCACATAGTCTTTGTCTGGTTTACGATTGGAATTATATATATATATATATATATATATATATATATATATATATATATATATATATATATATATATATATATATATATATATATAATATATACTCGTCTAAAACAAACGTGCACGGTTTTGTATGATTGGTGAAATGTTTCTAAGGTAAAGTAAATTTTAAAATCAGTTTAAGGTATTAAGAACGTAGATTCAATTTCCTGCTGCAAGTTGGCGCCGCGTATTAAAATATTTCAGTTGGTAGAGAGAAGGAATCATCATGCTTCATATCCGCTGAGGCCATCTCTGATTTGTTCCCTCAGTGTCTTTGAGAAAAACATTTACCTTCGATTTCCTAAGCATGATATAGCCAAGAATGTGTTAAAAACGCTGTTAGAACTAACTAACATACAAACAACCCGTGGAAGAGCATGTGATATGAGATTTGTTCATACGTATGGGATGTCTTTTGATAGCTTTCTCCAAGTGTTGGGGGTAAACTAAAAAAGAAAAGACAGTTGAAAGGTTGTCAGCAACCAAAATATCATTGTTCAGATTACAATTGTACGCATAAATTTGGCTTGATCCGTTCGTTCAATATAGCGTACAACTTTTTTTAAAAATAGATTATTTTAAATTCCTTTGTAGCTTTACTAAGTTACCACACGTGCAGCTGCTTTCACCGAGTTTGCAAGGAGTTTTACCGTTTTAAGTACTTCACCTTTTCTATTTTCAGGTAAATTGACGATAGGAAAGGACCAGTGATTTAAGCTTCAGGCGATCTACCACAAAATACAGCTTTTTATGAAAAAATGACATGATTTTGAGACGAAAGAGAGCCAGTACAAGACCTTATCCAGTTTGTGAGTCAAGGAAACGGTGCTACGTTGTCATTAAGGATGGACAGGTGGGATTATTTATCTGTATGTATGTGGTTTTATTGGTTGGTGAAGTTAACATTTTTGCCTTTTGTTCAAAATATGTTATGGTTCAGATAAATTCTTAAACATTAATAATGTTTGCCAAGTACTAAGTCATAACTTGACTAAGATTGGATGATTGATAGTAATGAAACAGTAAGAAAGCAAGAAAAAAAGGAACCATATAAAGAATTATATGTATTGTATTTCAATCTTGTACACTGTACATGTTAACATGTACTATCGGTTATGTTCCGGGCGGAAGACGTACACCCCTTTCAGTTCACAATTATTTAACATTACGGCTGCCGCCTAAGTGTCATTCTTTTTATAATTAATAGAGCCAGGATGTCGAAGCTTTGTCGTTTTCTAGAATTGTCTGACTAGTTTATTACGTCTGGTAGATTGTTGTTTCCAGGCAATAAGCGGACATTTTTATCAGTGTTTTAATAATAAAACTTGCTTCAGCATGAACTTGGCATTTTGTCGGGCCCACGGTTTTGTTTTCCTGTTTATCACCGCGCTTTTAGCACATTATTTGCTGTATCATGCTGATGAAATGAGAGAGCTAAGTGCATTTACCAAGGGCACACCGATGAATCCGACAGGGGTTGGTCTGACCCGGTCCAAAACTCTACAATATAAGCTATCGCAAGACATAGCAGTTATTTTTCAGTCTTCATCGCCATCTTCAGTAAGAGTTTGTTAAAGTTTTGGATACGGTTTTTCAGCAATGCTTGGATCGTATGTTTTACAAGCAGACCCATGGCCTTGTTCAGGAAGATCATCCAATCCGTAAACGAATTTGAGTCCAGTTTCCTGTAGGCTACACCATTTCGTTTATTCAAAGATTTTGTTAGAGCCCCGTGTTAAAAATCTCATCGATATGAATTTCAGAATCATTTGAAACTAGAAGACTGGGGTAAAACAGCAGTATCCCGATGTTTTTTCTCAGTACTCACAACACCCCACTGAACCCACCCCCACCCACCACATAGCCCCATTAATTAAGGGATGGATCACAGTTTCAAAATTTATCAGCCCATCGACAGGCCACACGCATTCGTAATGTCTCTCTCGTAAACGGTGTTGTTTTGCGAAACTTCACAAATTATGAAATCACTGCACATTTTATATAGGACAAATAGTTAGAAATTTTGGGAAGTGTGCACGAGTTTTATGAACAAAATCCGATCGTTCTTTTTTGTTCTTTTGTTTTGAGGGCCACAAGGGGATATTAGTGTTTGTTCCAATAACTTTGTAACTATCTTGAAAAAAATTATTATTATTATTATTATTATTATTATTATTATTATTGTTGTTGATATTATTATTATTATTATTATTATTATTATTATTATTATTATTTACATGCAAACGTGTTCCCCATCCCAAGTGCATTAATCTCAACCCTCACCCCCAATCCCAAACTGGATCCATCCCTAGGAAAAGGATCGAAATTCTGAAGTCTTCGTTCGCATCCACAGTTCTCCCCCAATAATATTACAACGTTTGATGTTTATGTTTACAAGTGTTGGAAGAATTGCATGACATTACGCTTCCACTCACGTATAGACGGACGAGCAGAATCAACAAATCCCTATATTTTGGTCCCAAAACATGGGCATTATAAAACTTAAAACCCACCCCACCTTACCACCCCACCCCAAAAACACATGGGAATAGATGTTTCAGTCTTTTGTATTACACAATTTCTAAGTAAAAAGACTCAGCTGTGAAATGTTTTACACCGATATTAAATGGACCACGAAAATACGATATTCAGTTAATCTCTTCAAATGAGCGAAGTCTGACATGTTTATAAGACACGGACTGGTTATTATTGCTAAAATTACTAAAACAAGTGCTTTAGCGATTCCAGAAAGAGTCCACTGCTACACCTTCCATATTGTTGTGGGTTTAAGGCCATTTTTCTATACACGATAGGTTATACATGGGGGCCAGTATAACTGGTAGAGGAAGATCCCGGGAAAACCTCAATAAGAATCTCCGACCCACGGGAATCTACTGACAAGCTTTCTTACATACCTACAAGCCAATCCCCAGATTCGAACCCACGCGGACAGATGAATGGCAGTGATCAGTAAAAGCAGTGACATCGCTAGGGGGGTGCGGACCGCACCGGGTGACACCATCTCAGAAGGGTGACACCAAAATGAAAAATTGCAAATTTTACAGAGCACACACTGCTCGGTCTAGTCGGATTTCATAAGCGGATAACCGATCATAGTTAAATACATGACTAGCAGGCACAGGGTGCCACCATGCAGTCTGCAGAGTGTCTGGTGCTTATTTGAATGAGATTCAGAGCTGGTCGGAGCAAAATTTGGACTTATTTTAAGAAGAAATCCATGGTGGAAGTCTGGAGGGGTGACGCCATGAGTTTACAGCACTGGGTGACACCAACCCTAGCGACACCGCTGAGTGAAAGTGAGCGCTTTAGACATCTGGGTCACCTGGGTCCTGTTTCTAGTATGCCGTAATGGATGTAGCCAGTTTGCCTTGGAATCAGTCCCGTGATTATTAAAATCGTTTATGCTTTACACATTTAAATTATCACGAGAGATATTCCAGAAAGTATATTACTTAGTAACAATATCTAAAGAGTTCATCTTTTATAATGTTCAAAGACGGCAATGTAGGAGAATTCGTATTATTTGTATTTCGCCAGTCACGGCAGATTTTCTAAATCAGGAATCCGACACTGGTTTAGGGGTGTGGATTGGATCCGTGTTCAGACTTTGTTTTCATTTTCTTCACTTGAGCTTAGTGCTGGAAACCTAAGATTCAGCATTTTTCGAATTCTTCAACTTCCTACCGCCATGTTATTCATGTTTCTGCAGGTTTGACTTTACAGTCGAATCGTCATTTCAGCCCAATCCCACTCGCCCACCTGATTTGTGATGTCTGCAGTAATTACGTTAATTTGTTGAACTATTTTACTTTCCATGGGTTCATACTAAAATCGCCAGCAAATTATACAATAGTGTTAATGCATTTTGAAGAAGAAAAAAAAACGGATTGCATTTTCACGAATTATGTTGTCCTCCCTCTCCCTCGTTGACTAAATACAGTCTAAATTAGGTTTACTTTGTGGATCTGTGTAATTCATTGACAGCTAAAAATGCACAGAGCTAGGTACAGATGTTATATAGAGTGGTTTATATCTTCTCGAGTATTTTGTTTTTATTGTACTGCAAATGCGCGACGTTTCTTATGAAGAAATATACATTGTTTTGACTAAACAGGTAACCAGGACATCCACGTCGAGTCCACACTTAATGAAAATTAAAAAAACAAACGACATCTTTAGAAAATTACCGTGGACGCTGACGCCGATGCCTGAAAGTAGCATTTTTGCCCTGCAGTGTCGGCTCATCTGGCTGGTTGGTCAAATCAGCGTATGGTAAGGCCCGACGTCCGTAGTGCGTCTTTTGGATTGCGTCATTGGTCTTTAGTCCAGCAACAGTTGCTTGTTACCGCAGCGGAGTTAATATCTCTGAAACGATTGCAGTCCAACTTGGGATATCGGTTTGTAACCTCAAAACCAAAGACAAGTTCGACAATGAACAAGAACAATGCATAACTTTTTTACCACTCTCGAGACCATGTTTCTGATCCTATTTTAATCAGATTTAGAATATATGTTTATACCGTTAATGCGTCGGACGAGTTCGATAATTAGTCACATCCACTCACACTAATGAGGTGATTTTGCATCTGATTGGCTCAGCTTTTCACCTCTTTGGAGGTCATATTTGAGGTCATATTTCTAATCAGATTTTGAAAAGACTTGGAATATATAATTCTATCATCAAGATCTTTGCTGAGTTCAATAACGATATATAAAAGGAAATATTAGCTGATGTCATCAAGATCTTGGATGGTTGGATAATTAGCGACATCCATGCATATTAATGATGTAATTTTGCATCTGGTTGATGGAGCATGTTATCACTTCATCAAGTTATAGTTATACCTGTGCCGTCAAGATCTTGGATAGCTTAGATAACGAGCAGGGTTCCACTCATATAAATACGGTTATCTTGCGTATGATTTGTTGCCATTCCTGAAGCCGTCTCTTTATAATATTTGAGTTGATGAGGGTTAAGTTATAGGGTCATCGTTTCTCATCTATCTCCAATATGTACAAATTGACCTTACGCCAGTTGATAAGATCATTCCGCCTACCAATCACGTGACATTACAACCTGTTAACCTCTGATAAAAATGCAGTAATTGGCACAGAAATATATTTCAGCTTGTGCGATATGTTTCTTAAAATGATTTGTAGTATTCTTAAATATGTAAAATTACAAAGTTACATTAATTATTATGCAGTACACATTATTTAAATTTGTAATTGAAGTCCGTATAGTAATAACCTAAGAGTTTATTTTTCAGCAGATAATAAAAGTCAATTGCAACGCTACTCGAGAACTTATCATGAAAACGGAAATTCGCTGCAAAAGATACTAATGTATTTAGTAAATAATCTTATCCTTATTTATTTTATCTGGCTTTTTGTTTATGCTGCCTTGGAAGTAAATTAATTAAAAATTAATAACAAAATTCTAAATAGATACATTATAGAAGTATAATGTTGTACATAATAATTTTAATGTTCTCCTGTGTTTGTCAGACGGAATTGTAACCATTGATGTATGTTGATATAATTATGTAAATGCGTGCTTAATATATCAGACGATATTTATCGGAAACCATTGTTTTGGTATTTCCTATTATTTCATGTATATGAACCCCATGAGAAAGTAAAGAGTTACTCAAGTGTTTGAAAGATCGAGATGATAAATTATTTTGGGACAATCAAACATGACAATGTAAATGTTCAAACTTGAAAATAATGCAGTCTGGGGTCCAGTTTATCCTATACAAAAAAATAATATACATCAGAACACCCATATTCTAAAAATCCTTTTTTCAAAATACATATTTTTCAATTTCAGTTTCATTTTTCTTCTTCTTCAAGCCATTGACAGGAAGTACTTTCTACATAGGTTTATGCAAACAAACATGTTGTAATTGCCATCGTTTCCATATTCAGCTGACCACAAAAAAGGCTTATCAATCGAAGTTTTGTCTTTGTTTCGTGAAAGGAATAAATCTAATTCCTTCATTTAGACGATCTGAGAATCGACTGTCAGAATTAAGAGGCTCCCACTGACGTATTTTCACCCTTTTCGATAGAGAAATCAACAAATCATTGCAATTTTTTTAAAAATACTTATCATAATCAATTCATTATTGCCACAATCACCTTGTCGGAGGAAAATGGCGAACGAAAGCAATGCTTGGAGGTGTGTCTATTTTACGTTCGCTGATTGGTTAATGGATCAGCATGATTGACAAGTGGCGATAGGTCAGTTTAATATGCGATACATCGAGTTATGTTAGACATATTTAGATGATTTAACATTACTAATTACATACGCTTTCGACTTTGTAATTGGTGACTATCCATGAATGCTGTTATTCCTAGATAGAGTTTCAGCTTGGAGTCGATTCTTGTTGCTCTTAAGATTAATACATACCTACCAACAAGGTATGCGTAAAGATATATATAATTGGTTTTATCATGAGCGAGATATACGCATAATATTGTTTTTATTGCAAGTGATTGGCGAAACGTCTGTCAACCTGATAGATTGTATTTTTGACCTTGGACAGCAACCTTTTAATTTATACCCAACCAGACTATGCGATAATGTGTGTGTGTGTCTGTGTGTGTGTGTGTCTGTGTGTGTGTGTGTGTGTGTGTGTGTGTGTGTGTGTGTGTGTGTGTAAAGTTTTATGGCAGTCCTTCAAGTAGTTTAGGAAGTTTAGCGATAACAAACTTGTGCGGAGGAACGGACGGGCGACAAACTGACCATCCGATAAGCTCTTTTTGTCCTTGACCATTAGAGCTATTTAAAAGAACAAACTGACCTTATCAAATGCAAAAACACGTACATATGAATAGGTCTCGCTCAGTATAAAAATCATTCGACACGTTGATGATATTAAAACAGGGTCAAAATTGTCTTACAAATCTTGCTGTCAACACTCAACTGAATTATGCTTTGGGATTTTCACTAAAAGATTTCTAATGTTGTCTTCATTGTCCTAACAGAAAATCACTCCAATTTGACATCTAGTATGCACACAACAGCAGCTAATTTTAAAATGTTGCGATCGATGAAGACTTTCGATTAAATATCCTTTATTTATTTATTTGTGCTTTTTTAAGATGTGGAGTTTTCAGTGTTATAAAAAAGCAAAGATTTTCCCCCTTATATGAAATATTTCAGTGAAAAATTTAATTCTACATATTTATCTATTTCGTTAATTTTTCCTGACGTGATATATAAGAACTGCATGTTACGGTAACCAAGGTTTTGGTTTTTTTTGTCATCGCCTTTACCGTCACAAAATTATCTGGCTTGGTTTTCCCGCTAATAAAAAGGTTCAGTAAACAAACAGGTGAATAGTAGCCCTAACTTGAACAGCTAAAACTCGCTCCTGGGCCACAAACTTGAGGCAAAAATAGCGTTAGTTAATCCGGACATTTCTATTTTGCTTTCTTGTATTTGAATTGTAATATGTATTGAAATTTTATTTCGTAGAATATTTCTTAATCAGTACCTAATGTCGCTGTCGACGAAAGATATTGACCCAGATAAACTCATAAGGATCTCAAAACAAGCGCGTAAGGTCGCGAAAAACATGGCGCACGAACCAGGGACGGGCAGGAAGTTAGGACGGTCGACGACAAAAGCAAAAAATATGATTTGAGTTCCTGAAAATTCATTTTGCCTAGTAGAGTGTTAGAATTTTCTTGCGATTGTTGCTTATTGCTCTAGAGACTGTACTTTTATCGGATTTGGATAACATTTGGTAGATAGTCCTATCTAATCAAGCTCTTGAATGACTATGATAGGAAGTTGCGCATAACAATTATTTGACTTTATGTTTAACTGGCAGACCTCCACACCAATCTGGCAATAATATTTCTAATAAAATTGTATTCAGACTTGTTGGATGAGTTTGATAAAGGCAATATATATGCATATGAATTAATTAGGTAATCTCGTATTTGATTGTCAGAGCTCCTTGCCAATCTGGAGGTCGAATTCCAAAGAGAGATAGCTGTCTTAAGCTTATTTCATCATCTTCGTTCTTTAATAAAAGAGATCGGCAGATATTAATGAGATATATTACATCTGATTAGCAGATCATGTTACCTCGAAAGAGATAGGAATTTTATTTCTCATTGAGATTCTTTAGCTTTGTCTCATCAAGATTTTGGATGACTTCGATTATGAGCAATGGAATGTGCATATTATAGCTTTGTGTGTGTGTGTGTGTGTGTGTGTGTAAGAGAGAGAGAGAGAGAGAGAGAGAGAGAGAGAGAGAGAGAGAGAGAGAGAGAGAGAGAGAGAGAGAATCTTGCCCTGTGAATGAATGTGAAATGGCGTTACAACAAGACAAGAACAACAGCCACACTCTATAGGGGCCCCGAGTGGTCTAAAGCGCTCTCCCTTACGGATCACTGCTATCTCACCTCTGTCTGCGTGGGTTCGAATCTAAGATTCGTTTGTTTCTTTGTTTGATTAGGATTTTTAACGTAGCTTTAACAATTTTTCAGTCATATCGCTACGATGTCTGCTGTGAGGCAGTTTATAGTGATGTCTAGCACTGGGGCATCATGCCGCAGACATGTAGCATGATGTTCCACTCAGTCACATTATCCTGACACCAGGCCGACCAGTCCTAACACTAACCTCTTAATGCTGAGCGTCAAGCGAGGCAGCTGTTAGTACCATTTTTGTAAGTCTTTGGTATGACTCGGCCGGGTATCGAACCCATGACCTCTCCCGCTTTCGCGGCGGACGCTCTAACCACTAGGCCACCGGAGCGGTAGACTAAGATTCAGCTTATGTAGTTATGTGAGAAAGCTTGCCAGTAGATTCTCGTGGGTCGGTGGTTCCTTCTGGGGGTTTTCCCGGGTTCTTCATCCACCAATAATACTGGCCACCATGTATAGCCTGTCGTGTGCTGAAAAATGGCGTTAAGCGCTGCAGCAACTACAGCAACAACCACACTCAAAGTTAAAATTATAAAATCTGCTCTTTTTCTTTTTTGGATCGTCATTCAATAATTATCGAGTTCATTGTATTATCATGGAATATAACATCGATTATCCAACTTGACAATTTGACCACAAAAGATGGCATCGTTTCTTCCTTGAACATTAGCGAATATGTTTTCGGTAATAACATGCTGTACGCAATAATCCGCCCTTTTGACACGAAAGTTGTTATTTTTTACCTGTTTGCATTTGATAACCAGTAAACGTTTTGCGGTTTATAAAACTGGATGATTAGTGTATTAAAACATAAACAAACAAAATCGGCGTGCGATTGGGGTATTTATTTATTGCTTGTCTCAGGGTAGTCTCCCCTATCAGTGACATGTTTTGCAAGAAATATGCACAGTAATGTCGTAATTAAACGGATAATACTATGACCCATATTTCACGCGTCATATAATTTGGTTAATTGCTTTTCCTTTTCATGATTGAGACATTAAACGTAACTATTAGTACCACACTCAACATAAGAGGTGAACGTAACCCACATGTCGCTTTCTGCTGTCTTATGGTCATATTTTCATTTACATCCACGTTTGCTTTGTTGGGGGGTTGGGGGTTGGGAGGGGGTACGCGTGGTACGTACGTTCTATCTAGAGTCTCGAAACTTTTAATAGCACCAATAGCTTACTCGGTTGTTGTTGAGCTTTCTTTTTAGTGCCAAAAAACTCCCCGTCCGTTTGATGTGCATGCATCTTCCCTTAGAGTGAAATTGACAGTGTGACACAAATCCTTATGGAATCCTTGTCCTTGGTATGTCATATGTATATGCAAAACAAGCACAGACAATATATCTTTGTCAAGGACGTTAATGTAATCAGACGTGTGCCAAATTTACCAGGGGCATTTTGCCTATAGTAGTGTTGTTCAACCGCAATTGCAGCCTGACCTCTGTAGTTATATATATATATATATATATATATATATATATATATATATATATATATATATATATATATATATATATATATATAATTATATATATATGAGAGAGAGAGAGAGAGAGAGAGAGAGAGAGAGAGAGAAAGATGCACGCATCAGGGTTACATTTTTTAATTTGTTTTACATGGTAATCTTTCGGTTTTCGTTTCCTTCTAGGACTTTGGGTTACCTCGTGTACACTCGCATAGATCGAATATACTTGCTATTTAAAACATTTTCTACCTAGGTACAGGTATGTCATTGTATGCAAGGAATAACTACAACTTGTTAACTTAAGGCTTTGTTCTTTAGTTTAGATTGATATTCAAAGAACAACATGGTATACGGTATCCATATTTAATGTTTAATTAAACGCGTTTAATTTTTTCACAGTTTTTGTATGTGTGTTTACTTAATTTATTCACGGATACTGTATGCACTAAACGTTGTATACGAATTTGATAATTCGATTTCTTAAAACAAAATTACTGTTAAAATTTATACTACTGTGTACTACATCTATAGAGAATACAGGGGTGCACTCCTAAAGCGGTACATACAAAAAAAGGTGAGTTTAATTTATTTACCAAGAAATAGGGTCAACACACTCGGTGAGAAAGTGTGCCCACCAGAAGTCTTCTTGGGACACTCACCCATACTGGGGGCACCGAGTGGCCGAGTGGTCTAAAGCGCTTTCCGTTATGGATCACTGCGATCTCTCCTCTGTCTGCGTGGGTTAGAGTCTAAGATTCGGCTAATGTAGTTATGTGAGAAAGCTTGACGGTAGCTTCTCGTTGGTCGGTGGTTCTTTCCGGGGGGTTTCCCGGGTTTTTCCTGCACCAATAATACTGGCCACCATGTATAGCCTATCGTGTGCTGAAAAATGGCGTAAAACCCTACAACAACAAAAATCAACCATACTGTATGAAATGTTCCTAATCTACAGAAAGTAATCGTTGTACGTTTTCTAGATCGTGGTCTGCAGAAATCTGGAATCTTGTACACGCACTTATCAGAGAAAGAAGAAATATAATTCTGCTTCTTCATCGGAATGTCCTGGCTTATTTCTTACAGAAAATAAGTAGTCTTCTGACCGGAATATACCTCCCAGCACGTCGATACCTCCCATTCTTCAGGAGATACAACAACCATGTAAGAACATGCCGCTGTTTCCCATGGAGTAGAAGATGCACCGCTCATCACGTAGCGCGTCGCAACCTCCCACTATGGAGGAGATGCACCGCTTACCTCTTAGTATGTCGTTGCCTCCAACTATGGAGCATATGCACGACTCATCTCGTGTCATGTCGTTGCCTCCAATTAAGAAAATGCACAACCTTTACCATATCGTGTCGCTGCCAACAATCGAGGAGATGCACCACCACCACCCCGTCAGAACTAATATGTCGCAACCATCCACCGGGAGGGATCAGCACCACACCTTTCTGGGTTATATATTATTTTGTCTATCATGTATTCTCTGGTCAATAGTTATGGAAATTATATCGGGATATGCGATTACTGGGAATACCAATTCTCCAGTATTTTGCCCAACCTTGTGAAATCGGAAGTTACAGCACCAGAAGGCTTCCTTTACGTGGGGATCAGTTTCCTTAGAGTTGCATTGGATTGGATGGATCGAATCCTGGTTGTGTTAGAGACGCTACAAGCAAACACGTCTTTCTCTACTCGACTGTACCTGTACTTCTGGGAACCTTGAACGTTGCTTTCGAATTGGTATAATAATGATATCTTCATATGCGATCCCTACAGTTTCTCATTTTCACAAGGTGGAAACTTCAGAGATTATCTATCAACACTGATCATTATAGGATCAGCATTTCATCACCATTTGCAGTGGTGGATGAATCTAGACAGATACATGAATCGAATCGAGTCATGCATACGAAAGTCATTCTTATCTGTTCGCCGACGCGTCAGGTTCTGTATGGAACGCTCATTTAGAACCAGAGGACATAATTGAGCAGTATATCTGGACCCCGTCAAGATCATCCCTCCACATAAACATAGAAAATCAAGGCTGCTTATCAAGAATTACAAGGTTGCATCGACAGAGCAAGTGGTCCATGTATCATGGTCTCCTCCGACAACACATCCGTCGTAGCTTATCTCCGACGTAAAGGAGGCGCACATGCTCCTAATCTTTGTGTGGAAGACCGGAACCTTCTTCATTGGGTCACCTCAGAGAAGATAATTTGATTTCAGAAGAAGAACGTTTTGGCAGAAAGTATCTCCAGAACTAGCAGAACCATCCTCACATAATGGATTCTTCACTACTCTGCTACTGAGTCCATTTCATGCTGTGGAGAAGACACATATTTGATCAGTTTTAGCCAGATTAAAACATAGGCTTCCATTTTACGTGTCACCTGTTCCGGATAAAGGGGCATGTGCAGTGGATGCTTTCAGTCTTCAATAAAATCGGTTGTTTGTTTTCGCCCTCTCACCCTTCAGACAATTCTGCAAAACGTCAGAACGTGTACTGCTCAGATCATTATCTGTGGCCTCGGCGATCCTTGCTCATCGATCATAAAACACTGTTATGCAGATGTCAGCCAGGTGAACTTTGTCAGGCCTGCTTGATTCCTTGTGTTTTTGAATTCACTAAAGCACTCGCAACGGTCATTTTTAGCTCAGGTGGCTGTAAGGCGAAAGTATGGCCCATTATTATTATTATTATTATTATTATTATTATTATTATTGTATCGTGTGTTGTCCTTTCGGCGTCTGCGAACAGCTGCTATTTTCATCTTAGGTATTCTACAGATTATGTTGATCAACCAAGAGATTTGGGGACTGTTACCAAAAATAAAATACAAATATTGAAAATACTACTTTTAAAAAGCCTTTTTTATTTTTTTACAATCTAACCGAACTGTACAGGAATCATCCTGGCATAAAGCGCATTAAAAAATGTTTTTCAATGATACCAATCCAATGTCCTATACAGATGCCAATATTAAACTTGGAAATAACTTTATACGATTTCTTTTCAGAATTTGCTCAACAGAATTTGACCAAATATGTCAGGCAAGCATTTATGACATAAATAGCTTTCAAATTTATACACAGTTATGTCGATTCGCCTGAATACATGGCCGCCGTTACTTAAATTAGAAAACATTAAACGATTACTTCCGAAAAACTACTGCACAGCATTTCAGCAAGCTTTAGAGAAATGGCATCCCGGCATAGCGGGCTTTAACATTTGTTAGCAAGCGAAAGCATCATTTTTACGGATGATGCCAAACTACAATCAAATAAGGCCAGAGTTATTAAAAATAGACAAGCTTTAGACGACTTCCCATAATCTTCTTAGTAGGATTGGGTTGTGATATTGAGATTGTTTACATATATACAGCAGCTTAAAAGCAGGTTATTACCGTGGATTTAATTGCCATCAGTAAGTAGATTGTTTTCTCAGTTGAGCTTTTATATTTCCATGAAATAAAATAGGATTGGGAATTAAACGTGACTAATCAATTTTTATTATCAGCCACCTGCACAAAATCAAACGATTTTCCACCAGTTAGAATGTAAAGCTTCATATTTTACAACCACGTACACCTACCTTTCATGGGCTTTAAATTTCTATTGTTTTAGTGTCGTTGAAGCTATTATATTTCATATATTTTAACATGATCATGGAAAGTAACAAGGATACGCGCACTGCAACAGGAAGAGGTAAATATATTGTCCATATATTCTCACGTATCCTGGTTAAAAGAGATGCATTGTAGAGAATATCAGATATAAAAGTTACAGTACAATATTCAGACATTTCTAAGATTTACATTACATACATCGACCTAACTTTGTGAATGGCTTGCTCTTGGGGTAAGGAATAAGCATGCCGCTTTTGGAGTAAAAAAGCCAGAAGTCAAGGTCACTAACTGGAAGAATAAAAATGGTTTCCCCACAAGAACATCAGTTCCTCCTTACAGACATGTCTCAGTCTTTGTGGATTGCTTTCACTTAGAGTGATCAAGAAACCTATCGGTTTTGGGAGTAGAAAGGTCTTAGGTCAAATTCCCTGAGTTTGAACAAAATAAACTAATTTCTACGCATAAGTTTCAGTTATCTACATAAAGAACTGTGAAACATGTGGCAGGTTTAGTATGTGTTGTTTTGTTTGTTTGATTAGGATTTTTAACGTAGCTTTAACTAGCAACAGCGGATGATTTTTTCATAATTATAGAATATATAAAAAAAAGAATGTATTCTTCATAATTTGAGCGTGCAGATTTAAAAAATGAACCATCTTTATGATATCTTTTCAAATAAATTCACAGGAAGCATTCAAACACATGTACCGTCCACCATTTTTAATATTGGTCTTTGTCAATTTTTTAAAATTCCCGACCTCATGTTATTTCAAGCTGAAATTTTCATATTTCATACATATATTTTATATGGAAATGTTTTGTGAACATTCAGCTTTAAGAATAAATTGACTTTTTCTATGTTCCAGGTAATTCAGAAGCCCCCTTGTACTTTTTTTATCACCACCTCACCCCCACCCCCCAACATGTTTGCGTTAAATACTATTTTTTTGAGTCGTACACAAGTTGAAATCATATCTTGCTTTTAAAATGGAATGTTTTCTGCTTAATTTGAGTGTGCAGATTTAAAAAATGAACCCATCTTTATGATATCTTTTTCAAATAAATTCAATGGAAGCATTCAAACACACGTACCGTCCACCATTTTTAATATTGGTCTTTGGTCATTTTTTTTAAATTCTTGACCTCATGTTATTTCATGCTGAAAGTTGCATATTTTTCACATATGGTTATATATAAATGTGTTGTGAACATTCAGCTTCAAGAATAAGTTTTAGGTACTTCTGAAGACTTTCTGTGTCTTGTTATCACACACCCCCTAACATTTTTGCATGAATTAAAATAATCATGAGTCTTACCAAGTTGAAATTGTATGTTACTCTTACAATCAATAGTGCATATTCATTACAGTGTTCTTTAACATATATACATTGATTTGAAATCACAATTTAGTACATAACAATTGATTTTTTAGAATTTAGTTATCATAAGATATTGGTCAGTTTTCATACGTATAGTAAGTAAAGACAAATGTGGTATCAGAGATAGAGAAGAAACTGACACAGAGTTGGTTCTCAAGAAATATTTATGATTATTTGTTTAAATGGAGAAATACTACAGATCGATTCTGTATTCATTGGCTTATGATGACAATATTCATATTGATGATCACAAAAAATGGCATGAAAATTTTAAATGCATCTGTTTTCATTCTTCAAAATTCTGAAAAAAATATTTAACTTTTGTTTTATTACCTCTTTTCCGTCCCTACTAAACATGAACATTTTAATTTTAATACCAGTGTCTCTAGATAAGAATCGTATCTAGAACAGATGACCTGACAATGATAATATCTCGGTGATCACAATCACATGCATTATTATCAAGAGTATCACTGAATCAGTGGGTGATACTCCCATCGAGTCTCTAACCTTGAAAATATATTACACAACAAACATTGTACAAATATTTTGTAATAAGTTTGGTATAATGAATAACAGTACGTCTCTTTAATCCGATTCCTTGCTATAAACGTCTGCCTTTTCGTTCAATCAAGCTTTCGTGTTGTTTTTTTAAAACCCAAATTAAGTCGTATTGTTGTAATTGTTTACATTTTGTACGTACCCATGTGCCGGAAAGAGTTATCGTTCTTGCTGGCCTGGGTGACCTTTGAAAAAGACGTAATTTGTGGGTTTTCCGCAAATATTCGCGCACATTTTACCATTATTCTTGTAAAAAGAACTCCACAAAGTATTTAAAAAGAAGGCGTAGGTGAGCGTATATATTCGTTTTAGTTTTTCAGCGTTTTAAAAAAATTGGTTTTCGTTTTTTTTCTTCCGCTGAACAAGTCGTAGAAATGACCCAATGTCATATACGCCAAATATAGACATTTGACCTTTAAACCACGAATATATTCGGAAGTAATAATGTCGGTTTTTTACATATTAAAGCGGAGAAAGTACCAGGTTAGGCTGACATTTTGAGAAAACGTTAATCTTGATCGCCACTGCCCTCAAGCGGCTTCCCTTGTTGCTACTTTAACAATTGTTCAGTCATATCGCTACGATGTCTGCAGTGAGGCAGTTTATAGTGATGTCTAGCACTGGGGCATCATGCCGCAGACATGTAGCATGATGATGTCCCACCCATCCACATTATCCTGACACCAGGCTGGCCAGTCCTAACACTAACCTCTTAATGCTGAGCGTCAAGCGAGGCAGCTGTTAAGCCCATTTATGTAAGTCTTTGGTATGACTCGGCTGGGGATCGAACCCACGACCTCCCGCTTCCGCGGCTGACGCTCTAACCACTTGGCCACCGGAGCGGTTTCTAGGCATTTTCATTGCATTTTTGTATTGCTGTTGACATTTTTTGTCACATTAAAATTCTCTTGGTTCAAGGGCAGGCCTATTCTGTTAATTGTTAACATTGTTTTTTATATTTACAGTTAGAATATGTATATTTTGTTACTTGGATAAAAACAACATTTTATTAGCTTTATAATCAGTTAATCTTTTTTGTTTCAGGCTAGACAGTGCCATCCTTGAGAATGGCGTTAAGCAGGTGCGAGAACTTATCCGGACAAAAGTTTGTACTAAGGCAGAACTAGAAAAAGGTCTGTTTACCGCGTGTAAACTTGGGCGGGCGGATTGTGCAGCTTCCATTTTGGAAGCAGAAGTTGGTCCGGGTATAAAGGATGCTGATGACAACATACCCCTGACGGTCGCAGCTGCTCATGGCCATGCAGTTGTTGTGGAGCTTCTCTTGCTCTGGGACTGTGACGTCAACCAACGTGGCGGCAGTGAGCAGGGAACAGCTCTTCATTATGCTGCGCAAAATGGTTTTCTCGAAAGTTGCCGTCTGTTGGTCGAAGCAGGTGCTAACATCAATATTCGAAATGGACAAGATGATACTCCATTGATATTAGCTTGTTTAAATGGGCATATCAGTGTTGTAAAATATCTTCTTGCACACCAAGCTTCTGTGAGGCGAAGAGGGTACCTTGAAAGAACAGCTCTTCATTGCGCAACAGAAAATGGACATTTGATGATTTGCAAGATGCTTGTCAATGCGAAAGCTGATTTTGAAGAGGATGATACCTTTGGTAATACACCTTTAATCTGTGCGGCTGAAAAAGGGTACGTTGAACTGATGAAACTTTATTTGCAATCAGGATGTGAAGTAAACAAGGTTAGTCATAGTGGATCCACTGCACTTCACTTTGCCGCTCAGCATGGGGATATAGAATGCTGTCGTCTGTTATTAAAAGCAGGTGCTGAAATAGATGCACAGGACATCCGTAGATTTACGCCGTTGATGATGGCTGCGCTAAATGGACATGAAAATGTTTTGGAGCTTCTTGTGGAGAATAAATGTAATGTAAGCATGGCTGCTTACAATAAAAGGACTGCCCTGCATCTTGCTGCGGAAAGGGGTCAAATCAGATGCTGTAAATTCTTGTTAGCGAATGGTTGTCACATAGACTCACAAGATTCATTGGGTTGTACACCGGTGCATATGGCTGCAGCCAAAGGTCATGCTGAACTTGTGAAATTTTTCATAGAAAGTGGTGCTGACTTGATAAGAATGCCAAATAATGGAAACTCTTTGCTTCATTATGCAGCCGCAAGTGGAAGCGTGCAGTGCTGCAAAGATCTTATTGCCAGAAACTTTGACATTAACGCGAGAAATAGAGATGGCCTAACACCATTGATCAGTGCTGTCACCAGTAAGCATAAGAAAACTGTCAAGCTACTTTTAGAAGCGGGGTGTGACACAAATCATAGAGGACTACACGGAATGACTGCCTTAAATGAAGCAGTGTTTCACAGCTGCCCACAAATTGTTTCATTGCTGCTTCAGTTTAATAGCGATGCAGATTTAGCAGATGATGCTGGGGCGACTCCTCTTTGGTTTGCCGTGGTTGTTGGTCAGGCAGATATTTTAAAAATGCTACTAAATGTCAACTGTAGATTTGATATTCGATGCAATTTAAGCAACTCTTGCCGACCCTGCAATGCCGTTGAGCACTGCCTGCACAAACAAAAAATCATTTTTCTGAAGTTTTTAGTCTCTGCTTATTGCGAGAAAGCAACAAATGCTTTGTTTGGGTATTTAGACACAGATGACAAACAAGTGACTCTATCCAAGGAAATATTAACCCATGCAAAAGACATTAGTAGGAATCCGTGCACCTTGATGGAAATTACACGCAAAAGCATTCGAAATTCTCTTGGAAAGGGACAAGGTGTTTTGGATAGGATCGAAGTGCTAAAGCTTCCGCGAGTTCTGAAAAACTACCTTTTGTTCAGTGATATTGACTATACCTAAGATTCTGTGAGAAAAGACGGTATATCATGCTTTGCTTTCCATTGGAACTTGATAACACAGAAGTATGTGCCAAGCTAGCTTATGTGCAAAATATAGTCGAATATAGTTTTCTTTGCAAGCTTTAGGATGGAGCAGACCTATCAAGCCATAGGCTCTCATTTGATTTGTTTTTCAAATCATTGCTTTAACTGAAAACATGTTGACCTTCTAGTATTATAAATTTGAATAAATATGCGAGATTATGCTTCATTGTTGGAACAATCGTTTTATTTTTTCTCTTATTGCTATTGTATGTGTTGATCAGTGTGATCATTGGTTGCATACATAAATATTTTGATGAATATGGAATTTAGAATATAAAATTAATTAGCATTTTTTGAGTAAATATACAGCACAGCATTGAAATGCTGAAGTAGTGTTGTAATATCTATCTGTCTGACCTTCCATCAGTCCACAGTTCTTATAAACAGTAGCTTTACGCATATCTGAAAGCCATTTGGTAGGTGAATTGCCTATTCCATGAGTTGTGCCTTTTAAGGGTTTTAATTTTTTTTAGATTACATTTTATTTGCTTTGCTGCACTATTTCCATTAATATTACACACACACTAACGCAGATCCATGTAATCAGCACAGCTCTGGAATCATTCAACATATTCTGATGCAATTTTGTATGCAGATTGTCGAAAGACTAGCACGAGACTTTTATCACCTTTATTCATCAAGTCATTTTGCATGGAGTTATGAGCTTGACAACTAATTTCATTAAATGCTTTGTACGGATTTAGTCTCAGGAGAATTCTGACGTCCTGGTCGCTTATGCTGCTGACATTGATTCTTGCAAGGTAACGCGACAAGAATGTTATGAATTTGAAGCGAATATGGCATGTCTACAGACTGATGAGACATTGAGTACGATTTCCAATTTGTCACGACCTCAATCATGGGAGTCATAACCCCCGATTGCCCATCCTCCAGACTGGTTTCCAGAGCATGGCTACTAAAACTTTGCTGGAATTTGGCATGGAATCTGATGTTGATGAGATCTTAAAATAGTGTAATTTTATGTTTTTCCATGTTATCATTTAGAAGTTATATAGTTCCAGATTGCACATCCTCCTAATGTAGCTTTCGCAAAGGAATGTTACATTTCAGCCGAGGTTATTATGCACCTTTTTTTGACAATACCTTGAATAATAATCCAGCATTCCATATGATCATTTAGAAGAGTTACGTATCCTTAATGCCCTTTATTATCCAAACATTGGTTTTCGCAGCACAAGTTCTTGACTTTAAGGCCCTGCCAAGCAACGTGTACACATCGAGGTCTTAGGTGATGTAACCATAATTAGTGGCTCTACCTTCGTAAGGCATAAATATGCTTAAATTACTTACGTGCAGAAGCTGTGAATATCTAGACAACTCCAGGATATGACCGAGCACATTATGTTAAATGACAAGAAATATTGGTCGAATGACTTTGTCACGATACACATTTTTATATAATCCATGTAGCCCTAATTTGTCGTAGATTCCATGGTTTGTATCCCTATACGAGATGACTTTACCATATTTATACTATTATTGCATCATTAATTTTTAAATACTCCGGATATTTGGGATGACGCCAACATTTGGTGGGAAAATGTATCATAGGTCACCTTGCTTATAAAGAAAATGCATTTTAAAAATGTAAATAAAATCAGCTGCACGTTTCAGATGAACAAGAAGCAGGTAGGAATATTCGCTTTGATGTACACTTTTAGTTTGAAAATAATTCATTTACTTAATACATTTTCAAAATGCTTTTATCTTGCTTAGCAACATTTTCTGTTTAGTCAAAACGATTAGAATCAGACAGCGATGTTGACCTTACCTGGACCAAATTACTGTAGTGGACTGCAGACTCGGCACAGTGTTGATGATTATATTGTTAGATGGCTGAGTACGTACTGCACACGATAAAATCACGTTCATTGGGTTGATATATTTTTAAGTTAATTTGTAAGATTCAGTACGTACTTATTTTCCATCAGCAAATTCAAAGTAAAAGACATACAAGAGCATTTTGTACAGTAACAAACCTGCCTTGAAGCTGTCAATCAGTTTATATGTCAATAGTTCTGAACTAATTTCAATCAAACTTGGAATGTGGGTTTATATCACCCAAATCACTGAAGACTTCAATAAAGAACAAGAGCCATTTATATTAATGAGATGATCCTGAAACTGATTGTTACCACCCTAGAGGCCATATTTGTGACCCGATTTGGATCAAACTTGGAATATATGCTTCTATCATCAGGATCGTCTGAAAGTTTGACAATGAGATACAAGCAAAATTAAGAGTTTATTTTGCGTTTGATTTTCTGAGCGTCTTGCCACACTGGAAGTCGTATTTGTTTTTTTTTTTTTTTAATCAAACTTCGAATATATTCTTCAGTGGTAAATGTCTAACTTTTTCAGCTATGAGCAAGATCTATGCATTGTGATGGGTTTTTGTTTTATGTAATTGGCTCAGTTTATTATCATTTTTAAAGCCATAACCCTAATGAGATTTTAATTAAAATTGGCATGTGAGCTTATATAATCACGATCTTGTCAGTTTCTAAAGTTAGTGGGATCAGTTCATATGATGCTCCGTTTGATAGCGAGTGACTTTTGTGCAATTTTTTTATGTTCTACTAAATTAACATGAAACACAGTTGACATTTCATTTCGCATGAAATACCTCCAAGTTTGTTTCGTATTCGTTCTACATAGGATTGAAAATCTAGAGGTGACGTGCTGTAACAGGATTTGACCGGAATGGACGCTTGGATCAAATGACAACAACACTGATGAAAGATGGAAGTTTATGAAATGAATTAATAAAAGTATGTATATACTCTACAATTACAGTGATTAGTTCAAGCTCTGAACACACGACTCTTCAATGCTTTACACGAACATTCACAAATGGAAAACAAATATGATTCATATATTCTCGTGTATAAAGGTAAGAATTTTACGTTAAGAAAGTAACAATTCAAATCCTCTCGCGTAAAGAAAGTAAAGATTCAAATCATCACATGTAATCTCACGTAAGAAAGTAAAGATTCAAGTGATCTCGTGTAATGAAAATCACTCATTTTGTATTCTATCTAAACAACATGATCAATTGAAACAAACATTTGTAAAACCTTGCAAACGTGTCCATTGTCAAACCACACAGTTATCCCGAATTTTTGGTTGGTCAACACTTGTATTGGTCACAAACACCTTTCATGGATCCACCATGAGCACAAGTTTACGACTCGGTGATTCCGTCCATGTACGGCCTTGATGGTCACACCAGCTTCCAAACCCATACAGATGACCAGACCGACAGCCTGATATACCCGGGCACACTCCGAAAATCACGCGTCTTCGAGTGATCACACACTCCATACATGTGGTCATAAATCACAACTGGTTACTCCGCTAGAATCAACCACCAATCCGACGATTCGTGAATCCCAAGCATGATTACAGATCTGACCCTTAAGTCTATGAATCTGATCCCCTATACCGCCATTCTTCACATAACTCTAGATAAAGCATAACCTCTTATCCCTAAAAATCAGATACATATGAACAACGAACGAAAACTTCACAACGCTGAACGAGTCATCACACTGCATTGAATGGGATATCAAGGCTGTAAATTCTCGTATAATAAGGACATTTTACAACTCTATTCCAACAAAATCAGTATCTTCTCAAAAGACATACAAAAGAAGAAAAGACTATAGCCATTACAGAGTAAATCCTATCTCATGCTAGTTGGTCGACATAAGTGTGCATAAGCAGACTGAAGCAAAATGACATTTTCTCCCTGTTGCTACAACGACTATTCCTCGAATGTCTCCCGCACAACCAGCAGGCCAAAACAACTGACCAAACACGCAGGCATCTCTTTCTACCACGACGAAGATACTGCAAGTAGAGCGATATCAATTTTTACTAGCTACGCAATTTTTTTTTATATACATATATAATTTAAATGCACTACCAAAATGTCGGGTTATATTTTTGACAAGCTCCCAACATGCCATCTCCTTTACCAGTCGCACGTCTCCCCAACACGATGACAATAAAACCAAACTACTCTGCATAGAACAAAATCGCCGTCGGTTTAAGACAATGTTAGATCACACTGCTAATCACATACATAACCTCTGCTGTTATGACAGCTAAGTTGCTTCTTCAAAAAGCTTCCATCAGCATCCACACGATCGAAGCTCGTATCACTCTTGAAAATGTTTCGAAAGATCACGCCTTCCCAAGTCGAACCATTCAGTGATTCTCCGTCCGAAACAATATTCCTTACGCCTGAGGGCACAGTCCAAAACAATACCAAAGCCATGATTAGAAATAATCAAGGCTAAGCAGTGTCACCTCTGCCATTGAACGAACAAACAAGTTCTTAATATGATAATGAGATGGTCCATTTCTCAATGTTTCTGTGTTTCGTATACTGTGAGCCGTCCTTTCAGAGATTTCCTAATAAACACTGATCTTTAGAAGCTGATTCTCATAGTGAGACCTTTAAGCCTATTACCAATGTAATGCTGGTATTCAGCAGTTTTCAAAGTATACTGTTGGAAACGTTTCTGAACAGTCATGTTTCTAATTGGTCGAAAACGTAAGTTAACCCTGGTTACTATGATGAAAACGTGTACAGATATGTCTTCGACCTCAGAGTGCCAGCTGACACTGCATCCTCATATTTAGATCACTACTAATATACGTATGCTATACTCACAGAAAAACGTTTACTAGCATAGAAACAACGACTAAAAATGCCACATTTCACTTTTACTGCTAATCCCAAAGGCACAATCTTACCCCAAAAGCACTCTATGCTAAAGTTTCCATTTAAAAGTTCATCGCGTTATTTAGGAATGTTTCTCTAAAAGCACACAAAAGAATTTCTAACTATATAACTCTTGTTCAAAGCACCAAATGATTTATCCGAAAGAGATTTTAAAGAAAGAATATCTGCCTATACAATCAGGTCTCAAGATTCAGTAACAATTGACCAATGTTCGCAACATTTGAGGATGTAGGTATCCGAGTCGTCCATGTGGCTATACCTAATTTCAACCAGTCCATGTTTCCCCCATTTTCAAGGACCTCAAGACAACCGTTGCTGAATTCTTAAACGTGCAAATACCTTCTTAAGTCATGAAATGGGTTTTAAGAACCCCGCAATTATCCCACGGCTACATGATTATATGCAAGGAGATAAACTCGGTTATCAGCACACCTTATTTCAGCTCCACGGCTGCTACATTTTAGCTTCACAGCTGATTCAGTTAATTTCTGTGGTTGGCTTTACATCTTGCATCACGTCGACCCCAATGGCTCCGATAACTTTCGAGTCACGCTGGTCACTCTAGCCATTCCAGACACTCCGGACAGCTCTACAACTGAATATGTTCAAGTCCTTATAGTAGACCTGCTCACTGACAAGACTATCCGTAATGTAAAGCTCAATACCTACAAAGATGTATTTATACACAGATATCGCCTGTGAACTGGAAACATTTGGTTCTTCCATCAAAAGCACTTCGCACGTGCGGCATAGGATGGAAGGAACTCACTATTTTGAAATACAACAAAATATACATTAATCACACTCGGGTATCGTTGTACACCAAAAACGAAACTCAGAGTACACGTATTAATTAAAAAAAGGGGGTTTATAAAATTCCGTGACAATACCTCTTCCCTTAAAAAGAGTGGTAACACTTTAGAAAAATCACGGAATGTGAATATACACAATTGTTACAACATTAAATTTTGGAATACTGAACGAAAATGATCTGCTAATTTCACTGTACTTAAAAAAATCAGCACCCACGTTTGCTGATCCTCTAATCGCCTCTATTCGGAAACTATACGATTTCAAAGACAAAGCTCAACGCACCAACCTTTGCCTTCTTCAAGTATAAGAGCGGCTGATGGTCCGTTTGTAAGGTAAATTCCCTCCCTGAAAGGTATGTATTGAATTTTCCTATCCCACATGTTAAGGCTCGGCACTCCTTCACAATCATTAGTTTTGCTCCCTAGAGAGCAATGTCCTACATGCATAAGCAATGGGCGATTTCATCCCCTCTTGCTCCTGTATCAAAACAGCCTCTAGACCCATATCGGACGCAGCTTTCCTCAGTTCAAAAGTAAGGTAATTTCACACTTGCATGTCTTTTCTTGTTTCATTCACACTTGCATGTCTTTTCTTGTTTCATTCACACTTGCGTGTCTTTTCTTGTTTCATTGACACTTGCATGTCTTTTCATGTTACATTGACACTTGCATGTCTTTTCATGTTACATTGACACTTGCATGTCTTTTCATGTTACATTGGTATGATTCCTCTGTAAGCCCTTCTAAGCCGAATATTAGTACTTCACACCATGCAATTTATATACAAAACAACATATTTGTTTTGATTAATGTGGGCGGAAAAAACGAGTTTGATACCGCATAGGAATGGTTAGGCCGTCAGAAGGAGAGTATTTTCCTACGTAGTATCAAACAAGTTCATTCTTCGGAACAAAATACGTATGTCGATTTGTATGAATTACATAGATCGGTTCACTCTAATCTTATCGGTCAACCGACTTTAAAATTTATTATAACAAAGCCTGTATTGTTACATGGATCAAGATTAATCTCATAAAACCTTTTACATAAATATTCAAAAACTATTTATTATAAACATCTGGTCGTAAAATTATAAATGGCCGTTTAAGGATTGTATTCATTATTAAAATCAACGGTCCTGAAAGGATGAATATGAAATAAATCGCCATGCCAAATGAACAATCGTATCAAATTAACGGTTTCTGATTGGTTTAATAACCAGTCCTGACGTAATTGTTAAAAATTATAGATACAATACCTTCCAAAACAGCAGTGTGCATATAAAGAACAGAAAATTGACTGCTTCAGGCTGCTCAGAGATGCATAAAGTTCTATTTCTTTTTGCAAAACCTATCGTAATAAACATTTTATCTGTTGGGATGGGTGGGTATTATGTTAACGCCACAACAGAAGAAATTATTTCGGACTCTACGGTGCTGCAGATTCTTTGAAAAGTAATTTTTACTTTGGAATGTCTTAAATGGTGGGGAGGGGCGGATAGGTCAATACAGATAAGCAATTTAACGATTATTACTTCAGGCTCTGTCAGTATATTGAGCTTAATAAATAGCTTGGTATGACAAAACATCAGATAGTGGTTAAATGTTAATGATTTCACGCAATGGCTGCATCATGGTACTAAAATTACCAACATGCATCTATACCATATTGCTTAAAATTCCGAAGATTTTTTTTGTATACAATATAAAATTGTGAATCTACGTCTGAAAAAGCAAAACGTATTTTCCAGGGATAATGCTTATTAATTTAACCTTTACTCACTAATGTTTGTGCTGTTATATAAATCAGGTCAACTAATCGAAGCACTTTTTTGATAAAGTAGTCCGAATATTGTTCAGCCAAATATTTTTTTTTTTTTTGGGGGGGGGGGGTACTGTTCAATTCTATAAATCATGTACAGCTATGTGTATAACGGCTTAGTCAAATAATAGCCTTGCATTTTTTGATCTTTTAAAAGATAGCAATTTCGTAATTTCATACAAGGTAACATGTTTCTCTCTTTTTTCCCCTGTAATAGTTTCTATAGCTACTGGAATCTGATTAAAATCGAGATCTATTCCGTTATGTTGGAGATCTCGGTTTTACTCAAACTGCAGTTACTGTCACTAGTAATTTGTCTTTGTATGCATTGACATAGATAGGAACCTTTTAATGTCGTTTCAGTTTGTAGTCATAAGGAAATAAACCAGACAGTTGGACCTTTAGAAAAAAGTGTAAATAAGGCAGGTTTTCCCCTATCTCAATTTTGCGATTTAAAAAAGTGACTGACCAATCAGCTTGGGGGCCATAATTAAGACCTACCTATAGCCTTGAACACTTTATCCCACCAATTACACGAACAGTCAATCTGATTAAAATCGGATCTCCACTGTCCTGCGTGAAGACTGGATATTTGGTTTGAATCAGATTGATGGAACAGTAATATGAATATAAGATTGATTGAACAGTATTATATACATCAGATTGACGGAACAGTTGTGTAACAGATTGATGGAACAGTATTGTGAATATCAGATTGATGGAACAGTAGTATAAAATGAGATTAATGGAACAGAAGTATAACACGAGATTGATGGAACAGTAGTATAACATCTTATTGATGGAACAGTGTTATAACATGAGATTGATGTAACAATATTGTGCACATCAGATTGAGTGAACAGTATTATGACATCAGATTGATGGAACAGTAGTATAACACGAGATTGGTGGAACAGTAGTATAACATCTTATTGATGGAACAGTGGTATAACATGAGATTGATGTAACAATATTGTGGACATCAGATTGAGTGAACAGTATTATAACATAAGATTGATGGAACAGTAGTATAACATGATATTGATGGAACAGTAGTATAACATGAGATTGATGGAACAGTATTATAACATCATATTAATGGAACAGTATTATAACATCAGATTGATGGAACAGTAGTATAGCATCATATTGATGGAACAGTAGTATAACATGAGATTGATGGAACAGTATTATAACATCATATTAATGGAACAGTATTATAACATCAGATTGATGGAACAGTAGTATAGCATGATATTGATGGAACAGTAGTATAACATGAGATTGATGAAACAGTATTATAACATATTAATGGAACAGTAATATAACATCAGATTGATGGAACAGTAGTATAACATCATATTAATGGAACAGTAATATAACATCATATTAATGGAACAGTAATATAACATCAGATTGATGGAACAGTAGTATAACATCATATTAATGGAACAGTAATATAACATCATATTAATGGAACAGTAATATAACATCAGATTGATGGAACAGTAATATAACATCAGATTGATGGAACAGTAGTATAACATCATATTAATGGAACAGTATTATAACATCATATTAATGGAACAGTAATATAACATCAGATTGATGGAACAGTAATATAACATCAGATTGATGAAACAGTAATATAACATCATATTAATGGAACAGTAATATAACATCATATTAATGGAACAGTAATATAACATCATATTAATGGAACAGTAATATAACATCATATTAATGGAACAGTAATATAACATCATATTAATGGAACAGTAATATAACATCATATTAATGGAACAGTAATATAACATCAGATTGATGGAACAGTAGTATAACATCATATTAATGGAACAGTAGTATAACATCATATTAATGGAACAGTATTATAACATCATATTAATGAAACAGTAATATAACATCATATTGATGGAACAGTAGTATAACATCATATTAATGGAACAGTAATATAACATCATATTAATGGAACAGTAATATAACATCAGATTGATGAAACAGTAATATAACATCATATTAATGGAACAGTAATATAACATCATATTAATGGAACAGTAATATAACATCAGATTGATGGAACAGTAGTATAACATCATATTAATGGAACAGTATTATAACATCATATTAATGGAACAGTAATATAACATCAGATTGATGGAACAGTAATATAACATCATATTAATGGAACAGTAATATAACATCATATTAATGGAACAGTAATATAACATCATATTAATGAACAGTAATATAACATCATATTAATGGAACAGTATTATAACATCATATTAATGAACAGTAATATAACATCATATTAATGGAACAGTAATATAACATCATATTAATGGAACAGTATTATAACATCATATTAATGAACAGTAATATAACATCATATTAATGGAACAGTAATATAACATCATATTAATGGAACAGTATTATAACCTCATATTAATGAACAGTATTATAACATCATATTAATGGAACAGTAATATAACATCATATTAATGAACAGTAATATAACATCATATTAATGGAACAGTAATATAACATCATATTAATGGAACAGTATTATAACATCATATTAATGAACAGTAATATAACATCATATTGATGGAACAGTAATATAACATCATATTAATGAACAGTAATATAACATCATATTAATGGAACAGTAATATAACATCATATTAATGAACAGTAATATAACATCATATTAATGGAACAGTAATATAACATCATATTAATGGAACAGTATTATAACATCATATTAATGGAACAGTAATATAACATCATATTAATGAACAGTAATATAACATCATATTAATGGAACAGTAATATAACATCATATTAATGAACAGTAATATAACATCATATTAATGGAACAGTAATATAACATCATATTAATGGAACAGTAATATAACATCATATTAATGGAACAGTAATATAACATCATATTAATGGAACAGTATTATAACATCATATTAATGAACAGTAATATAACATCATATTGATGGAACAGTAATATAACATCATATTAATGAACAGTAATATAACATCATATTAATGAACAGTAATATAACATCATATTAATGAACAGTAATATAACATCATATTAATGGAACAGTAATATAACATCATATTAATGGAACAGTAATATAACATCATATTAATGGAACAGTAATATAACATCATATTAATGAACAGTAATATAACATCATATTAATGAACAGTAATATAACATCATATTAATGAACAGTAATATAACATCATATTAATGAACAGTAATATAACATCATATTGATGGAACAGTAATATAACATCATATTAATGGAACAGTAATATAACATCATATTAATGAACAGTAATATAACATCATATTAATGAACAGTAATATAACATCATATTAATGAACAGTAATATAACATCATATTAATGGAACAGTAATATAACATCATATTAATGAACAGTAATATAACATCATATTAATGAACAGTAATATAACATCATATTAATGAACAGTAATATAACATCATATTAATGAACAGTAATATAACATCATATTAATGGAACAGTAATATAACATCATATTAATGGAACAGTAATATAACATCATATTAATGAACAGTAATATAACATCATATTAATGGAACAGTATTATAACATCATATTAATGAACAGTAATATAACATCATATTAATGGAACAGTAATATAACATCATATTAATGGAACAGTAATATAACATCATATTAATGGAACAGTATTATAACATCATATTAATGAACAGTAATATAACATCAGATTGATGGAACAGTAATATAACTTCAGATTGATGAAACAGTATTATAACATCATATTAATGGAACAGTATTATAACATCAGATTGATGGAACAGTAATATAACATCATATTAATGGAACAGTATTATAACATCATATTAATGAAACAGTATTATAACATCATATTAATGGAACAGTAATATAACATCAGATTAATGAACAGTAATATAACATCAGATTGATGGAACAGTAATATAACAACAGATTGATGGAACAGTATTGTGAACATAATACAAAATTGCATTCAATTGGATTCCAGATTGACTAAAGAACCCTTAATTAATATTTTTGTTGACCAGAGATATACGAGAACAGTATTACCTTCAATATTGTTTTCATCCATGGATTTATTTTGCGAAATGATTTTCTTAACTGACTTTATATAAGCAACCACAAGCCTCTTTCATCACATACAAAATAATTAATGAAGTGAAGAAACCTAATGTTTGCTGATTGATTTTTTTATAATTTAGTCACATCTAACGCAAATATTTCTAATTTTAATTGAAACGGCATGGAGGTGTATGTGGGTGGAGACTGTACCACCATGTAGGATCATGTACTAATCAAACGCCCGTTACTATCCCCATTTACTGAACTGTACAACACCATAATGTAACCTCATTAGTCAAGTGTTCTGTAAAACATTTCATTAATTAAGTTAGTGTGTAAAAGCAATGAGTTTTAAAACTATTTTTTTAATCATCTACGAAGACACCATCTGACCTATGAAAAAGAGTATATATTTGCTAGACAAATACCCGTAATAACTATTGCCTTCATAAATATCGATCTCTTTCGAGAATAAAGAGGTAAATCAATCAAAACTTAACATGCAAAAAGAACGCACATACACACAGACACACAAAAGATAACGTGATAATTTTGTATTGTGTTTTCTCCGTGTTGTTTTGCATATCATTGCAGCCACAATGCGGATTCGTGTTCGGTGAGATTTTTTTATGAAAATCTGTTCTGTTAAATATGGATTATGGGGTGTGACTGTATCCTAAATTAGGATATAATTTAGTTATAAATTATATATATATATATATATATAAGAAGAAAAATGTAATTTACACACTGTTTGCATGTTTCAAAAAATATATATATAGTTTCTAGTTCTTGATCAAAATGACAGTTTTCCTGTCAAAAAAGTTTTCTTAAAATATTTTACAAGTGTTCTCATAATATCAAAAAGTGTCCCGATTTTAGGAGCCTTTGTAAACTGCTAGACAATCGGCATGCGGGTTATCAAAAGATGTTGATTATAGAAACTGTTAACCGCAGCCTCATGAATTGTAAACTGCTTGCCCAAGGACATTTCTACATTGTAAGGGTTGCTTTGACCGCAAAATGGAGTTTTAATTCATACTGGCCGATACGTTGTTGCAGTAGAGTTGACAATAGTCGAGCAAACAGTATTTAAAAAAAGAATATATGTCGCTTTCTCGGTTAATATTTTTGTGTTTTTCTATCATCATGTGCCTTATTTATCTTCATACATGATGCAAAAGGACATAGGTGTGTGTAGATGTCTGTGATTGTGTGTGTGTATGTGCATTTGAGAGGCACGAGGTCGAAAGGATATATTTTGAGACAGAATTGAGTATTTAAGTCCATGCATGTATACATATATGCTTTTTTTCTTTCTTTCATATGGGATTTGCGTTGGAAGTTATATAATTTACTTTATATTTGATAAAGCAATGTGATTAAAACTATACCCTTTTTTATTTAAACTATTGCATCTCCGTATCCAAGAAAAACGTATCAAATGATAACCTAATGTCAGTTATACCCATAATGTATTGCAAAAATTACCCTCAATGTCATACAGGAATTTTCGCTGCGCTTGTCGCTGTCTGCACAAATTATACTATATTATTTTAATCGAAAGTAAGATTTATTTATTTGCTCAAAATAATTGGTTTTCCTGTTGTATGCTTACTTTCAATTTGGGGAAGTAATTTGAAGGATGTGCCCAGTCGAGAGGGACATGAAATACAAATTGAAAGCAAACGATGAAATAAGATAATCAGATCATTCAACGGTACATTTAGCTTGTATAATGCACGGTTATAAACTTCCTAGCTAGTTGTTTACTTCTCTAATTAGGTAATTCGACTCTAAGCTCCAACTGCAATACATCAATCAATGGCAGAAAATCGCTTTAACGCTGCAGCACAACACACGATATATTACTGATGAGAATTCCAAGATCAGATTTACTTCACCTCGAGCATATGGTCACGTGATTATGGAATCGAAATGACAAACTAATTTTCCTTTGATTCTTTTTTTTTTAATTTTAAATATGTATTTGAAACAGAATAAGCTGCTATAACATACGCTCTTAACTAAAAGTAATATTTTTTACCACATAATAGTTCAAGGTTATTTTGCAGGTATTGTTGGCTTTTTTCTCTCTCGGTCGGTTGCTGTCGCAACTCGATATATACACTGTAACAGGATGAAACCGGTTTGAAGGGAGATTAGCGAAGACACATAACAAAGGATGTGAATGTTCCATTTATGAATCTAAATTAATACGAACGAAACTCGAACAACCTAGCTTACATCCTTCCCTCCACGTATCATTAGCTAAGATGTAACAAAGAAAAATCCTACTCAACTCGTCTGCGTTTAACACATATCTAGTGTGCAAGGGACGCTTTTTATGTACACAGTTTATGTTGCATACAACTGCCAGATATAAAATTAATCAAACAAAATTAAATACACTAGTGAGGTCAAACAGGTCCACATTTTTGGATAGGTATAATAAAGCAAACCATATGAATATCATTCACTTGATCTGACAAGTCAGTGGAAATTCATATGAAGTTGATGCACCGCATCTCCATATTTGTACATGTATTTTTCATATCCGAGAACACGTGATGTTCACATTGCAAACATAGGCCCTTTCCGGGGTGATAATTTTGAAATTACTTAATAGCTTGATGCAACACAAGAAAATTTCCATCCATACAGTTTTGAGATAATCAATTTACTTGCCTTGAACCAATGTTTCTATTGCTATAAGCTGCAAGCTCTTCTTCACAGCGGACACTTACTATTTTACTGGCTACATACTGTGCAGTGACTATGGGAGGTGTATATGCCTCACGTCAGTTTCAAGGACAAAACAAGCCGGAACATGGCGCGATGTTATTTCTAAATTTTTATGGTGGAGATGTTTCAACTATTATCACTGCGCACGAGATGAAACGTATACAGTATACAGTAAAATATCTGGAGATGGGTTATACGCTCGTAATCTGTCTTTGAACCTAGTTGTACCTGGATGCAATAATGTTTTGTGGTGTAGTTACTATTAGTGTAGTGCGTGTATAATATTTGTATTATGAATGTATGCCCCTCTTACAACCAGTCAAAAGCGAATGTACTGTAAGCGCAGTACCTAGACGAGTAGGCTAGAACGCCATACAATTCATTAGCTAAAAACCTAAAGTAAAATAAAAAAGATTGCTAAATGATCGATCTGAAACCATGGACAGAATAGTATTTGACAAGGAAGTATTTGTACAATTAACTCGTATATCAAGAGCTTGCATTAAAGGTACAAAAGTTAATTTTCTTATGGAATGTTGTAAACGTCTGGAATTACGTAACTGCTGGCGGACGATGAACAGCTGGGTTCAGGCTGTGTCCTTTAAACATCACGGTATACCCCAATCCATTAGAAATAAAAATCTACATAATAAAGTTGATGGGGACAGCGAAGGAAGTTCAGTAAAAAAAAGAAATATTTTTTCTCTTGAGTCTGTAACAAACTGAATAGAAACAATACATTTAAAGGGTGCTGAAAATGGTTTACGACATGCATTATTGCAAAGCATTAACATACATATTGCAGCAAAAGTTGTTGATTGCGTTATGCATTAGAAGTAAAGGATTTTTTTCCCCCACTGCACACATCCTGAGTAAAAAACGATGGCAATGGTTATGTCATTATTGCATTATGCATGCGTTTTAGTTACTGCAGGCGCAGTATGAGATAGGAGACGCATAGTTCCTATATATAAATATATTTCTTCAACTCCAGGAAAATTTACAATGTTATTTTCCATAATGAACTGTAGACATATATGATCTAAATGTGATAACCGTGCACGCTAAACGTAACTATACAAGTGCCAGTTCAGTGAAGAAGTGAGTGCTATCGGTTATTTGTTCCAGAGTAGAGATACATGGTAAGACCTTGGGATATCAACTAATATGGGTAATCTACAAATTGTATATTTATATAAAATCTCTGGTCCGACTGAACACTGAAAATATAAAATGATCCAATTAGTTTAACATGATTATTTTGCTTTAGAATTGTAATTACTGTGTCATTAAAGATTATGACTCGAAACTCAATGTAGACTGCGTTGCATTAGTTGCGGTTGTAAATTTCACTTGAGCCCAGAAAATATTAGCTGACACTAGCAACATATAAAATTTGCATACGCCTGTTTATACAATGTTACAATATGTACTGCTTTTTAGCAGAATTACAATGTTATAAGCATCGCTGATGTCGTGTGTGTATGAGTAATCATGATGTTTAACGTAGCTTTAACAATTTTTTCAGTCATATCGCTACGATGTCTGCCGTGAGGCAGTTTATAGTGATGTCTAGCACTGGGACATCATGCCACAGACATGTAGCATGATATCCCAACCAGTCACATTATCCTGAGCATCCTAAGTTACTTAAGGGCATCATATGTGACTGAAGGGCATCCTTTGTTACTAAAAGGCATCCAATGTTACTAAAGGGCATCCTTTGTTATTAAAGAACATCCTATGCTACTAAAGGGCATCCTATGCTACTAAAGGACATCCTTTGTTACTAAAGGGCATCCTATGCTACTAAAGGGTATCCTATGTTACTAAAGGGTATCCTATGCTACTAAAGGGTATCCTATGTTTCTCTGAATCCATATTGGTAGTATTTAAGGCCAGTAAGATCTTATCATCGTTGTTGTGTAACATGCTACTTTGAACTGTAGAACGATACTTCATTGGTTGATTTGAACGATAACTGTTAAGATGGATGGCCAGTAGTAATACTAAGCCATTTGGTGCACAAGGGGCATTAACATGATGCCGTAGGTTTACAACATGAGGTACAATATGAACTCTAGTTACATTTTAACATTACCATTCCATTTGTGCCCAATGAATATTTTAGTTATAGTCCATTTCCTTGTTGAAAAATGTAAGTAGCACAAGAGGGATAGTAATGTTAAAATTTCTAGATGCTTAACAGCACATTGGATTTTATATACTTTCTAACACATACCCAACTATCCAGCACCTTGTTTTTTTATATACTATATAGCACATACCTTACTCTCCAACACTTAGTTTTGTATATACTATCCAGCACAAAAACTATTATCCAAGAAAAAGGGTATGAGTGTTTATACACACGCTATACATATATACATATAAACACTATCATATACAAGCAGGTAAGGTTAGAAATATTTATAGAAACACTATACCCACACAAACATATTCTCATCGCTACACAGTTCTTTTCTTAACACTTCTTATTGCGGTTGGGAAATAGGCTAAAACTTTCTTTCGGCACTAATGTTTCTCTACATACACCCATCGTTTCTATATAACTGTTATTTTTCTGGAGACACATAATACAGTGTCTACACATAGACCAGGAAGCATTTGTTGAATAACAAGTCCTAAATGATGGTCGATGATTCTAGTTTTATCAACATCTTGTCAGGTTGTCTTGAGAATGGGTCAAACAATGGGACAGTTCGACGGTATATGTAGTTACTGAATTGTTCCACTAACGCGTGAAATATGCTTGAAAGTTACGGCACACAATTTCAGATACGACGGCATTCTCTTTTGAAATTTTATTCAGAATAGTTAGAAGATTCCCAGAGTTATTTGGAAATGCATTTAAGCAGAATGCCTCAAAAGTGTTGAATGACAGAAATAGGTAAATGTTATTTCCTCCTTTGTTCAATACCGAATCTAATTAACACGTCGCGCTCCAGCATTTATCTGACGTTCGTTACTACGACCCCGACGGTATAAAACAGAACAACTTTATGCTGAAAATATAAATATTTTGTTACGCATCTTCATTTGTCAATTATAAATATTATGGGGTAATCAGAAGATTTAGTCTGAAGTGTATATAATTTGACAGCTTACTTTTATATATGTTTGACATTTCATACCTTCTAATAATGTTCACCAATATATTTACAGTGATATGATTTTAGTCTGTTATTGTTTAATTGGCCAATATATTGCACGGCTTCTATAGTCAAACGTTTTTTGCTAAAAAGAATCAGTTCACGCGCTTTGTTGTTTATCGTCTAACAGTCTTCGTAGAAGTCTCAGCGGAAATTGTGTTGCAGATGCAGATCTGACTTCCAACA
Source organism: Unio delphinus (assembly GCA_029339505.1). Lineage (NCBI taxonomy): Eukaryota > Metazoa > Mollusca > Bivalvia > Unionida > Unionidae > Unio > Unio delphinus. The sequence continues at coordinate 5,163,278 of JAQISU010000020.1, read as the reverse complement.
TGGTAGTCACAGCGTCCATCTTGTTATGGTTGAACTGATGATCCTGTTACCATATAGGCTTCACTTAAAGATGATATATCTATTCAGCTGTTTCATATATACAAGGAATCGTGTTTGCTCAAAAATTAGCTTATCGGACTCTTGTCATGTTGAATGTTCTGTTATCGCTACAAATCCTGCCATGATGGTTAAGTGGTGTTGACTGAAACATTTGTGATGGAATATAGTTTGTTCAAAATAAACATTATACCGATCTGACCTCACAAAACGGAAGCCAAAACACTCATCATTAAAATAGTATTACTTTGCCTGTACAGTAACAAATGTCGTATGGACATGTCTATTTCTCTGAAACGCTAATTTGGATTCCGATCTGACATTCCAGTATACAAAGAACACGTTCCCAAATGTATCCATATCTTTAAATATTACACAATAATAGCTCAAAAAGACACGCCATAGCCTTAAGTTATTGAATTTTCCAGAGGTAAATTTACGAAACTGTCCCCTGCCACCTATAACAAATTGGTTTCATTCTTCAATGGATTGGTTCGAAACATAGAATTTCAACCAAAAATCACAAATTATATTGTTTGTCAACGGATATGATCAATGCTTTGATTTTGTCAACGGATATGGATTTATCAACATATATGAGCATCGCATGAAATCATAAACGAATATGATCAAGAAAGAGAATATATATATATATATATATATATATATATATATATATATATATATATATATATATATATATATATATATATATATATATATATATAATCACTGTATGAAATTATCAACAAATATGAATAATGTAGTATTCATCAACAAGCAAATTAGATTGTCACACATGCACTAAATGATATTGGATTCCTAGGTTCAAAACATGATACAAATCGGAGAACACGGCCAGGACATTTGGGTCTAGATTAATGGCAAGTTGCAAAACATCTTCGATTTCGGGTTTGGTAGCGTAGATTTCTGGGGCAAAATGCTTTCTATCTTACTTCAGCATGCATGTCACAGTCATAGAGAACAATGTTAGATTGTCAATTTGACAAGGACGAAACCAGGTAATCCATTGCATTTAAGAGAGATAACTCTGCTGCAACTAGACAGGGGTAAGAGTTATCTAATCACAACCTACAATTTTTCAGCCACGTGTAATATTTTTTTTTAAACAAATCATAAAAATTATTTTAAAAATGATCTAGATATGAATGAACATAATCTCACATATTGCAAAAAGGCTTACTTTAAAAAAGAAAAAAGCCTAACAGAAAGTACAACTATGACATAATGCACCAATCACAGCTAATGCAGTTGTTCATTTCTGAATGCACTGTTCCATACACCTTTAATTCAGCCCTCCTGGGATTTTTACATTAGTACCGTTATACCTAATGGTAAAATCTCTACATGAGGTGTCGACGCTTGACATAGCAGTGGCCATAAGTTTACATGTTTTTCACAATTTAGCCCAGGCACTGTCAGTCACGCTGTTTCGATTAGTCCTAAGACCGTCAAAACCATCATAGCGCGCTAGCACAGTGCTTGCTAGTATTATATGCGAGCGCCCATTACGGTGAATGAAAAGGAGTTATAATCTAACATGTAGAGTTGCCAAAGTCAGCAATGGGAATAGAAGAAGTTTACACTCTCAAACGGTGTTTCCGTGGATCAGTTGTGCTCAAGAGCCTTTAAAACTGCGAGGAACTGGTGGCTAAAACCCGGTTCATCTTCCTGTTTTGGAACCATAAGATAGGATTAAGTGAGCAGCAGTGGCTGGGGGTCAGATACCATTGCTCTGCGAAGATACAAAATTAGTTCATGGGGCGACGCATGGCCGTACGAGTCAAAATAGAGCTAGTAGAAAGGCTTCGCCCACACGCCGCTCAGTGCGTTGCGCGGTTCCCTGGTGAATCGAGGTTGAAGTCTATTGAGCCCTGGTAGATGCACCAATGTCTTGTGAACTTGATCCAATTCCGACATCACTGCTACTTGAGTGCTTAGACCCAATATTGCCTTCACTAACTGATGTTATTAATATCTCTCATCGGCGGAATTGCCATCATTTTTCAAAACTGCCATCGTAAAGCCTCTGCTGAAGAAACAAACACTTGACCATAACGATTTAAAGAACTACCGCCCAGTTTCTATTCTCCCATTCATATAAAAAATATTAGAAAAGGTTGTTATAACCCAACTTGTATCTCATTTGAATTCAAACAGTCTTTTTAGCAATGTACAGTCTGCATATCGCCCTTGCCACAGTACGGAAACTGAAAGTATTTAATGACATTATCTCTGCTTTGGATAATGGAAAGATTACGTCCTCACTCTCCTGGATTTATCTTCAGCATTTGACACAATAGACCATGATATATTACTTCACCGTCTCCAGCATGTATTTGGCATTCAGAATATAGCCTTATAGTGGTTTAAGTCCTACTTAGTCAACAGCACAAAAATTATATCTGCAAATGGAATACTTTCCAGCCCAGTTGACGTATGTTGTGGTGTTTCACAGGGATCTGTTTTTGGACCTGTTATCTTCATTCTATACACTCAGCCGCTCTCAAGTGTCATAGATCATCACCCAGTGTCGCACCAGTTGTATGCTGATGACACCCAAATATACAAGTCTAGCCACCCAACTGAAGTTGACACCCAAATATACAAGTCTAGCCACCCAACTGAAGTTGATGCTACCATCCATGGAGTAGAGAAGTGCATTTCTGATGTTAAATCATGAATGACATGTAACAAGCTGTAGATGAATGATGATAAAACTGAGGCTATTCTGATCACAACACAAAGACTTTCTCATTCACATCCTTTACCTCAGACAATAAATATCGGCAACACCAACATTAAATTCTCACAGTCAGTACGAAACCTAGGCGTTACTCTAGACAGTACTCTCACATTGCACCAACATGTGATGAACATATGCAAGGCTGCATATCTTGAACTGAGACGCATCAGTTCCATTCGTAAATATCTTTCAGTTGATGGCACTAAAACACTTGTGTGTTCATTCGTACTTTCAAGACTGGACTATTGTAACTCAATTCTGTCTGGTTCGTCACAATATTAACTCTAGAAACTTCAAAAAGTTCAAAACACAGCTGCACGGATCATCATTAGAGTACCTCGATCAGAGCACACCTCGCCACTGCTCTGTACCCTACACTGGCTAACGATTGGATACAGAATCAAACACAAAATTTGTTCTCTGTGCTATGTTTCAATGACAGACTCCAGTCCAACATACCTATCCAGCCTGACCCATGTGTATACACCAGCTAGATACCCACACTCTTCTTCTGACAATCGTATACTCATTGTTCCCACGGTGAAAACAAAGTCATATGGTCAACGTTCTTTTGCATACCAGGGCCCGGCGACGTGGAACGAATTGCCCATTAAATTTAGACACAAAGACACAGTGGTCCCTTTTAAGAGTGCTCTTAAAACTCACCTGTTTCGACTGCAGGGACAAATTTAGAGACTTAATCATGTTTTGTATCTTATATGTTTTCAGCATGTTTATATGTTTTCCAATTTCATTGTTTTTTGTGATTTGTTTTTCTGTAGTGTAGTCATATCATTATTGATCGTGTAAAGCGCTTAGAGCTTCGAAAGATTAGGCGCTATACAAAGTCCTCATTATTATTATTATTATTATTATTAGTAGTAGTAGTAGTAGTAGTAGTAGTATCTCATCGCGCATATAGATGTCAGAGAAAGGCTTCAAAGGCTGGGCCTTACGCAGTAGGTCAAAGTTGGTGACCGCCGTTATCGATAATCTCATCAGCAGGGATCTCACCATTTTCTTAGACCACTGCAGTGCTTGTAGAGTCAACGACTCCTTTGAGGACAATGCCACCAGCTGTGCCAAACACCGCGATGCTCGCTGCTGATTTATCAACGTCTCTGAAAGCTGGAAACAGCATTATGACAGAGGCAGGATGTCACCGTTTTTGTACATGACTTTCAAGATTGACACCAAAAGTTCAAAGGGGTTTCCACGCGGGAAACGTTAAGGTGTTTTCTGTTTGTGGACGTTAGGATGATTACGACACGCTGCTAAAGGGTTTCAGAACAGAACCGCAGGCATCCGTGGCCTGGCTTAATGTATATGGCAACGTTTTCGAGATGACCTTCAGATATGGATGCTGGATTGTTATGCCTATGGTTTTTGTTGTGATTTTGACTCACGTTCCTCAAGTACAAAGAACTGGAATGGTATGTAGGCTTTGATTGCGTCGTTTAATTGTTTAATTGTGGATGTTGATGACCCTCACGCTCCCGAGAGCAGCAGCATTTTATCTGTGAGATAACAACAACCACTCACGACGCGAGCCTTAAAGTACCTGTCCTCGACAGACTGTTGCATTAATGTGAGGGGTTCCATGTGGAAGCATTAGACTGAGCAGAAGCCGGTAAGGTTTATCTGGTTAATCAGGATGAGTTAAAGGTACGTTCTTGTCATGCCCTATGTAACTCAGTGCATGGTGGTAAATGCGGGCCATGTTGCTGCTGTAATGGTCTACAAGGACTTCATCAGCGGAATCTTGGTAGCTGTTAATACGCAAATTAACTTCACTATCACGGTGCTTGTTAAATAGTGGATTGCGCTTCCGAGATATTTATCTGTGTCACGTCCTAGAAGGCAACGAATATGCACCGACGTGCAGTGATACCCTGCTGAACGCTAATTACCCAACAACACTGACCGTTAACACCTGATTACTGGGCGACAGAGGTCATGGCCTGAACGACAAGAGTGCTCACATGCTCCTGCATGAAGTTGAGCGTTGCGCAAGTTGGTCCCCACCACCAGCACGCCCAAGTACCTGTCCACACGTCTTTACTCGTCAGTTTAAGCCAAGCGCATTAATTTGTGGTATGAAGCAACTTCTCACAGATAAATTACAAAATAATGCCATTTCTCTAAATGGCAAATGAAACGCAAGAAAAAAGAAGTCAGAGGTTGTTAGGCCAGGACTAAGCATCATTTTTTTGGCAGTAGCCAGTTTTCCTCTTTTGACATTAGCTCCGACAGGGCCAGCTGAATGCTGTGGCGAGCCTATGGAGCATGACAGTATTTTAAATGCCACAAAATACGATAACGTGGCGCCAAGACGCTTTCTCCATGTTCTACTCACGAAAACTTAATCTAAGTCCTACGGGAGACATATACAAGTATTTTCATTCGTCTCAATTTAAAGCTAGCCTTATCGGATATTTTATCGTTTGGATCTTCAAGCGTAACAATTATTACAAATTAATTTCATCGTCGTCTTTCTCAATATAAGAACTTCTTGCCGATTAATACAAACTGTCACTCCGTCTCACCTTTGAATGCATTTATTCGTATAACATTCATTTAATATGGCTTAGATATTTTCGTCGTAAACGATAAATCCGGACGTTTTATCCTATAAAACCAGCTATAAGGGCCGAGGTTATCAGATAACACACACAATCACTTCTGAGTGCAATTTCTAATTGCTGTTTGGCCGGCATTCTAAATCGATTGCTAGTTAATCTTGTAATGTTTCCTGTAAACAGAATTTGTACGATTACTCCATTCATTCTTGATGTCCTGATTATGATGTTGTGTCACGCGCACAGGTGTGTGTGTGTGTGTGTGTGTGTGTGTGTGTGTGCATACATTTTTATTGGAGAGAGGAAATTGACAGACACGAGGCTTAACTTAGTCGGAGGCGAGACAGGAGATATGAGTCTATTAATCTGATCATGAGGAATTCAAGACTTTTTTAAATTTCATTCAAACTGCATTTTCGTCAAACCTTTTACAATTTGTTTAATTCTGCACAAAATGCAAATCTATCTACTAGCCAAAATTGTGTATTGTACGTCTTTCATAAAATAAACAATAATCGTATATTCATAACATTTACATAAAAAAACGTTCTGTATGAACGGAATTAAATATGGTGAAGGACTTAGATAACTTGGAAAATAATTATTGTAAATTAACCCAACGTTTTTTAGAAACATCATCAAAATACAATTTCTACTGCAAATTTTCAAAAAAAGTCATGCAATTTTAGCTTTTTTCATAAAAACCCAGTTTTGGTTAGTAGCCTACGAATATCTCTGACGCTCATTTATTTATAAAATTAAATCATTTTTGGAACGAAAAAATAAAAAGTAAGGAAAAATAAAACAGTTCATAGTAACAGGTAGATACATTGAGTAATGCATGTAGCTCAACTTAAATGCGTAGAATATTACAAATAGTGAAAGCAAAGAATTGTAATTACTCATTCAATCAGATATTATTTTATTTAAAATAATAAGTCAACTTTAATCAGTTTAAAAATAATCGATGTAATAGCATAACAGCGCAAAATACAGCAAAATTGCAAGCTGTAAATCACTAGCACCTTCAATGATGTGAGTGTATCAACTGTGAAAAAACAAAAGCTGAACACTTAAACAAAAATGATGAAAATAATCTCATCTGAGGATTGGAAGCTTGCGAAATATTATGTTGTCTACTATACAGACGTTGGATGACTTTGATGCTATATATTATCTATGTTATGCATATTTAATGGACGCACAACAATTTAATGACATTTATCTACCAATATATTACAGTGTTAATATTTTCCATTATCACGAGGAACGGTCGAATTTACAAACCTACTAATTTCAATTTAAAGACGATGTGTTGTAAGTATAACTTAAAATTTGTAAACGATATCTAGATAGGCCTGAAAACGAAAGGCTTGCAATTTCTTTGTATAAACACAGCTAAAGTTGAATCGGCCAATTCTCTTCAAAATTACCATCAAGTATTTGTTTCAAACATGAAAGAAGGACACTGGTCTTCCACTCTATGGTTGAACCAAACATGATAAAAACTGACTGATAATAATAAATTTCGAACAAAAGATACATCATTTTGCTTAGTGGCAGAATGATCTGTATTACTGTTATTTAGTATCATCGAAATTATGATATATATATATATATATATATATATATATATATATATATATATATATATATATATATATATATATATATATATATATATATATATAGAGAGAGAGAGAGAGAGAGAGAGAGAGAGAGAGAGAGAGAGAGAGAGAGAGAGAGAGAGAGAGAGAGAGAGAATATCTACACTTTCTGAGTAGATACACGGAAATATTTCGAATGAAGCGGAAACATTGTATGGTCACGAATAGTGAGGCCACTGGTGACAACTACAAAATGATTCTACTTCAAATCTTTTGCATCAGTGCTACTAGAATCAGGGAAGAATGAATGTCACAATTAATATCTACGAGTTGTATATTGTGCTATATGTTTTACAAAAATATTGTCATTTTCCATGAGATATTAACAAATAAATCTCGTGTTAAGGTTCATATATAGCAAATCAGAATTCAAGGAATTATTCTAATAAGACCCAGAATTGTGCACATATACTTCCAGCTCGGTTGTTAATTTTCAAAACAGTCAGATGAAAAGTTTATTAAGCCTAATAAAATAGAGCTTCAATCATACCACGTACTTTGGGAGGGGGGGGGGAGCGGATAATCATGGAACTAATTAATATTCCTTCGCAAACACTTTATTCTATTAAAGATTAGGATTTCCCGAGAAAGTTTAGGGGGAAGTGTCTATTCTAGGGACGTTTATTTGGGATGGATAAAATTTCTTGGTGGAAACAATGCCATGCGATACAGGTTTGTATATTAACATCTGGTGGAAACGTTACTCTAGACTCTTACTGTCCCCCAAAATAAAGGTCTCTGACAGGACGAAAGGATGCTCTAGGAGTAACACTGCATCCCTTTCAAAACAAGGAGAGATATATCTCATGATCCGTTTCTCGAGAGACACCTTCGCGGAGTAAAAAACAGTCTTCATTGAAATATCCGATTAGTCTTGATACCACATTAGCATGACCAACTAGAGGATTCAAAACTTTACTCATGCCAACAAATCCAATAACGTTTGTAAAAAGATATCAAGAAGCGACAGAGCTACATAAACAAAACGGTTTTCATCAGTGAAATAAGAATCAGGTCTAATTATCTTTCACTGACAGAAATCCATAATTCATTCATATGCACGTCATGAAAAGTGGTCTCATATTACGTTCTAATTAGACTGGTTAGCTTGCTGATTCTTAGACTGCACCTTCCACCGATGATGCAAAACGTCATGTGTGGTAGGTTTGTTACTGTCAGTTTAAGATCTCCCTAACCGTTTTCTACGCAGTACTTCTTTTTAAACGTTAAATATGTCGATGATTCATGCATAATTATTTGTAATATTTAATGCAATCTGTTATTGCAGTTATACAGGGATTTTAAAATGCCTTGGACATTATGCTATTTACCAGACACAAATACCATAATTTCCAAGGCATTCCAAATCTCCTATGTAACTGCAATAACAGATTATAATAAACATTACACAGAATTATGTATATATCGAAGAAGTACTGCGTAGAAAACGGGAGGGGTGGTGAATCTTAAGTTGACAATAACGCATCAACAACACCTACACACTATTTCAGAAAGCCGAAATAATTAGTATGCTATGTCGCTTTTTAATGTTTTGTCTTATTTACGTTTGTCGAAACTGAAAAAAACATTACAAATCGCTCCAAAATAAGGTTTGCTGACTTAAATAATAAATGTTTGATGTAGGAGAAAAAAAAATACAATATAATTTATATTTAATATACTCTTAATTCATTACACGCAGGAACTGAGTATAATGTAATTAGTATAATAGATGTGTGCTGAGTAAACCCAGATCTACCAATGCATAATGCGCCGGCAAATCTGCATTGACGCTATCGACTTAAAATTTAACCAGGATCCAGGGCTGCGTCGTTAATACGGCGTCCGCACGCCCACTTACAAAACATGTATGCAGCTTGCTTTTTCTTTAGTGTCTTACGTGTGTCCATTGGACTAACATGGTTCCTTGCACCAAGTTACTTCCTTAATTCTATGTATAAGTGCAACAGTTGACCAGTCTACCAATGGAGGTGGATAATGGTGCATAATTTGGTATAGTTGTGATGTAGTTTTGTTCACTGACGTGAATCAAGTTTGTAGACAGGGGAAGTAAAACACATATGCAGAAAGAAATCTTTTATCATTTTCAAAATCGTGCATTCGTTCGCTTTTGTTGGCTATTATAGAAAATACCAGGCTTATTCTGTGTTTCGCATATCTGCGTCACATGCGTCAGATAAGACTGACCTGTTTTGTTCTGAAATTTGTAATAAACGCATGCGTATTGTTCTCTGCATGCCCACCTCTGTATTGCAAAAAAATACTCAAAGGTAAATTTTGTTGCAGAGAGACCTGTCAATTCGATATCCGACATCTTAAAAAGATAACTCGGGGTCGTTTGTAATAAAATAAAATAATGGCATGTATCAGATTCATTGTCATCATATTCTACCCATTATCTCATAAGTGTGACACAGACCAAAAATAATTAATTAGTACTTAGTAATGTCGCTGCATTAGTAACCATTAGTAATTAGTAAGTGCTAGTTAATCTATACTTAGTTAAAATAGAGGCATGAAATTATGTCCTCAGGTCATCTCGTAATGACCTCTATCTTAAAATATATGACCTCAAAATCTTTAGGCGTCTTACTATTCGTTGTTGTTGTTGTCGTTGTTGTTTTAGGGTTTAACGCCATTTTTCAGCACACGATAGGCTATACATGGCCGCCAGTATTATTGGTGGAGGAAGAACCTTGGAAAACCCCCTGAAAGAACCAGTGAACCACGAGAAGCTACTTGCAAGCTTTCTCACATAACTATATTAGCCGAATCTTAGACTCGAACCCACGCAGACACAGGCGAGACGGCAGTGATCCGTAACGGAAAGCGCTTTAGACCACTCAGCCACTCGGGGCCCCCTCTTAATGTTAGTAAAACATAAGTAGTTGTAAAATTTAGTAAGGTACCTTTTTGTTATTGTGTGGCAACTACTTGCTGCTGTATCAGTTGATATAACTAAGATATCATATACAGGTGAATTCAAACGTACATTTATTTCATTTTCTTTTATTTACATTCTGACGTTATTTTATTGAAAAATAACATATTTCAATAGTTGAATTTATTTCCACGAGAAATGGTGCTTTTGAAATAGAATTTATTTTATTCAGAGTGTAGCTGGATATGTGGGGGCGCGAGTGGCTATATGGATAGCACTCCCCGTTCTGTTTGGTTTATTTTTTGTAATTCTCTAATATTAATTCTATGTACCTAAATTTCTTTCATATGAATCAGGAATGACATAAAACACACTTTCATGAATGTGCTTTTTGTATGGCCTCTCATACTGGAGTAATTTAAGGCCAGGAGGGGTTTGCATGTCCGTTCCTATGACCAGGTTACTGTTTCAGTAGACATTTAGCATATTCCACTGGGTACGGATCCTGAGCAACACCACACCGTAGCAATTTTATTTCCATTAGCTAAGTTAGTGTACAGAAAGTCTTAATTTATTAAATACTATGTTGTAACTTTTCATATAAATTGTTTTATAACAATTTTCAGTTTTATCATTTCCTTACTTGTGGTTATCTCTAAGCGATAAGCACATTAACGAAAGTTAAACATGCAGGGGAATGTGTTTTGATGCATATGGCAGTTATAGTAATTAGGTCTAAGTGACACACATCGAACCTCTAACGCTGACGGTACGACTTGTTTTAGCAATTAGGTCTAAGTGACACGCATCGAACCTCTAACACTGACGGTACGACATTGTTTTAACCAATTCAGTCTCACTACAATGAATTAGGTATAGTGATTTTAACGGTTTTCAAAATATATATATATATATATATATATATATATATATATATATATATATATATATATATATATATATATATATATCTCCAAGAATATTAAATAATTAAAAAATAGAAGTCCTGAATATAAATATGGACTTTTAAATATAATATTAAATATAAACTGTTCTAATGAACATGAGTCCCGACGAAATCCAGAATGGAAGCTGATGATATATGCTGTGGTCAGTGTCTTACTCATATGTCTACAGTTCTTTGTTGAACCATATAAAATGATATTCCATTGTTTGAATTCTGTAAATTTCGATAACTGTCTTTGTCCAATTGTCCAAGAATTAATTTAGAGCACAAGTATTACCAAGGAAAAATAATCTCTTTGAATCCAAATAATTTAAAGAAAGATTAAAAACTAAACTGGCGCCTCCAACGTTCATACGGGTCTCTTGATTTCTGTTTGGATTTCCATTTTAGCTTTTATCTCCAGTTTGGTCTATTTGTGTTCATTATGATTCATTTGGGTCTCCTTTTCAGTCCATATGGGTTCATTTAACTCATTTTGAGCCAATTGCCCCGCTCTTTACCAAGTAGGCGTTCCAAAAAATTTCCATCTCCCACCTTCCAACATCTTACATCAAGTGCACAACAAGCGAGACTTCCAATGCTCACCCCCACCCCCGCATACAAATATTTAAAAAATATTCATATTAATTTCTTCAACATCTCTTCTTAAGGCATCTCAGTCTGTCACAACTAGCAGACAGCCTTGTGCCGAATGATGAAAGGAAACTTTAGACGACTTACACCTAAACCATAACTTTTTGAAGTTTACAAAAATGTCTTGAAATGTCCTGAAGCCCTTTGATCCAATGTACTTCAAACGAAGAAGTCCAAAAAAGCCCTATCATTGATGATTGAGCTATTTCCCTTAGAATAGATTTCTGAATTTTGCCTGTGAGACGAAGTTGCGCTCTTATGAAACTAGCTCTGTTTGACCGAGATATACGATATTAACGACTCTAATATATATTCTTTCATTAATCTGAGAACAGTGATAAGTGCAAAAATATGTTCCTACTTACGATTAACTTGATTCAAATTTAGGAATCCTGTTCCATATCAGAATTATCTGATAGCAAAAGGAAAACCGAGGGTCAAGCATGGAACGAAGTTTGTGCTAGTTACTTACTGTCTCCTTGATAGTATGACAGACATGGTCCTATGTCAGAACTGATCTGGGGGTAATCTGAGGTAACTTTTCACTCTGTACGATTTCTCTTCCTTAAGATTATTGCAGATCTTCAACATTAAGCTCGCGTTGAGCACATGTGTTCTAAGGTAATACCAAATTCGCTCGTATTTGTTTTAATTGTCATTATTGACGGTTATCGCTTACACATAACAAATGTTAAATAGCAATTTGGTCAGCATTACTTGGTAAATGTTAATTGGCGACGCAAATGAAATTGCTTCTTCAGTACCAGTACATGATCCAGCTCTTGCCGGATTTTCTAAAGACGGTTCCACCAGAGTAGGTTAGGTATAAGAGTATTCAGTTATTTTAAGTCGTGTTATCAAGTTTCTCAAGTATTAATATGTCTTGTTACCTACATCATACATCGACATCAAGTAGATACTGTTGCGTACTTAGGCTCAAATAAACAGCAATACAGAAAGAGTGAAAACTAACAAGCTTGTAAAACTTTAACAAACTATTTATTAAGTACAAATGTTTTCATAAAAGAACGTAAATAAACTTACGGTTTTAGAGAATCAAGTCCAAAAATAATCCAATATAGAATTCACAAAAATAATCCACTAATGGAATTTCAAGAGTCCTGATAAATAAATGTCCTAATAGTTCCTGATTCGAATCTTGGCGATGTAATCCAATATGGACGACGATGTCACTTGATTTAGTTAGTTCTTGTTTTTTTATAATAATCCAAATGAAAATCTATGAGCACATATTCTTTTCCAGATAAATAAAATAATTCCTCTTGCTCCAACGAATTGACACAATTTCCAGTACACGGTAATTAAAAATAACTCAAAAAGAAGACACAACTTAATATTATAAAAGCCCAACATCTACTAAATAACTCTCTCCTAAAACATGGTTATATCTCTGTGTTTTACGTAAACAAGGGATCACGTGATTTTCCAGATGGTCACAGAAAGAACGTACGATCATAAAAACACGTACGCATGGAATGACCTAGAAGAAAATCAGCCATTTCTCACCCCCCAAGAACTAAAAATAAAAAGTTGTCCTTGAAATAAACCAATTGTTTTAAAGGCTTATTTACCCGCTTAGAAGCAAGGCCAGAAAATGAGGTCACACCTGTTGTTTACGAATAGAGTCTAGGTCAGTCTGAATTTTCCAGAATAGATGTCTCCCAATTAATGAATTTTAAACCCAAAATGACAAATTTGGATCTGACAATTAAAAATAAATCATTTAAATCAAATATACGTAACAATAATGATAAGCATTTTGTCCTTGTAGTGTTTCGAGTCTTTCTTGACGTTCTCTCAGACACAATATGTACTTAAGGTGATGAAGCATTTACCTAAGGCTTCCTTATTTCAATTCAGTCTTTTGGAGACAAAATACCAAACGCTACCTTATTTAAATTCTCTCTTCTGGAGACAACATATTCCAGGTACGAGTTCGCTATTCCACGTGATACAATTGTCTCTGGACAATGTTAAATCCAGTAAAGGATGTTACATTACAATAGCACGTGATTGCAAAAAAGGAATTTAAGACTAACAGCCAATTAAATTAAATATGCATAACAACACAACAGACATCCTTATTTGTCGTAGCATAATGCGCCTGCAGATCAGGGTCTATGCTGTTTGTTCTACTGATACCTCCTAACAAACATCACAGACACAGATTGCCTGGTGCATTATGCGACGGTAGATTTGGGTTTGAGAAGTTTGCAGTTGCATTCAACTAATTTACTAAATCGCCAACTGATTTTCTTTTTTAATAAAAAAAAAAGCCTTAAGATTTTACGTAGAGATTTATTGATAAAACCTCATATATTAAATCAAAAAGGTATCCGCTTTGGTCATTAGTTTGAAATGTATTCTTGATAATAACTGATTATGACATCGTAGATAATTTGTATTAATGGGTTCTTCTACGATTAAATATCTAGGAGGTACTTGCGGAATAAATGTATATAAAATATATCCTTGCTGAGCTTGATTTGATTATTCAAGATTTACCTGATAGCTACCATTGACGACATTACATGCATGATCGACTGCAATAGTTGATGTTATATTATGCAATTCCTGTTTAAAAATGACGACCTCCACCGAAAGGAGCATTGTTATATCTTGGAATACCTGCTGGCGGAAGTTTTGTTTCATGACTCAAGTATTTTACGAACGTTTTCGTTGATCACATCGTTCAGTGATTTGTTTTAGCTCGTAGAGTCTAAATTCTGGTATTTCAAAGTTTGATAGATCCTCCCCTTTATTATATAGTGATTTAGTGATTTAAAAATACATTAGTTCCGGTCTCCCGTATCCATGAATAAAAGAGGGAAAATAATCGATTCTATGATAACCAACATCAAATATTGTATCAGTGATGAGCTTATTAACATGTCCTAGATCCGATGTAATCTATCTGATTTAAAAGTTGTATCGTTTCAATAATGTGTTGTTTTGTATCATCGCTGTAACTTTGTGTCATCTGTGAGGAATTTATCTAATTTAGGTTTTGACGGACCATGATATTTTCGGCATTTTAGGCCATCCTAAAACTGATGATTGATAAATGTCAGCAACATAATCTAAAGAGTTTATTTCTATCGCAGCTGATAATGTTGGTTCATGAACAGGAATATATATTTTAATTCTTTTTCTGTAATAGATTTATTTCTGCGCTGAAATTCGTCATTTATTTTTTTTGATTTGATAATTATCTGCTGAGATAACAACAATTTGCCAATCGAGGCTTCCATCTGGTTTATTTTTTTTGTGGTTGCAAATGCCAAAGTATTATCGCCTGTAATCCATAGAATTATGTTGATCTAATATTTGGCCAACAATGATATACTCGTAATTTGGCAAGCGCAATTTCTTTTACTGGAAATGCAATTGGAAAGATGATTTTAAATTTTAGATTAGTCGAGGTTGCTAATATCATCGTTGTTGTTGCCTGGGTTTTATTAACGACAGTTGCAGTAGTTCTTGCGATGTCGACATGAACATTATTATTTTTTTTCTAAATCAGGCGTAGTCATTCCCTCGTTGTAAATCTTTACCATTTCTGAAAACTCAGTATCTGATATTATTCCATCACAAAGACCTGATGACATCACTGATGATAATTTTGAGTACCCTTGAGTCCATGTGTCCAACTTTATTATATACATGTAGTTTATTTTCGCTGCACGTGGATATTTCTTTTTGCAACGTGTTTAAGAACACAACCAATTATTGTTACAGGCGAAACACAAATTGTTACTGGTGGCATCGCTAGCGATGTTGCTGTAGATGATATCAATACACCGTTGCAGCGTTAACAGCTGACACAGAATGTACAATTATATCAACGACATACACGCATGCGATATTTTGTTTAAGTTTTACTGTATACTCATCAACGACATTTTTCAGTTTGGTTTGCCATTCACGCACCTGATTGTATCTGTACTGATGTACATTAATAGGGCAACTCGTTATTTAATTAGGTGGTAGTTTAGCGAATAATTCAATACACCAATAGTAAATCAAGCCCAGTCTTTTTTTTTTATTTCGGATCCACTTCAAATGTTACTTTGTCGTTTTGATATATCAATACTAAATAAGAAACAGGAGATTTTGTTAGTGGCAAAAGCCGAGGTATTGTAGTAGATATTGTAAATACTGTAACACCTAGTACTGAGAACCTGTATTTACCGGCAGAGGCGTAGCGAGGGGGGGGGGGCAGGGGGGTACATATGTCCCCGGGCGCCAAGGTACAGGGGCGCCAAAATGAGGCTTACAACGTTACATTATAATAAGTAAACAAGGGTAAAAAATCGGTCACAAGATCGCTGGGGCGCCAGTTTTATAGTTCGTCCCCGGGCGCAAAATATCATCGCTACGCCTCTGTTTACCGGTCACCTCAGCGCGGCGTCTAATACATTTATTACGCAGTGACCTTAGTACGGATCCAGACGCTACGGTATATGCTACGTTGTCTTTTTATGTCAACGAGTTTAATGTCGATAACCGCTCAAGAACGTGTTTATGTGAGCAGGATAATCAGATCTAAGATTGATTACTTTTGTTATTGATTGTCGTTAACGAGTTAATCATTGGGAAATCTATCATCGATGTGTTTCTTCGTATCAGTCATCGTTGACTCTTGTTCTCCAACACCAGTACTCTTATTATTTGTCATACTGAGAGAACAAGTAATTGTATCACGTGACCTTTTAACTCGATTGCGAATATTATCTGATATCGTTGCCATAACAACACCGGGCTTAATTATTCCGTTACTATTAAACACAGATGTGCTGTTTTCGATTACTTCATTAATTCTGACGATACTATCTTGTAATGAAAAAGATTACAAGTTTTTAACTTTCCTTGTTTATCTTGAAATACAACCACTTCGTTTGGATCTACATTTGCAAGATTTAATAATTTGGATATTTCAACACTAATTAATTTTTTTTTAGCAGCAGAGAGGGTGAACCCTACAACGTTTTCAGACAAAATTTTGATTGAATCATTAAAACGAGCCTTCCTACGATCTCATTTTAACCAAAAAAAATGTCTCAGGGGCAAACCCTACAACGTTTTTAGACAAAAAATTTATTGAAATCTTAATGAGCTTTCCCTACGAAATCTCATTTTAACTAAAAAAATGAAAACGGAGATTTTTACGATTTTTTAATCAATTTTGGTCGCAACTTGTTGTCATCCGCCCTCTCTGCTGCTACAGGTTAACAAAAAATAATAAATGATTTGATCAAGTCTTTAGGATCTCACAAACAGACTAATTGCTAACACCTCTTCTTGTAGATCAATTAGATTATTGGACTGATCTGTGAGTTTGAAATTAATTCTCGTTAACGAATTATTATGGCATCGCATGTAGACAGGATTAACCGGAGACTCAATTATTAAAAATCCTGGAGGAGCTGTTGGTGCAAACGAATAAAGAATATATCCTTGCTGAGCTTGATTTGATCGTTCGAGATTAATTTGATAGCTTCCTTCGATAACATCACATACTAAATTGAGCGCAATCACTGAGGATATATTCACGTTGAACGGAGCGATATGCCTACCGCCACCATCTGGATCATTTTTATGTTTGAGGATTTTTATTTCCTGTGATGCTGTTTTTTTCCATGCATCATGAATTATTTTGAAACCAACATCGATGGCATCATTGAGAAGTTTTTTTAGTTCTGGTACGTTATATCCTCGTAGTTTGACTGTTGGAATATCCTTGACGGGGATATTATAGGTTGTTGCAAACTCTGTTCTCGAGAGGGGATTATCGTCATCTAATATATCCTGAATAATTTTCAAATTAAATGTTTCCATATCGTCGATAATTTTATTGCATGTTTCTACGACGCTGATAAATTCATCTCGGGTGAGAGAGCCGGATTTAAGAGATATTAACAACAGTGAAAAATCATTATTCATCGCTATGAAATTTTTAATGGGTTTAGATTTGTCAATAAGATAATATCCCTCTATGCTATCCCCTTCCTTCTCTTTCCCAGTTGGTTGGTATACGAGATCAAAAAATTGTATATTGATTTGATAATCTTGATAACTCTTTACTGAATTATCAGATTTTATCCTGTCGGTGATATAATCGGTTTTATTTGGTTCTGGTAAATCAACGGTTTCTCCCGGGGTGGTAATTCAGGCCATCCTAGTACGGTTCTAATAGAACTCTGATAGATATCTACGACGTATCCTTCTGTGTTTATCTCAATTGCGGATGATAGCGTCGGTTCATGAACTGTTATAGCGATTTTTGACTCTACTCCAGTAATCGATTTTATTCTACGCGCGAATTCATTATTGATTTGTTCGATTTGGTATGACCCTGTTGGTATCGAAACGACGTTCCAGTCTGGGGTACCGTCGTCCTTATTCTTATACGAGAACACCAGTGAATTATTCGGTTGTTGACCACCAAATGATTTTGATCTGATATTAGGCCAACTGTGATACACTCGTAGTTTTGCTAGCGCTATCTCCTTCACGGGGACTGGGCAAGGGAAATTCACACTAAACTCGGGTTCCGTTGATGTTATTGATATCATACTTGTTTGTACTGGGTTCGTGTTCTCCACTATTTGTTGAAGTAATTCCATCGGTGTCGTCATTGTTATTATACTCATGTTGTCGCTCTAATTTTGACACCGCGGAATCATAAATACTGACCATCACTGAGAACTCACAATTTGGTATGGTTGAGGTTATTGAGATCATTCTGGTTTTTGGGTTCGTGTTTTCTAATTCCATCGGTGTTGTCATTGTTATTATATTCATGTTGTCGCTCTAATTTCGATATCGCGGAATCAAAAATACTGACCATCGCTGAGAATTCACTATCTGATATAATTGTATTATCGAGTGACGACGATATCATCAATGATAATTGCGAGTATGCGGTTGATGCAATATGAAATTGAAGTAAGTAATTCTGCAGTTTACTCTGGCTGCATGATGATATCTTTTTTGTTAGCCCGGTTGATATACCCCCGATTGTAGCCACCGCAGAAATGCAAATTGGAACTACGACCGGGGCAATCATTGTAACCGATGCAAGTATTATTCCGGCGCCAGCGAGAACGCTTGACACCGAGTACATAGTAATATCAATTGCGGTGATTCTTCGTCGGTATTTTTTTATTTTTATTTGATACTCCTCGGCGAGGGTTTTGAGTCTATTTTGAAATTCTCTGACCTGATCATAGCGACATTGAGTTGATGAAATCATTGTTATTTTAAAAACGCTAGCGTTTTCAATTGTGAAATCCGAACGATTTTCCTTTCAATTTAGTTATTTACTTAAATCCGCTACGAATTCCACATACCAGGTTGTTGAAACCCCAATCAAATTTTTATCAGTAGCTGTTATAGTGAACCTTTCAGTTGTATCCTTGTCGATGATCGTTGAAATCGTATTATTGACCCCGGATGAACTCGACGATGATATATTAAATTGAGTCAATGGTGTTACTAGTGTTAATCGATAAATACCTTTAACGGTTGCAGTGATATCTAATTTGTTGTTTGTAGGTGTCCACTCAAATGATCCGTGTTGGATTGTGTACACGACGTTGTTGGTTTTCTCATGAGGAATTTTTGTTTTTTCAATGATTGTTATCATCCTCGAAAAATCACCTTTGATGGCTTTGATGAAGTGTTTCGTCTCATCGATGGATTTTTTAATATCAGGGAGTTTTATTTCAATTTTATCTAACGGGGTTCCAATAAATTTATCAATGATATTTCTACGAAATGATGTAAACTGTTTTCCGTTTTCTTCGGTTTTAGATTGAAGTGTTGCTAGTTCTAACAGAGAATTATCCAACTCATTGTCGTGGGTAGCAATCTTATCAGTGATCGTAGACACAAGTGCACCTGGTTTAAGTCGTCCGTCGCTGGAATACAACGCAATAGAGTTTTCAGTGGCGTCTTGCTGCCGTTTTAAAATGTCATCCGCGGATATATTACTGGCTTTAAGTCGTCCGTCGCTGGAATACAACGCAATAGAGTTTTCAGTGGCGTCTTGCTGCCGTTTTAAAATGTCATCCGCGGATATATTACTGGCTTTAAGTCGTCCGTCGCTGGAATACAACGCAATAGAGTTTTCAGTGGCGTCTTGCTGCCGTTTTAAAATGTCATCCGCGGATATATTACTGGCTTTAAGTCGTCCGTCGCTGGAATACAACGCAATAGAGTTTTCAGTGGCGTCTTGCTGCCGTTTTAAAATGTCATCCGCGGATATATTACTGGCTTTAAGCTGTCCACCGTTGGAATATAGCGCAATAGAGTTTTCAGCGGCGTCGCGCTGCCGTATCAAAATGTCATTCAATGACACATCACTGGATTTCAATTTACCCTGTTTGTCTTGAAATACAACTATTTCATTAGGATCAACATTTGTTAAGTTCAACGTCTCAGCGATTTCATCTTCAATTCTTTTTTTTATATCCTTGACAGAATCAGGTGGTGCAGTGCCATCGGGTTTGGGTTTCAAAGATCTCCCCCAAATATCAATCATGTTATTGTAAAACTCTTTCTCTCTCTAAAATCGTTTTTGACGACTTCGTTGAAAAATCTTCGATTTTCTCCAGCGATTACTAGTGTATTCATTCACGACAACATGTGGTGGTTTTCCGCTTGGGTTACTCAAGGAGTTAGAAATAGCGTTAAGGACATTTAATACTTCGCTGCCACATATTGGTGGGTCATTCATTTGTTGTGTTGGTAGCGTAGAATACCAAGTCTTCATTGAAAATTTTTTTATATAACGCATAAATTCTTTTGGCGGGGCTAATCCATATGAATCAAAATAGACAATCCCACGTGGATCAATAGCGTATGCAACCCAGTGAGTACCAGGTCCGGTGCTGTTATCTAAATTAATGATTCCGGTTTCAACGCTGTTTGGTTGATGTGGTAATTGATCCTTCATAAAGACACCTCTGAAGTTTTTAATCGCTAGTTTTTTAGCAGCATCTATTAAATCAAAATTGGACATGGGAACCATCGAAGATTTGGGAACCATAGGTTCCTCAATTAATAAACCGGTCCTAGTCTTAGACCCTTTCCGCTGTACCACGAATACGGGGTTCCTGGTAGTCTTAGACCCTTTCCCTTTTTTTATATCCTTTCCCAGTTGTCTTCTTTAATGCCATTCCTGCTGCAGTACCAACGGCTCCTAACGCTGCCGCTTTAGCCACCGCTGGGGCTGCTGCTGCAATCAATGCTGGAATCGCAGCTAACAACGGGAATATACCGCCTGTTTTAATCATATTTTTGATAGCAGCCGCAGAAAGAGTAATCTGAACACCATTTTTTGCTACTAGTGCATCATTGAAATGTTTCACCTGACGAGTTGTCAGCGATAGTTTATTTGCACCACCAGTCATTTGGTTGGGTTTCAACGTGATTGTGGTTCCACATTTTTTAGCTGATTCCGATTGCAATTTTTTTAATTGACCGGGAGTTAACGCAACACTAATATTACTATATGACATTATACATAATTGATTGATTCTAAATCGTTTACAATTTCAATTACATGTTTTCCACTGGTGCATCTACCACTCTCATTCTTCCACCAACACCTTCAAGTAGCATTGATTTATCACTGAGAATGACAGCAACCGCTCTATAATCAGCAATAGCACCACGAGTCACATTAGCTCTAAAATGTATATCAACAACAGGTTGTCTCATCAAATCGAGATGTTCCAGTGAGAAGTAATAGATCGGATACAGATTTTTAAAATCATATTGTGATATTTGCAAACCAGTATCCACATTTTGATCGCGTGCCATAAATGACAACAGACGATGATAAACTCGTGCAATATGATTTTCTGTGTAATTAAGTTGTATATCCTCGGATGGTTCCTGTTGGCCGTTTATTCTTAGTGAGACGTCTTTCACACCTAATTGATCAAATATCATATGACTGAAACGTTGATCGCCAACTCGTGTGTTATCCTGTAACGCAATAAATATATGACGTGGCGCAGAAACGCCTTGTTTTGATGCTAGATTCCACGTGAATAACCCGTTGATATTTGATTGTTTCACATCTGTACTCACGGTTAGCCAACTCAACAACGACTTTCCTCCTTGGTCCATAAATGATAGTAATCGTTCTTCTGCGGTGATTGCTGGAGTCAACACTGGCATCCACAATGATATTTTTGTTAAATTGACTTTACCGGCATCAGCATTTGGATTTGCATTGTCTGCTGGAATCCTCCAAATTGCGTCGTTATCATGACTCTTTCGTACAAGCGATACTGTATGCTTCGCTCCATAAATAACTTTTCGGACATTTCTACAGAATCCAAATATATGATGCAGTGGAATCGCGCATGAAAATGATTTACGCGCTCCTTGCAACATTGAAATACGTGTTGCAGCTCCTAGATTGAAATTAACATCATTGTTTATAATCATATTCTCGACATCAGCATCACTATTATCACGTTTTTTTGGTCGTCTTACAACAAATTGTTTTCCTCCAGCGGTATTTGTAGCATCTTTTGCAAACATCACAGAGGGTCCTGCTGATCTTGTATAATCATCGGAATATCTCGCTAACCCTATTATTGTTGTAGCCACATCAACATCGCGATCTATCGACTCGATTTCTTTTCCATCAATGAGATATCTAGCACTCTCAAATAGCGCCATGATACCATTATTGACAAACCCGACTTGAGTACCAGCTGGATACGGTGCTGGTACAGCAGGAGTATCATCAGCTGTTACAAGTTCTCCTTCGATTTCGATAAACGCTTCACAGGGTAAAAAGTATTTACTGGTATCATGGACTTGGAGATCAATTCTTGCTCGACTATTTGAGTCTATGGCATGATAGGCGTAATATTGATAATCGCGAACAGAATCATCCTTGCCAACTGGGGCGTCTATATCAAATGCTGGATCACGTGACTTTTTGAACATTTTATTCTATTTATCAGAGTCTAAATCGCGATTTTCCATTTTCATTGTCGTAGTTTTTTAAAGCCACTTCCTGCTATCATATTTGCAATATTGCTTTGGTCGGGGGTTAAAACCATCGACGCTAATTTTTTATCTACTGCGTTATTTATAATTCTACTAACACTCACAGGCATTTCCGCTGTAGACGGTAACGGTTTTGAAAATCCTTTGGATTTCATCCGTGATTTCACTAATGATGTTAATTTATTCTTCGCAGTTGAAAACGCTTTTCCCGCAAGATCTCCAACAGCACTAATACCCTTATCACGAATAACATCAATTGCTTTCATTCCTAATTGTTTAGCCAACGGCATCACTTTTGGAGCCATTCTCGCAAATAACCCTAAAATGGTATTACCTAAACCATCTCCGTAGTATGCTCTATAAACCGGAAACCGTGAATTAACTACGTAGACGGGGGTTGGTTTATCATGATTGTAGTGTATGATCATTATTTGAAATCAGAAACAATTTTTCAATTGTTATTTATCTAATCAATTGACTTTTCAATTCAGTCACTATGATACCCACTTTCCACTAACTCTCCAATGAAATCTCGATATGTGCTGATATCCATGATACCACCCTGAAATAATCGTCTACAGATATCAGCTGCTTCATTAATTATTTCTGGAGAGTTATTTCCGGCTCGGAACCCTCCTACAAGAACCTCTAATCGTGATATATCACTGAGAACACTACCAGGACATGAAACGCTAGCGTTTCCAACTAGACCACTCCCCAGAAATTTCTTCTCATCGTATGGCTGTCTTATTTGGAGTTGAAATTTTCTCTTGAAGTCTCTGTATTCCTTCATCCTTCTATCTAAACTCCCAGTATTTATTTCATACACTATATCAGCCCATTCATTATGTGACATTCTATAATCCGAATAATTGTCCGTGAAAAACTTCTCTTGTGAATCATAGCTGTTAGCAGCGAATTCACTTAAATTGTCTATATCCTCGTTGAGAATTTGTTGTTTAGCGCTCTCGGTAAATATAATTGATTTAGGTAGTCCACTAACTAGTTCTTCCTGAAATCCTTTAAATTTTCGTTCTGAAGCGGTTGATATATCCTGAGGAAGTGATTGCAAGGATTTTTTTGTTTGTTTAGTTCTTTTTGCTTTTTTTTCTAACACAGGAATAAGACCCTCTTCTTTTCTTTTACCGTCAGGATCATCTCCTAGTATAGCACGCTCTATCTCCTTCGTTGCTGTGGTTACTGGTTTAAACAATTCTTCAGATCCCGCAGCAAAATCAGTCTGAAGACTCTGTCGTTGTTGTAGTTTATTCCGTACAGAGTCACGAATTGGTACAAATCTCTTAATTGCATCCAGTCGTTCACGAGCCAATCGGGTTGTTAATGCTTCATTGACCATTATTTGAAATCAGAAACAATGTTTCAATTGCAAAACAATTTTTCAATCCGACCTAACACCATCGTGGAAGTGTTAAGGGCGTTATCATTGATGTTGAAAGTGTCATAATTGCTATAAAAATAATTAATATCACACTTTCAACATTTTATGACATGTCGGATGAGTTTTAATACCACCGTGGAAGTGTTATGTCATCGTGAGACACCTTCTATCAGGTATGTGGAAAGTGTGGAAATCCTTATAAAAATAATTAATACCACACTTTCCACATTGTTGTTTTTATTGATCAATCTGAACCGTCCATCAATTTTTATTCAGTGTGAAATATTTTCACTGTTTTTGACATTATCAATCAAAAAATGCTAAAAAAAATTAAAATCTCTATGAGGGACGGTCACAATCAAATAATGATAAATGGTCAATCAAAATTGTTCATTTTCTTGAATTAACGCCCGTAGGTTTCTAACTTTAGAATTAACCTGCTTTTTCAATTCGTATTCGTACCCCAATTCTTTTCGTATTCGCTCTACGATGGTATACAACGGAGCGAACACACTTACGTCACTGGAAAATGCGAGAGAGTCCCGAATAGAATTCTGAATTCTCTTGATGAGCGCATACTTCTTTGGTAGCATATATTTATTGTTGTTAACTCCGTATTCAATATCCTGAAAATCAGACATGATTTGATCAGGATTTAACCCATCTGATAGTTCAATATCCCAACTTTTCAATTTTAAAATCTCGGATAAAATGCTATTCATGTTTTCAGAATTCATTATTCTATAATAATGATATATTTCTAAATGAAAAATATGACGCATTAGACATAACTAAATTGAACTTTTTGTCCCGTCCTTTTTGAAATAGCCGATCGATAAATCCCCTCTGCAACGAATCGTACTGAGGCTCTACAAATATCGAAATACTTGCCGGCTTCATATATTGATTGAAATATTTTTTCTTCGTTAGTTATTGTATTCAGAGATTTTACTGGTCTCGCTTTTTTTGAGCATTTTCCAGTCTCTCCTCGTTTGGTATTCTCACTTTGTGTGATAGCCTGCAGATTTGATAAAGAATTGTTCTTTGGATTAGAATCGATATGATCAATAACAAAATCATCCTCGATCAATCCATAAAAGCATTCATACACGAAACGATGATTGCGATAAGTTTTCTTTCCCTTAACAGTGAACACCAAATACCCCATACCATTGTCAGCACCAACTGGTTTCTTCAGTCTACAGTGCCTTACAACACCATCACTGGATGCTTCATAATTTGTAATCAAGGGATGGTGTCTGAATTCTTGGTTCATTCGTTTACATAATAATATTGTTTGTCTAATTCATTGTTTGGTTTAATGATGAATCTTTCGATGTAGTCTTGAGGAGTTCTTATGATTTTGTCAGGGACGTTGTCAGTGTCAGGGATTTTTTCAGGGTCATAATTTCTAATTGATTGTCCATTTTTTATTCTTTTATCATAATAACGCTTCAACTCCCTGTATCGCTTACCACCGCAATTCAAACACAACTGAGATTTTCCCCTAACCCCAACCCCACATCGTATGCAGGGTAACGGGCCAAGGCTTCCACGTCGAAAGCTTTGCATATGATACCCACAAAACTCATTTCTGCATGATTTGTTACACGGGGTTACTGATCCAATCATAAGCCACTTGCAGTGATTCATTATATATAAATTCTTCATTTAAATGCTTGTTTTAATTATAGCATGAGGGAATTAAGGAGAACGCCTTCGAAAAATGCTGAATTCAATGCTGATAAGGAGTTTAAAAGATTATTGAAAATTAATCCTAAATTTAATCTCGATAAACCAAAAAAACGTCCAATAGACGGAAACATGAAAGAGTTTAAGAGATTATTGAAGATTAATCCTAAATTTAATCTCGATAAACCCAAAAAACGTAACAAACGTCCAAGAGACGGAAACATGAAAGAGTTTAAGAGATTATTAAAAATTAATCCTAAATTTAATCTCGATAAACCCAAAAAACGTAACAAACGTCCAAAACGTCCAAGAGACGGAAACATGAAAGAGTTTAAGAGATTATTAAAAATTAATCCTAAATTTAATCTCGATAAACCCCAAAAACGTAACAAAATTAATCTCAAACGTCCAAGAGACGGAAACATGAAAGAGTTTAAGAGATTATTAAAAATTAATCCTAAATTTAATCTCGATAAACCCAAAAAACGTCCAAGAGACGGAAACATGAAAGAGTTTAAGAGATTATTAAAAATTAATCCTAAATTTAATCTCGATAAACCAAAAAAAACGTCCAAGAGATTACCCTCGAAAGATGCTCAATTCAATCTCGATATAGTTTCTAATACACCAAAGAATACAATTCTTGATAAAGCCATGATTAGTAAAATCAGAGACTGTTTTAATGAATTCAAGCGTGATGGAGCATCTTATTGTTGGTCAACATTTCGAATTGACAGTGTTGTTGATGCTACCATGAATGATGAAAAAGCAGCAGTGATAATTTCACGTGTTGGGGGAAAAAGATATTTTTTCCGAATCAAATTCATTATCGAAGTCGATGGCAAATGGATTATTAGGGATAAATTTGAACCAATTCTCAAGAATAAAAAAGCTGTCATTGTGAGTAGAGATTCCAAACCAGGAATTCTAACCGGCATTGACAAACCATACTACGAAAGATCTTATCCCGTAACAGCAATGGCTTATGGGATATATCCGTTAAATGATAAACCCGATATCGCAAAACTAGCTCCTATGAAATATTCGTCAGGGCTTAATTGTGTAGCAGAACGAATAATAGAACATTTCACAAATGCGTCCCGGGGAAATAAACTAACTGATCTGCGACGTAGGAAAATAACCGAGTGGGAATTAACGGTAAAACAACACGGTGCAAAGATTTCTGATATAGCTAAATTAGAAACATCATTAAGATTTCCAATAACCGTTATGACGATAACCGGAGAGGTTTTATACGAACCGAAATATAACAAAAATGGAGCGCCAATACAGATTATTGATCATAACAAACACGCGTGGACACCTGCGGTAACAGTATTTCCACGAGAACGAACCGTGAAATATATCCCTAAGGAGTTCATCGGGGATGTTTTCTATGAAGAGAAATTATTCGATGCTATTCATGCGTTGTGTAAAGATGATCCTGTGTCAGTGTGGTTACTTAGAAGTGATGAAGATCCCGAAATAGGATTCGATCAATTTGTAAGACCAAATGGTGAATTATATCGCGTTGAAGAATTAGATAACAGAATGAGAAAAATCGCTAGTGATTTTTCACCGGAGAGTTTCCATGAAAACTACTCACGGATAGTTTTACTATTCCATCAGTGGTAGCTCACTTCGCAAGAGAAAAAAACTCATGGCGTCCAACACGAAGTGATTTTCTCGAGGATGTTAAATTGAGTTGCGTCGAATTTGGTCATGGAGGACTGTGGAATACGAAATACTCACGTGATGGTATGATTTCAATTGATATATCCGCGTGTTATCCCGGAAGTTTTCTCGGGTATGGGGAATGTAGTAACTACTTCAAACGATTTGGACACCCCACACATGAAATGACTCGTGTTGCGATTAATGGGCCATTACCTGATTTTGATTTAACCGGATTCGCTCGTGTGATATCATTTGAATTAGCGTCAGGATTACATCCGTGTAGTTATGTTTGGCTCGGTAGACACCTATCTGAAAAACACTGGATGCCAATAGTGCTATTGAGATATATGATTGATTGTGGTATGCTAATATCGTTGATTGTTTCCGAGGCTATTATATGCTATCGAGCTCAGAAAAAAGTTTGGCTACCACAACCCGATCTAGATCGTATAATCAGCGAACTACAAAAACAGTGTCCATATTTCAGTGAAGAAGAAATCATAAATTGGTCTAAGAAGTTATTTGAAAGTGAAAAAGAACAAGCAAAGGATCTCGGACGAAGAATAATCGGTAAATTTACCCAGGGTGGACGATACGACAATGCAAAATATTCTTCGCGGTTGATCATAGACGTCGCTGAATACGATTTTATTGTAACGGATTTAATGAAACAGGGAAAACTTGTATCCCGTAAGGATGCTTTTCTATCCAATGGTGAGAAATTAGGTACGGTTGTTACCTACTGTGATGGATATAATTCCCAGTACACACATTTGAGAAGTTCAATGCTAGCCTATGCTTCTATTAATCTATTTTCGATGATAAATAGATTTCCTAATACCGCGGTTAGAGTGGCCACTGATTCGATGTATATACACAATAAGTACAAATCAGCTGTAGCGGCATTCACAGATCCCGAAGAAAATTGGGGGCGTTGGCGATTTAAAAAGGAGATGCTACATGAGTATTGTGAATCCGCAGACGTTTCCATGGATGATAAATATCTTTGTTGTAACCGTATTGAAATTCAATCAGAATTTTCTAATGCACCACCGGTATCTGATCCAGTATGTAGATACAAGACAATTTATTTAAACGGTTGTGGTGGGTCAGGAAAGACCACTCGTGCAATTGAATTATTTCGTCGGTCAACCATGATTGTGCTAACACCGACTCATAGACTCGCCAGAGAGATGATACAGCGAGGGGTAAATGCTTGCACTTACCATAGTTTCTTTCGATGGAAGGGTGACAAATGGACTCCTGAGCGTATGGGTGATAAATTCATTCCTGAAATCATAATTTGGGATGAAATATGCACAGTGTCATTAGATGTATTACAAACATTTCTCGAGTGGTTGTTAAACAAAAACACAAAAGACGTCATGTGCGGTGATCACGGCCAACCACCACCATTTGTCGGTGCATCTCCAAATGAATGGCTAAGGGGTTTTGTAGACTATTATGAAGAAATTACCACTGATTATAGATCAATTGATGAACGATTACGAGAATTCAAAGCGCTAATTAGATTACAACCGGATAGAATCCAATGCGAAATAGCGCGTGAAGTGATTTCAGAAACTCCAATGAATGATTTCTGGGAAACATGGAGACCAAATGATTTGATAATTGCAAGTAGAAAAATAGTCAGGGACACACTTCAGATGAAGTTATTTGAATTGCATAAAGAAAAATTTGCAACGCTTCCAGTACCCCTTTGTTATAGGCCATCGGATACACGAAAACAGAATATTGAAGTTGATATTCCAGGACAGAGTGAAAAACAAATTCTCGTATTAAATGATATTGTGCTGGTTGATATCAATGTCGTTGAAGATGCATTGCGTGCTAATAAATCCCCGTGGACGCTAGGATACGCAGCAACAATACACTCTTCACAGGGATTGACTATATCGGATACAATTGTTTGGATGGTGGATAATCGCATCGAATGGTCGAATTTAGTCTATCTCGCAGTATCCAGAGTACGAAAAATAAATCAACTTCGAAGAATTGTTTTCGATGATAATGACACCACAATAAATGATATTGATGTTAAAATTATTGATAAAAAACTCTCCGGTTACAAACAACAGGACAAAAAAAAACAACGAGAATTTGATATTGATGCTGAATTAATAATCACTTTGAAGAAACAACAGAATAATCACTGCGCGAGTTGCAATTGTATAATGCGTTGGCAGTATTCGGATAAGGATCCTCGCCAATTCACCGTAGACAGAAAAAATAACAGTCTCTGTCATGTCAGAAATAATGTGATGTTGACTTGTCTTGAGTGCAATAGACGCAACGGTGCTAGTTAAGACCATGCGGTGGCAATTGAGTATCCTCGGGAATTACCTGTAGTTGTTGTCGAGTAAATCCTCGTTGAGGGGCAGTTGAATCCAGTTTATAGACTGGAGGTCTACCCGTAGATCGTGTTATACTAGATATCTTGTGTGCAGTAACACTCCAAATAGGATCAGTAGCCCTTTTTCTACCCCCTTCAAGCTCTCCTGGTTTGTATAAGTACCTAACAGTGACATTACTACCAAGAATTGGTTCTTTGAAATCTTTTTGTGGTTTTTCAGGTATTGACTTCTTTTTAATAGCGTTGATAGGTTCCATGTTGATTGTTCTAGTAATCTCATGATTCAGTGCGGTAATCACAGCTGGTAACCTTTTGACCCATTCACGGGATCGCTTTTCTTGAATGAATTCTTTTGCGTATTGATATCCAAATAACCGCTCAGCAATCGTCCGATTAAATCGTTCTACAATGGCCTGATCGCGATGTAGCGCAGTATGCCCTCGTCGTACGGTGACATTATGATGTTTCATTGTAGATAACACTGCACCCTGAAATTCCTTGCCAGGATCAACCTGCAATAGATTTGGCCAGTGCAGAGGACCTCGTCGATAAATCCTTTCAAATGCAGAAGCGACTTCAGTGGCTGATTTTGTTTTTAACGGTTCTGCTTCTTTGTATCGACTTGCAATATCAACTACGGTTAAAGCGTATTTGTAACCATGATCATGTGGCAGAAATAATATATCAGCCTGATGAACTTCATTAGGAGCGGTCACATCAAAATGCGAGAATTGAATTTGTTTAGGCGGTGGTAGATAAATTTGCCATAGTGCCTGTTTGGATAACCAATTAGCCGCAGTGGTTTTTTTCACTTTTGCAGTGCTAGCGAGTTTATGGACTGCTGATTTACCCCTCCAGTATCCTCTTGGGGAATAATAAATTGATTCCATATTATTAATTACCGGCACCTAACATCAATTTACTTTTCATAGCCGATTTTATTAAAATGGAAGCCAATTTTTCTTTGAAGGATTTATCAGGAATAGCATTTAACGCATGAATTAATTTCACATCTGCTAGATGTCTGTGTTGCAGATTGCTGCTTTTATAAGCAGCATCATGAAGGTGACAGGCCTTATCAATGGCGTTTATTGGTTCTTCACCGGGTCGGGACTGATTTTGATCATTGAGTCTGATATCAAGTCTGGTTCCCGGTCCACAGTAGCTATGTCCTGGAAGGTGCTTTTCTCCGGGGTACTTTGCCCATGGGGTTCCAGGGAGCTTTGCCAATTTGGCTGCGATATCACCTCCTCGTTTTTTTTTAAATCAGATCTCATAGACACAAATCTAAATTTCTTTGTACCACATGTTGCACATCTACCAGTAAGTGCTGATCTGTTATTTTTAGTTGTAACCGTCGTCACATCATTTGTGCTAGTACGCGTTTTACACTTCACACAATATAGATCCATAATTTATGTATAGAGATATGGATATAATTGATTTTTCAGCGACTAAAACAAGAGAACCAGTTAAGCATCATGCAGCACTACCAAACTCTATCCGGATGATTATAATCGGGCCATCTGGATCCGGTAAAACGCAATTGCTGCTCAATTTAATAATGAGATGGATGAAGTGGGATAAGTTGTATTTAATTGCCCCTAGCGTAGATGATCAACGATGTTATGAAGTGTTAAAGGATTTTAACGAGAATGCATCAGAAATTAAGGGTGAGAACGCCATTGATTTTATAACCGATATCGATGAAGCACCGAGTATTGATGATATTGATGGAGATATTAACAATTTAGTCGTATACGACGATATAATGTTGGATAAACAAAAGAATCCTGCTAGAATATTTTCCCGTGGGCGTCACAAAAGCACTGACGTGATATATGTCACTCAACGCTACACTCAGGTTCCAAAAGTGATCAGAGATAACTGCAATTTATTGTCTGTATTCAACGGAGTTGATACTCATACTCTTAGAAATATTTGGCAGACATGGTGTTCTGATATGGACTTCAATCAATTTCGAGATTTCTTTAGTCATGCTCAGTCAACCCCGTACGGATTCGCAACAATAAATTTGCATGATCCTCGGACACGATATCGTATCGGACTGGATCAAATATTCGGTTAAAATCATTTCTTATTTTTATTAACCCATAACAGCAGAGAGGGCGGATGACAACAAGTTGCGACCAAAATTGATTAAAAAATCGTAAAAATCTCCGTTTTCATTTTTTTAGTTAAAATGAGATTTCGTAGGGAAAGCTCATTAAGATTTCAATAAATTTTTTGTCTGAAAACGTTGTAGGGTTTGCCCCTGAGACATTTTTTTTGGTTAAAATGAGATCGTAGGAAGGCTCGTTTTAATGATTCAATCAAAATTTTGTCTGAAAACGTTGTAGGGTTCACCCTCTCTGCTGCTTTTTTACATTTTCGCGCGATGTTACATCAGTGTTTGTTTTTGTTCAGAGGAACATCTTCTGTAAATATATAATTATAGTTTTAAGATATGTTTCAAACGATAGCAGTTACTTGTATACTCCTGCATGTCTTTATGAACTGGTTTGGTTGATTTTGATACAGCTTCATGTACAGTAATTAGTTCACGGCCACATATTGGCGGATTAGTTAGTGTTTGTGTTGGCAATGTTGAATACCAGATCGTAGTCTGAAGTCCGCCGACATATTTTCAAAATTCTTTTGGTGGTGCCAGTTTTTACCAATCAAATTAAACAATTCCACATGGATGAATTGCCTATTCAACCCAATGAGTCAAAAGGTGTGTTAAACCTCTCTGCTGCTAAAGTCGGTGCTTTTCTCTGGGTTCTCTAATTTCCTCCAGATAAATGACATCCTTCTGGAAATATTTGTATGCCAATTATCTCTACTGGACATTCTGGTCAGTTACTTCAAATACTTCATGTTGAATCAGATCAATTGATAATAAAGTCATCACAATTAGAAGTGTTGGACACTGCAGCCGCTAACACATGCATAATTTTAACGAGAAAATCTAGCTTATAACAGGTTCACATATGACCTATTATGCATATGTTTTTGACATTAGTTTGACATATTGGACCGTTCAGTCTCACAGTTGTTGAAAGTATAATAATAATAATAATAATAATAATAATAATAATAATAATAATAATAATAATAATAATACTAATAATATCAATAATAATAATAATAATAATAATAATAATAATAATAATAATAAATTAAAATAATTATAATAATAATTATAATAATAATTAATTTTATTATTATTATTATTAGTATTATTATTTTTATTATAATTATTATTATTATTATTATTAGTAGTAGTAGTAGTAGTA
The DNA here is from genome assembly GCA_029339505.1 of Unio delphinus. Classification (NCBI taxonomy): domain Eukaryota; kingdom Metazoa; phylum Mollusca; class Bivalvia; order Unionida; family Unionidae; genus Unio; species Unio delphinus. The sequence goes on along the minus strand of JAQISU010000020.1, from coordinate 5,130,207 downwards.
GTAGTAGTAGTAGTTTTTTCTTGTAATGCTAATACTTTGATGTCATAACGTTGTATTGGTTAGAGCGTCGGCCTCTGATGTGCAAGGTCGCGGGTAAAAACCCCGGCAGAGGCATATACAAATAGATTTAAGAATGGTGCTAACAGTTGCCTCGCAATGCGCTCAGCATTAAGAGGTTAGTGTTTGGACAGGTCGGCCTGGTGCCAAGATAATGTTACTGGGTGGGATATCATGCTGCACGTTTGTGGCACGATGATCCAGTGATTGACATTACTATAAACAGACACATTGCAGACATCGTAGCGATGTGACTAAAACATTGTTAAAGCTACGTTATAATCGACCCCCCCCCCCCAAAGCAGAAGCCCAAAATATTGCAATAGGTTTCGGATGGTCCAAATGCCTCGTAATGGAATTCATTTTAATGATATATATATATATATATATATATATATATATATATATATATATATATATATATATATATATATATATATATATATATATATATATATATATATATATATATATATATATATATATATATATATATATATATATATATATATATATATATATATATATATATATATATATATATATATATATATATATATATATATATATATATATATATATATATATATATATATATATATATATATATATATATATATATATATATATATATATATATATGATTCTTTTGTTTCTTTATTTTCTCATAATCATTATGTTGGATAGGCATGCTTCTCTGTGCCATGACGCATGTATTATTCTTTCTTCATATATTTATGTTTGTTCTTGTGGGGATTTTGTGTATCTATTTCATTGTCCCATATGAAAGTCCTTTCGCAATAATAAGCCGGGCAGCAATATCAATCAACGAAATCAATAAAATTAACATATGCAGATGAAACGATACTAAGAGATTAAAGAAATTAAGATTGAAGACCATTCGTATTTATATGTGTACGTCTGTCTTTCTCTCTGTACGTCTATCAATATGTATCTACGTCAGTCTGTCCATCCAATCGATATTATATTTTATTAGCCATATCTCACTTCATCAATGTTTTACCCTTATACCTCACTTCATCATTATATTAGCCTTATATCTGACTTCTTCAGTATATATACCTTGTACCTTCATTATTAAATTAGCCTTATACCTCACTTCATCAATATATTAGCCTTATACCTCACTTCTTCATTGTATTAGCCTCATACCTCACTTTATCATATTAGCCTTATATCTGACTGCATCATTATATTAACCTTATACATCTCTTCGTTATTAAATTAGCCTTATACCTCACTTCATCAATATATTAGCCTTATACCTCACTTCTTCATTATATTGGCTTTAGTCAGCGGGAGATAAGGAGGCCACATACAAACTGTTTCAATTAATCATACCTGCTAGATTACACATGTTTGATCTCGAAATAAATTCCTTATACATTCAATTATTTTCATATAGCTTCCATTCATCATGCCGAGTTCATGATAAAAGGAATCGAATAAATGTATTCAACAATGAACGTATTCAGCAACTAACAAAAGAATTGGAGTATTTTCAACAGCATGATTAAATACAGTCTTCCAACGTATACAACAACTCAGTTAGCTATTAAGTGTCATGTATAAGAACTTAACATTAATGTTTAATTTATTACACCAGAGGACTTGTTATAGGTAGAATTTATAATATGTTAGTCATCACGGGTTATTGCTAGCACTCCACCCACCCACAAGCCTAAAAACAAAACTGCTAATGTGCTATCTCTTCTATTAAATTCAACCCGTGGAACTATTTCTGATTAAACACAATACATTATAAGTAAATTGTTAAAGCTTTGATTCAAACAATAATATTCCAACAGCTTTCATTCATTGAAAAAAGCCTCTTGTAATTAATTGACTACTTTAAATATTGGAATACATAATGAATGTATACTTTTTAATTATTAGCATAACACACAATCTGCTGTCACGTTGGAATGCATTTTGCATTATTATAACATGCATTTTCTGGTAAATATTTAATTGACACATTTTATTTCATATTGTATATGTATATATATTGTAGGTTCTTTTGTAAGTTGCCAGGATCAGAATTTGATACCATTATCAATTCTGAAATTCTGATCCATTCGGAATTGGTTTAATTTACATGTACATTATTGGCCCATATTATCTTAACATATTGGTAAAAATATATAGAGTTTAACTAACCAATTATGAAGGCTGGTAAAATTTATCCAGTAAAATGAAATTGATGTTAATTTTATGCAAGCTCTATTGGAGGTTCACATTTGTATGAGATTTATTTATCTGCAGGCTCTTAATACAGTATGTGTAGTTACCGGCAATTCATGAGATTTACCTGCTAAAAGAATAAACGTTATGAATAAGACTGACACAGTCTTTCAGGGAAGTGTCAAAGTTTGTGTAAAAACACGTATTATTTCATCATACGTTGTCATGCTATGCCATGAAAGGTTAAACCATGCCACACGAATATGTTATATTCTCGTTAATACTAGATTCGCGAGTGTATCCAACAGAGCTACGCAGACAAACGGTCAAGATAAAACAATTTAATTTGTACTGATAGATATGGTTCTTTTCCTTTCTCTTTCTTTTTGTGTCACAATCTATACAGTAAGGTCGATTAGCACTAATAAATAATGTTTACTATGTACTTTAGAGGTAGTAGAATGTATTGGTATCAAATCAGACAACATAAGACTACTCTGTAAGTTTTTGTCACAGTTTGAAATTTTGAAAGATAGCACAAAAAAAACTTATAGGCGAATTTGGGGCATCTCTCAAAAACGGATATATGTACTGGGCAAGCTTTCTCATTGTCATGATAATGTGACTTTGTGGGACATGTTGTTATTAGTCTGCGGCACGATACCCCAGTGCTTGACATCACTATAAACTGTCACACTGCATACATCAAAGCGATACGACTATAAATGGTTATAGCTACAATAACAATCCAAATCACACGCGTGCGCGTGCGCACACAAACACACAAACACACATCACACTCACCGTATAAAAGACAAACGAAATTTAAAGGTGCAATTATTACTATTTGTCTGAAAGTGCCTTTATAAGATTTTAGATCTATTAATAAAAGTCATCTTCTGTACTATTTTATGTTTAAAATTTTATTTGGAAAATGTTATGCAGCTAGAAGTCTTTTGAGAGACGGACATCATTGGACACAGATTTGTACTCTCAAACAAAAATCAAATCAACTCCTATCATTCAGATTTCAAAGTAAGAATAGTGCACACCGTATATAATTTCTCTAACAGCCCAAATTAAGTATCACAATACACGGTTTAGGAAATCGGCGGCATTAATTGTTAGTTTTCTATATGAAGATTCTTTTCTTCGTGATTACAATATATCTTTATTGTAAATTCAAATTGGTATGATTTTTAATAATATTACAGTTCTATTTCTCTTTTCCAACAAAAACATATCTCGCAATTTTGTAGCCTCGATCTTCCAGTCTACTGTAACTTTCGATTCATGTATTTACTCCAATTAGATAATTATTATAAGAAATCACCCCGTCCCCCTCGAAAAGATATAAATAGAGGATCTAAGATATGTAATGATTTAACAATGACTTTATGAAATGAGTTGTCCGGAATTTGCAAGCATTGGCGAGCAAAAGCTGGATATTAGTCAATGAGTTTCATAGATTTAATAGCACATCATTACCCATTTGAGATTCTTTTTCACAGTTTTTTTTTTTCAGTGGAAATTATTTAGATAGTAAGAAGAACGAACAATTTCGTTCATTCTGACAGACGATGCAGCTTTCATTTGTTGTGCAAAAAATATAGTCTCAAACAAAGTTGAACTAGTAAAAGTAGATTGTACTTTTTTTTACAAACTATAAATAAAAGAAAAAGCTCCCATTCAAATTAATAACATTTTTAACTACAAAATCATTTTTCAAAACAGCATGATCAATGCAATGTGATGTCACATTGTTTAATACCGTACACAGTAGGCCTGGAGTACATGTTTACCTTAAAATGTCACTTTCAAAACTAAACATTATATTGTTGCGATTTTGATGTGAAATAGGATTACTGGATGCAGTAATTCCCTATTTACTATAATGCATTTGTGACGGGATATTTGCAGCATTTGACTGAAACAATATAATGTACAAAAGACGTAAACAAATTTCTTTTTGAGTCGGATTTGCATCCCATATATACTGTTGAGCTTCCCGTCTTTTAGGTAGATCCATTTATGTCCGAATTCTTCCGTGAACAGAGGTGAGTTTATTTCTAAAGTTAACATTTAAACCACGCTTGTATATACGGTGGATTCTGTATCTATGTTACATATATACCACCCCCACCCCACCACCAGCTATCAAAAAAGCAATACCCTTAGTTTTTCTTCTTATTTTTGTTCTTGTCTTGTAGTTTTACGCCATTTTTCTTATGATGATATTATTATACATGGCATAACAAACCTCTGTGGGTGTAACATATCCATATTGAGACAGCCGAAATAATTTTTCTTCAGTTTTCTTTCGCGAGTATAGTAAAAACAAATGACTGCCAGAAATGTTCATTCAAAACAAAACAATCCAGAAGGCGAGGCTGAAAAACATTTTCCCACAATCCCAGCCAATCAGTAAAGAGGATACTGCACAATAATTTCATGATCTTGTTTGGACCAATCAGAATCACATAAAGTGATAGCTGAACGTGTGGTAATATAAAAAATATGAAACTTCACATACTATAGGAAAACTAAACCTACAATATGATAAACCACAATCCAACATTTTTAAAAGTTGCTTTAATTTTATTTAATTTATGATGAGGCTAACGGTTAAGTGAGACAAATAAAGGTATACATCGTATGTGTATTAAAATCTCTAGTACTCAAACTTAAAATGGACAGCCAATTGTGGACACTTTGTAAGGTTTATCTCACGCATTTGAGTAACAATCGTCTATGAAGACTAACCGGAAAAATATTTCCTTAACTCTTAACAAAAATATTTTTTATTTTATTTATTTTCTTTTGTTGTTGTTGAGGTTATGATTTGTTCCCCCAGGAAATGCTGATTTCATTTATATCTAACCTTAACCTGATGTGACTGCATTTATTTATTGTGTGCAGGAGCGACTTGGACATACTGGACAGGAGATCACGGTACATAAGCTTTAACAAACTGTGCGCAAGCGTGATGGAGAGTCGAGTCTGCAAACAAAACTATTTACAAAGCTAATGTCTTGCTGACCCTGCTGTGTGCATATAAAACCTTGTATGTGTACAGAGGTCATGCCAAGAAGATAAACCGTTTTCACATGCACTGTGTAAGATGACTCAGGAAGATAAGATATCAGGACAAGGTCCCAGACACTGACTTTCACACAAGGGCCGGCATTCAAAGCATCCATGCTCTGCTGATGCAATCACAGACAATGAACAGGTCACGTTACCCGGATGTCAGCAACGAACAAAGAAGATCTTTTCCAGTGAGATGAAAAAGGGACAACGATACCTGGGTGGTTAAAAAAAATCGCATCACAGATTCATAAAGTCACCACTGAATCACATCAACACTGACCCTGAGTTCTGGGAAGATCTCACACACAATCGCTCCACTTGGCGCAGTCTCGTACATTCTGTAACTACATACTTAGAAATTAGGAGATGTTCAAAGAGAGTGCATAGGCACGAGAGGCTTAAATCTCAAAACTGGAGCACAGCACATCCAATAGACCAAGCAACACTAAGCGGCACTTCCTGTCCAGCATGGCACAGAAAGGTTATAGAACAAATTGGCCTGATCGGACACTCACGTACTCAAGAAATCAAACATGTTAATGATGCCATGGTCATCTTCGAATTCGATGGACGAACAACAGGGCAGGAGCGTCGAAACAATCTTGCAGAGTGTACAGTATGAAGTTTGTATGTTACTTACCTATTTATGAATTAATTAAGTGAATTAAAAAATAAGTGCGTAATAACTTCGTAGTAACATTAATTTATTTTCGAACTTTCGACTGTTAGTGTTGAATTAGCAGAAAAAGAAAATTGCATGGGAAAATTGTCCTTGAAACGTCTAGAAATCGTAAAGCTTAAATCAGATGGCAGTTAACAACTTATGACCAATATCAGCACAGGCACGCGCGTGCGCGCCTGTACACACACACACACACACACACACACACACACACACACAAACACTTAACTGATGTGATGGAGTCAGTTTCTTATCTTGTTAACGCTTGTAATTTGTGATGTCAGACGTACTCGAACAGAGGAGCAACATGTGCAGCTTGATTTCATTTTTTAAATATTTTTGTATGAATTATAGTTTATATGGTTAGAAGTTCAGTAAAATAACGACATTATACGAAAATGATATTGAACCATCGGGCTTGAATTCTTGAACCGTATTTTGGCAGATGTTTGCACAAAACAAGCGTGTATGATCTCGCTGTACAAACTAATGATTGTCGGATTTGCTCTGTGCAACGTGTAGTACTTACTGTATATGACTGTATGTGACCGTACGCGTGTTCCTCACTCTACACTGTCCAAGTAGTCAAAAGGTCAGTGAGATCCAAGTAGACAAAAGGTCAGTGGAATATAATGCTGGTTGGAGCTTATGGGACGAAGCGCGCCCCCTTCCACTGGAAGTTCAAGCATGTTAAGTGTTTTCAGGGTATAATTCTAACCATCTAATTGTACAGAAAACTTACGCCATGAAACGCGATTGTTTCGCGCTAGTCTTTTTGGCCGAGAGGGGGTGGGATGAGAAGAGGTTGCCCTCCCTCCTTCTGGCGCAAGGTTCCCGCTTATAATTTTTCAAATGTTAGTCAAACATATAGATGATGCCCATTGTGTGTTTATTATTATTTGAAAGAAATTGAATGTACTTAACCATATTAATATCTACTGGTCATACAAGGTCAGGGTATTCATAATATTCGAAATTTTTGGGATTGTAATTCGTCCGATGGCAGAAGAGCTGACTTAACGGCGATTGTACAAAATTAATTGCAATAAGCCCATCGGTTACCGAAATACGTACATGAAATAAATCATAGTATATGAATCACATGACCCCCATACTCCCTCACCACCAACAAACAACTTTTCAAATCCTGAAATCGATCGGATTTGTGCATGTGGGAGCTTATTTTACGGCCGTGATAATTGTACTTAGTTAAATAAAGCTTGAATGCGTAATATTGTCGAATTATCTAGTAAACTAATTTGTCCAAACAAAACTATATATATACCACGTATTCGTGTACCACGCAATATCCATTACCAGCAATGCCATGAAAAAGCTTTTCTAGTCAATAAAGAAAATAATTAATTATGCCATTATACCTGTATGAATAAGAATCAATCTATTTCGTTAAATGTCATCATAAATTTGTACGAGCAAGTTTGATATAATTGATCGCCCGTCTCAAAAAGTATTGAATGTCGTTTTCGAATCATGTACATTTTCACCTGTGAATTTTTCAGTTTAAAAAAAAAATTGTATTTCTTTTTTTCTCCTTTTTGTTCTGCTGAGAATTCGATGCTAATGAAATACTAGACCAGACATTTTCCTGAATCACCATGCAATTCGCAGTGAGATGGCCCGTTGCGAGTGAACAAAGATGTGTTGACCTATCGACCCATCCAAGTTTAATGACAGTTTGTGCTAAGTGTTAGTACTTACTTTTACCTATTCTTGTCACTTTCTATAGAATCAATGGTGCTGTCATACGTATATGTGTGTCTCGTGACGTTTAATGAGCTTTAAATGTATTTGTGTGGGTTGTAAATTAACTATCAACATACATTCCCGTTCTGCTATTCAATGTGATACAAGGTTTCAATATGGCCACGAAAACGTATGTGTAAAACCTGGATATTTATTCACTTTTGGTTCAAATTGTAAAAAGGTAAGATTTACCCATTCTGGTTTCAGAATCTTTGGACATACGCTGTAACTAAAACACAATGAAATTATTTCAAATGTATATCCACGCTATTTTGTTTATTGTGGCAACTTTAAATCAAAATATGCCCTATCTCGTGATATAAAGATATTAAATACTGCAATCAAAGGATATTCGTCATGGATTTAGAAATTATCTTATTTCTTATATGTGTGCGTAAAACGTATCAATTTTATTTTAGAAATAATGAAAATGTAATAAAATTAGTGTTCTTGCGACTATGGCCGTTAGCACATGGCTTGCCTTTGAAATCCTTTATAAATCGTCTAGAAGATAGTTTCAAAATCCAGTGCTTGTTCAAAACATAGGTCTAGTTTTTTCGAAATTAAAATTGTGCTCCTTGAACATTTACAATTTCAACCATGACGGCCATTTGGAACCTTTTCTGTTGCTAACAAGTATACCCCCGGCAGACAACTACCCACTGTGAGAACTTCATATACAGATTTCTTGTTAGGCTTAGTTGTGTTGTGGCTAAATTATTTTCTTATCTTGCAGTTAAAGCACATATTTGCATAATTCCTTCTACATTATTGTTCAATGAAATCATTTCAGGCATACGTGTACTCCGTAATAAAGGTCTATCTTACCGTTGTTCACAGTAATTAATATAATGTGTGTACTATGAAAAGAACAGAAATTTCTATTATTTTTAAATCATATGAATAAAGTAATCAATTTCCTCACAAGTGATTTGCATAATCAGGTTTAAGTTAATAATTAAGAGGGGATATTTGGCATTTAGAAGATATTGAATTAGTTTGTGCTCAGGAAACGCTTCAATAAAACATCTGAACTTGAAACATATTAAACTCAAACATTTTATCCTTCACTGAAATTTCTAAGAAATTATTAGATTTAAGTTTTCGTGACCAAGAACCAACTTTTTAAAATATAGCATTCATGCAGGAATCACGTGACAGTTAGCAAAAGTTAAGCTAAATTTACACTTATAAATTGGAAAGCTTTCAGAACGATTGACCAGATCGTAGCCTTGTGACGGCTTGGAAGTAAATATAAACAAAGCCGCTTTGAATGTCAAAATATAAAATTACTTAATTAGACTTGGTGACGTTTTGAATTATTCATTCAACTCAGAATAGTAATCCACCTATTACCTTTTGTTTTTAATTTCATTATTTTTATTATGCATATAGATTCATCCTCGCATAAATGAAAACATGGCATGGCGTGTTACATTTACTCAAAAAATGTATGTATTCTTTTGCATCTAACCAGATACAATAATTATATTTGTGAAGCCATACTCGAATCCACATATATAGTAAATAATAGACGAGCTGCTTTATACTCGTATATGCCCTGACATTTAAATGTAAATCGGTTTTTCTACCCACAGAGTTCTCATTAGCATATGGTGGTATATAATTAAAACCTGACAAAAGAGTAACAAACATTATATATACCCCTAAAATGGAAGTTAAACAGTAATAGAAATCAAGAGAGATGAATATAACAAAGTTGTTAAATCCAAATCGAACAAACAGTTGGACAGAGAATATATTTCGTAAAATAATAGTATTTGCATTCTTCCATGTGACAAAGATTTATTGCTTCGTGACTAACGTCTACGGTTCTCGTGTATAAAGAAAGCAGATAAGGTTTACAATAAATAAAAGAATGACCAAGAAAAAGTTATATACGCATATATAGTAAAAGGTAAACAATTCACAACAAAGAACGCGACAGACAACGGCGTATCTATAAACAAACAACACAGAAAATACTTATGCATATAGGCAAGCGTAAATACATTAAATTTCTTTTTATTTTTTAAGACATGCTTCACAGCAGTTCCAGCCGGGCATACTCATCGACGGACGCTCAAGTTCAGGTTATTTTACCACAACTACACGAAATCCGCTTGGCGGCGCTGACAAAACAGCTTTCTCGGAACCGGAAGAAAGCCTACATCAACCAAGAAAACCTGTATTCTGATCTAAAACATTATGAGCGATATGTTGACAAAGAACAGAAAATTTGCACCGATAGGCATACCTACTACTGCTCGCCATACAAAAAGTCACTGGAGAATAAAAAGGCTTTAAAGCAGTGTCTTACGAGACACAAGACGGAATATTATCAAGATCACAAGACAGCAGGAACATTTGGTGTTTATGGTGGACTAAAGGTGAAATCTTTAAAAACTGAAATAGAGAAAATTGTGAACGAGACTGACAAGAACACTATAAAATTACGACAAACGAAAACACTTATGACGGCTGGAATGGCAGACGGGAGGCTGATGAATCTCAATCTGTGCCGTCCTATGCTAGATGCCATCTTGAATCGGCCGAGTCTTCCTAAAAGACGGGAAGCTCAACTTGAATTTCAACGCCCTGGTCAGGGTAGTCACAGTTTAGTAAACGTTCAGTCTTTGCAAAGACATTTGTTACTGAGCAGACAACAAAAACTACTCCGGTTTGATTCTCATTTCAGGGAAGATTCTGAAAATGTAATGGATGACTTTTCTTCCCGCAGTCTGCATCTCCCACCTATTGAAGTACCAAGGCAACACAACCCAACGAAAACGTTTACGACACAAAGAGAAGACAGCTTTAGAAAGGAGAAATCGCTGACTTTCATATGATAAATTTGCCTGCTTTTATATTTTACACTTGATCGAAAAATCAGAAACCAATTTTCATACGCGTACGAAGAAAATAAAACTAATAATTGTTGGAAAAAAATTACTAGATATTTCACGGTTGTTTCTTTCTGCGAGAGATCTTTATCAATTTTGATGCATGTTTATGATCTAATATGCAAAGCAGTCATAAACATATAATTTGTTTGATACCGACTATGAATGATACATAACAAAACAATTATTATTATTATTTTGGACAAAAACCAAGACCAAGAGAGTCCATATAATTTTTGGCAATGATGAAATATTGTTTGTATAGACATCAAATTAACAGAGGAATGGATTGATTAAAGGATCGATAGACGCGAAGATGGATGCTCGAACAGTTGGTTGTTTAGATTTATTGACTAGTACATGTTCACACACACACACGCGCGCGCGCGCACGCGCATATATATATATATATATATATATATATATATATATATATATATATATATATATATATATATATATATGTATGTATGTATGTGTGTGTGTGTGTGTGTGTGTGTGTGTGTGTCAACGGAGCAGCCGTGTGTGCTTCACACCCAGCGCTTTTCAGCATACTATCATATACATGTATTTTGAACATGTTACTAAACTATGCTGAAAGAAATGAAATAGTCCTCTTATTTAATACCAAAACTACTGCATATCACTGTACAAAAATGTGTAAAATACAATATACCATTTATCCGATATTTTCTTTCTGACTCTCTGCCATATTAATTTTTCTTCTTGCTTTCCATATAGGACATGGTTGCCTTTTTGGGAATTGCAAAAGGTTCATAGTAAATAAGGTATGCATTGAATAACGCAACGTAGAAAATCCGAATATGGCATAGTGGACAAAGTACGGTCAGGGTAAAACTATCAATATTATTTACCCGATGTATGCTTCAACTGTACCACTTACCACATGTCATACCATATATAATAGGTTTTAACTACAGTGATCTTATTGTTTTGTAAAACAGTTTTATTTTGCTCCATTGTAAGGTATTGGGTGACATCGTAGTCTCAACCACGCCGAGGATACGATATCGTATCTATTGGATACGATATCGTATCTATTGGGTAAGGGAGAAGTAAAATATAACTAAATACCTGCATAGGTATAGTACATAGAGGAGGAAAACGAAAACAACTACAACATGCTATTTACTTTTGAAAATCTTGCTGTATGCATGAGTAACAGTAACATCTTGCTTTTGCTGATGGGATAGGGAATGGTAAAACTGGACGCTCTAACTAAGTTAACTATATTTCATAAGACCAGTGATGTTGGAAAGATTTTGAAGTAAAACAACTGCCTTGCAAACAGCCATATAAAAGAAATACCTTGTTTAGCTATAATGAGCTTCCCATTATAACTTAAGGTAAAAAAATGTATACTCCACCGATAATTACATAAGATGGTACACTTATCTTTTTCCTCTTCAGTCCAAACTGAAAATTAGCAGTTTAATAGTTGAGCACCCTTTTCATATAACTGTTTTGAAGGTCAGCTATGCTATTTATGTGTAATTATGCAAACCATGATGTTTCAGTAGGATTGTATAGCATGCAGGGTACGGTGCACATGAAATAACTTCTTTAATTCGGTCGTAAGCATCTATTTTATGACTTGGCCTTTAATTATTATTTCTGACTAAGCAATAATATCTTACATGGTGATAGATATTGATTTATGTACGAACTAGTTTCTGTTTAATTAGCTAATTTAAGAATAAGATTAGGGAACTATTATAGACATAATGATATATACGGGTGATATAAGGAGTTTTAAGCATAGGACTAATTTAGAATTAAGCTGATTTCGGATGGAATTAGGTGTACTCTTTATGGAAAGTAAGACATTATAGTACATATACAATGTCTATGTCAGTGTATTACAATATTAAAAGAGTTATCTCCCCTCCAATTAGAACTGCTGGATTTTACCTGCATGTTACACATTTTCGTGAGTAGATGCTGATTGTAAACGATTTCATGCTAAATGAACTTATTTGACTGGATTGTTAAGCACTAGTAGAAAATTTAGTACTGAAATGTATTTTCTGATCGTAAATTAAAGTTAGGGTGGGCAATTGGGATTTCATTACTAGGACAACAACTTCACATTTTCCGTTAACCTTGAAAATGTAATACAAAGTTGTGAGAATAAATGGCAATACTATCAAGAAAGTTCTTAAAAATACGTTCTATAAGGAATCTAAGATGTTACAAAGATACAAAGAGTATACGATATTATATATACCTACCACAAGAAGTCTAATATGTTAAATAGGTTACTACAAGAAGTTTAACATATTAAATATACGGACTACAGAAGTCTCGCCCGTTAAATGTATGGTATACACGGAGTCTAACATGTTAAATATACACGGACTGTATAGAGTCTAACATGCTAAATAAACGGACTGCAGGGAGTCTAACATGTTAAATATATGGAATACAAGGAGCGTACTCTGTTAAATATATGGACTTCAAGGAGTCTACCATGTTAAATATACGGACCACAACGAGTGCAACATGTTCAATATACGAATTACAAAGAGTCTATCATCTTATATATACAGATTGCGCGAGGTCTAACATGTTACATATATGGACCACAAGGACTCTAACATGATAAATTATGGATTACACGGGGTTTAACACCAACAGGAAGGAAAGCAGTGTTATAAGTATTTTTGAATCAAGTCTGAAAACATTTGTGTGCCTACCACATTCACCGATGTTATAAAAATTCAGTTCATTTGGAACTAAAAAAAAACAAATGAAATTATAAAGGACACATGAGTATAAGTTATTCAATTGGGTATATTAAAAATGTCTGACATTTGTAAATTGGCAATGGTCATTACTATTACACATATTTCTCGTATTATTCTGAAAATGCCTTTAACTAAATTCAGTATGTAAAAGAAGATAAGTAGAGTCTGGCAATAGATTTATTTATACATATAAAATATTGCAAATATATTTATATTTACGATCATTTAATCACACATGTTTGACACGTGTCGTGTATGAGAACATTGCTATTAAATGGAATGTTGCTGAATATGATCTGGCAACTTAGTGAAAATTTTAGTGTTATCAACGTGCTTCCTTTGTAAGACCGAATCATCAAAAACTTTTAAGAAGAGCGATTGTTTTTTGTTTCAATTTTACCTAATGTATGTAGTCCATTCGATATTTTGAGTGTGTTGGATGTTTACTGGATTTTATTGGCTTTCTTTTATAAATATCTTGCCCGGTATTTTCATCCCACTATTAAGTCTATCGTATCAGTATTGTAAATAGTAAATTTTTGGTTTCAGGTCAACATTTGATTTTTTTATTACCTGACTTCCTAATATCAGCACAACTTTAATCTGCTTTGGTTAGTTGTATAGTACAACTAATACAATTAACAGACGCATAACAGTCTCTTATACTATAATGCACTGACCACTAATCCTCCTCCTCGGGTTGGGGAGGGGATGTGATTTTCGTTTGGCTGAGATATTTTCTTTTCTTTTATCCCTAGTTAATTATTTCTTTGATAATATAATATCATAGATGTAATGTAGTGTTATTTTCCTTTAAATCAGAGCGTTATAGTTTTCAAGCTATTGACCAAGTGAAAATTTAAAAAAAGAAAAGAAAAGTGCATTGCCCATGTGCCAGGATATTATTATGCAGTATATCTTTGCATGTATTGAGGTATATTCAGAAATACCGCAGTATCGAATTTTTGACAGTAACTAAGTCTGTCTGTCTCTCTCTCTGTCTGTCTGTCTGTCTGTCTGCCTGTCTCTGTCTCTCTCTCTCTCTCTCTCTCTCTCTCTCTCATTTGGATGTGTAACGTTGCTTTAACAATTGTTCAGTCCTTCCGCTACGATGTTGCAGTGTGACAGTTTATAGTGATGTCTCGCACTGAGGCATATTGCTGTAGACATGTCCTACCCAGTCAGATTAACCTGACACCAGGTTGGACAGTCCTATCACTAGCCTCTTAACCCTGAGGCCTAGCGATGCAGCTGCTAGTACTAGTTTTAAAAGTCTTTGGTATGAATCGGCCGGGGTTCGTACCCGCGAACTTCGCATCTGAGGCGGACACATTAACCACTAGGCCAACGGAGCGGTTGTAACTAAGACTAATCTTAGGCAAAGTAAAAGAAAAATTAGTCAAAACAAATATAAGCTTAAGTTTACTTTGGTATATTCTCTTTGATTCAGAATCACAATGAAAATTGCACAGCACATCACAAAGTCCATTATCTTTATTTCATGGTCGGTATCTTCTTTTTAAATTCTTCGCTGTCATGGGTTCTTTCTCTTCACTGTCTTCCATTTGTCTTGGCTTATTACATTTCTTGACGGCTGCGGATTCTTCTTATTTTAGTTCTGAATGCTGTCCTGCTGATTAACCTTTCTCTTAGGTCACTTAAATATACAGTGTACTTGTTTCTTAGGACACTCTAAATACCAATCTCTTTTTTTTGGACACTCTAAATACCATTGTCAAATGTTTTCTTGAGATGCTCTAATTACTAATGTAATTTTTTTCTAAGCATACCCTTGAATATCAATGTTCTTTGTTCTTAGGACACTCTAAATTAAGATGTCCCCTTTTCTTAGAACAATCAAAACACCAATTTCCTTTTCTCTTAGGACACCCTAAATAACAATGTGTTTTTTTTTCTTTCTTTTCTTCTTAGGACACTCTAAATAGCAATGTGGCTTTTTTTTCTTTTCTAAGGTCACTCAGGATATCGATGTCATTTTTCCTTAGGACACTCAGCATGCCAATATTCTTTATCTTGTGACACTCTAAATAGCAATGACATTTTTCCTTAGGACACTCTGAATACCAATGTCCTATTTCTTAGAACACCCTGAATATCAATGTTCTTTTCCTTCAGACACTCTGCAGGCAAATGTCATTTTTCCTGACAACAATGACAGATATGTTTTTCTTTGTCTTTCTTTTCTTCTGCCTTTTCATTACTTTGACTGTCGATCCAATTTCCTTTCTCTTGACAGATAAACCAGGTATCTTCACCTTTCTCTCTGGAGCTGTTCGTCGTTGAATATGAAGTATAATTTCGAATAATTTTCGTAATTCTCTGAGGACGATCTGTTTCGACTCTTCCGTCGTCTCTTTATAGTATGAAGGTTTAATTAATATATACTCTTCGGGTGAAAGACCCTCTGTATACATATAGGGAGCAAGTGTGTGCAAAACTTAATAAAATCAGATTTTGGAAGTTAGATAAAACGCTCCAAATTGACAGTTCACACTATCAGACGAGATTAGCTCGTGACATCGTCGTGGGGCGAACGATCGTCGTGAAGAACGATACCGCAGAATAGAAAAGTGCATGGAATTGCATTTGATATTCGGACAGAACCAAAGAATGAAGAGAGCCAGAACGTAATTTGCAATAAGCAGGCTTATCTATAAAAAAAGACCACACGTGGCATTCCTGAAATGCAAAATTTTCCAGATGTACTGGCTCTTCGTTATACATCTAAAGTATATCCTCAATTCAGTTGTGAAGCTTTCATGTTTCGAAGACCCAACTTCCTAGATGGAATATATATATATTCACGTGAATTGAAAAGCATTTTAATGCCATTAATAGAATCACAGAATTTATTCAATTTAAATATGATTGTGATACATGTGATCACTGGTTTTCCAAAACCATACATTCCTGAAGAAACAGAATGAATTTATTGATGGACTTGTAAACGAAAATTGACAATGATTTTTGTAAAATGCAAAATATTTTATTTAAAGCGGAACATATATCAGGTTAAAAAATAATCTGACCGACAGTTGATCTCGTTTACATCTTAAAAGATACCGTGATTTTGGCTCCATGGTAGACACGGACCCATTTCCAATCACAGTTCGGTATGGGGTATATGCTCCAACCTGGGGTCTTCTTAGTTGCTGGTATTTCAAAGTTCACCCTGCTGTTGGTAAATGTTGCTGGTTTACATTCTTTTCATAATCTAATATAGGTATATACTTCCAGAAGGCGGAATCACGTGACCCAGAAACAAAGATGCTAGCAAAGCACGCTAACATTTAAAATCAGAATATAAACTTCAGCGAAACGAAAATTAGGTTATACGGAGCGAAATTTCCCGTTCATTGGTTTTTCTCATTACAAAAATAAGGGTAATTTCTCATCATGGCATAACTGGTTTTGAGATATAATTGTTTGGACATGATCATCTCTCCGATGCTGGAAAAGATATTTCTTCAAATGCACTGTGAATCTTTGGAGTTTTTGTTTTTAAGAAAATCTGGCAGTAAATATACCATTATAACAGTATTTGGGAAGGCCTTTTTTGGGGGGGGGGATATACACAGGCCGATCGACGTCAGTTTCTGACAGATATATTCGTTTGTGTTTTATCAATCAAATGTCTTAGTTTATTGTATCACATTGTTACTGCAATCGTTGTATGCTAGAATCTGCAGCACATTATAATGTTAACTTGTATGTTGTATTAATATGGAACATCATGGAAACGGTAGTCATCGCCATGCTATGGACTGGTCATATAATTTACTATATTGTATCATTAACATCAAGCTAACCAATATGAGAGAAGATTATGGCTGTTTATTCTATATTATTGGTTTATTATGGTTGCATGACATGTATTACTGCTAAAATTTTGTTATATACATTCCAAGGAAGCTTTGCAGTGTTACTAATATTAGTACGCAGAATTATATTAATATTTGATTCCTGCCTTGGAATGTCCAATAAGGTTTTATTATGTATACAATTTATAGCATCTGCCAGCCACAGGTCATATGTGTTGCTGTTGTTTAAATTGCTATGCACTTTGAACACGTTTCAATAGAAGATTTATTTTTTTGCTCGAGTATCAGAATGTGAATTCACTTTATTAATAAACCTCATCGTATAATCTATGGGGAACAACCATTAAAATTTAAGTTAACATTCTCACGAGTTATGCCCCATCTAATGATTTATCGAGATACCTAGTAGCGGCCACTTTCCATCGCTTATAAAAATGAGGCGCTCTACAGTTTCTCACCTTGCATATGGCTTAATTATAAAGAGAAATCATTTCTTAGGTTTTCCTCACTGATTATATATCTTGAGCTGAGACGCATCAGATCCATTCGCAAATATCTTTCAGTTGATGCCACTAAAACGCTTGTGTTGTTTGGTACTTTTAAGACTGGAATATTGTAATTTGTAACTCATTTCTGTCTGGTTCGTCTCAATATCTACACCAGAAACTTCAAAAAGTTCAAAGCACAGCTGTTCGGAGCATCCTTTGAGGACCACGATCAGAACACACCTCCCCGCTGCTCTGTACCCTATACTGGCTATACATTCCATCCATAAATATATTTAGCATGTTTTCATGTTTTGTAATTTCATGTTTCTTGGTTTTTAGTCATATAATTATATATTTTGTAAAGCGCAAGAGTAGGCGCAATTCAAGGTCCTCATTATTATTATTATTATTATTATTATTATTATTATTATTTGCTTTCATAGACCTCAATGCTATTGTTTTGTGAAATAAATATAATTTCTACCCTACCTCTACATGAATGTCACACGCTGTCATAGAGAACAAAGTTAGATTGTCAATTTGAAAACCACAAAACGAGGTACTTCAGTGTATTTAAGAGAGATAACTTTGCTTGAACTAGACAGGGGTAAAAGTTATCTAGTCACAACATACATATTTTCGCCCATGTGTACCGCATTCCAAAAATAATAAAATAAAAATACAAAATATTATCGAGATATGAATTTATATAATCTCACATGTTGTCAGAAGATTACCTTTTTTTTAAAGCCTAACAAAAAATACAGCTCTTACATAATGCACCAGTCACATCTTGTGTTGTTTGTTTCTTAATATACCTTAAGCTCCGCCCAAATGGGGTTGTACAATTGGTACACTTATACCATCAATGGATTAAACATTTTCACACAGGTAGACTACTTTCTCCCACTTTCAGAAGATTACCTTTTTTTAAAGCCTAACAAAAAATACAGCTCTTACATAATGCACCAGTCACATCTTGTATTGTTTGTTTCTTAATATACCTTAAGCTCCGCCCACCTGGGGTTGTACAATTTTATACCATCAATGGATTAAACATTTTCACACAGGTAGACCACTTTCTCCCACTTTCTATCGCTTATGGCACGCCAAATCGTTCAAAATGGATGAGCTGGAGCAATCGTAGGGTTAGCTTGGAGCAATCGTAGGGTGAACTGGAACAATCGTAGGGTGAGCTTGGAGCGATTGTAGGATGAGCTAGAGCAATGGTAGGGTCAACTAGAGCAATCGTAGGTTGAGCTTGGAGAGATCGTGGGGTGAAGTGGAGCAATCGTAGGGCAAGCTTGGAGCGATCGTAGGGTGAACTGGAGCAATCGTAGGGTGAGCTTGGAGCGATCGTAGGGTGAACTGGAGCAATCGTATGGTGAGCTTGGAGCGATCGTATGGTGAACTGGAGCAATCGTAGGGTGAGGTTGAAGCGATCGTAGGATGAGCTTATATATAGATAATTAAATAAAATAAGAACATACTGACACCTAGATTGACATAAACTATTAAAATAAATAAGGTTAGAAGGTCCAAATGGTCCTAATTTTGCATTAAGCCTAGCAATCAAACAGTAAAATAAAACTTGAAAAAAAAAATTATTCTTGTTAATGTAAACCTTTAGCAGAAGAAAAACAGCATTCCGTTGTTAGAGATTTATCTTAAGTTTGTAATTTTGGATGTATATAATGTGCTAGATGTAGCAATGCTGCTGAGAATTAAGGAGATTTGTCGTATTATCTTAACATGTTGACATAATCAAAATTATTAAACTGTTTTAAGCAAAGCAAAATGTGTTTGGCACTTTAGCACAACTTGTCACACTTTATTTTCTATTAAGTGTTATTTAATTTTAGGAGAAAAATGTATTATATTTATTTTTGAATAATCAAACGCAAGGCTGGATCTGTTCAACAAAAGAATTTACAGACGAGTTGGGCAGTGCAAATTTCAGTGAATGACAAGTATATCGAACCACTTCCAAGTCATGCAGTATGTCAAGTCGTAAATCACTCCGGAATCTAGTTTAATACGGAGAGACCTCCAGATATGAAAAAAATATATTGCGTGCAAATAAAAATACCTGTCACTGAATATTTCATTATATTGTCTTATACCTACAATGCACAGAACAATGGAATGCAAACGTAAACTTACATCTGTACTTAGTTATAGAAGAAGAAACCATCTGCGTTGTTTATCACATGTTAGTAACCCTAAAGTGTATAGCCATGGTAAGTATACAAAATAAAAATAAAGTTATGTTATGAATAATTTGTCTGAAAGATTGTTCAATTGATTAGCTTGAGCCTAGAATTGATGTTATACATTTTTTACTTGGTGTTGTTGACTTTTTCTGTCTAATACGGACTCCAGATGACTAGACTATATCGTCATATTAGAATTATGTATTAGAAATAAGAAAACAAAATACCTAGTTATTCACCAGGGTGATACGTTGATTATTCATTCTGTTTTGAATGAAAATCGTGCTAAGTTTAATTCCAAACTACATCATATCGTTGCATTACGCTGAAATTGGAAGAAGAAAAAAAATATTGGCTTAGTAAATTCCATAAAATTCACGGCATAAGTGTTAGATAACTTTTGTCGACTATTTTCGACAAAGCTTCATGCAAATCCCATTTATTAAAGGGTAATCTCTCATTTTGACATTGGATTGACACCTGTTATCTCATACAATGGATTATCTCTGATTCATTGTACAACTTTAATCTACCTCTCCCGCGTAACACACATACATTACGACTAGTCAGAAAACGCATTACGTTTATATAATTTTGCGATAAAAAGAAAAGAGTAATGAATCTTTTGGTGACAGAATAAAATTATCGAAATTCTAAGAGCAGTATAAACACATTCCTAATCGAGAAAACAAAATAACGCTACCAACCTTTGGAAATCGCAGCCTAATTAATTTGCGTCAAAGTCATTTTGCGGTTTCTTTTTGCCAAGCAAGTTTGCAAAAGGCAGCTATTGATATTTGCTTTAGTAGTACGCGCTCTGAATATCCTGTCAACTTCTCTTCAGTGGGATATTTCCTCCTTGAAAATACAGTCAATTTCCATGCATTGGGTTACTTTCTCCTTTAATATTCTGTCAACTCTGCAGTGAAATTCTTCCACCTGCTTATGATACGATTCTCCTCATTGTCCGTACAGTTTTGGTGTCTTGATCTTGGGGCCGGATCAGCAGAATTACCATGCTTACGTGTTTTGTTGTCCCCTTTTTGGTCCAATAACCAATGTTAGGAAGACAACACAGAAAAAGCTGTTTACCATGGATGAACCACGACATTCTAGTTAAATGACATCAAGATATACGATACTTTGATCATCTATAAATTTTACACAATTTAACAAACGATTTAACGATTTTACATATTGCTGTTCTTTTCGTATAATCTATAATTACATCATATACAATACATTCCCATACTAGTTGTCCTCGTGTTCAGTCAATCTTCAAATTTTACGGTATTTGCTTAAACATATACATATATAAGCGTGTTTTTCCTTGCTTTATAATATCGATCTTATTAAATATGTATGAACTCCCTCAATTCGCAAAACCCCAAATGTACTGATCCACCCCAAACCCTCATATCCACTGATCCACCCCAAAACCCCAAATTTACTGATCCACCCCAAAACCCCAAATTCACTGATCCACCCCAAAACCCCAAATTCACTGATCCACCCCAAAACCCCATTTTCACTGATCTACCCCAAAATCCCAAATTCACTGATCCACCCCAAAACCCCATTTTCACTGATCCACCCCAAAACCCCAAATTCACTGATCCACCCCAAAATCCCTAATTCACTGATCCACCCCAAAACCCCAAATTCACTGATCCACCCCAAAACTCCAAATTCACTGATCCATCAAGCATAATTAATAATATAGATCTTTGAAATCGAGCTCTTTGCTTTTAATTCATTGTCTTGGAAAATCCTCCAGTTTTGCAAAAATTACTCCAATATAATTGTATTCATAACCTCCTCGAATATCAAACTTTCATATTTGAACAGTTTGTCTTTAATCTGAACCAAATACAAGTACTTTAGTTAAGTCGACATTGACTTTGAGCTCAGATGTTTCAGATTCGTTAATAAAGGTTTAAACAAGAAAACCGGGTGAGATTTCGGGATTCACAACATAACACTTTTGACAATGATATTAATACAATGTTTAATAATGACTGACTTGAATCAGCAAATAATTATGAATACGTGCGTGTATATATAATCCAAATATTGGATTAATTAACACAAGAACGCAAGAATGTAATAATACAAATACAAATAAATTACTTTACAAAAAGCAAAGATAAGGGGTCAATGATTCACAGTGATTACACAAAGAAAAGATGGATTAAGTTTACTCAGCTACTAAATAATGTGGAAGTTTATTCACGTAAAAAAAACGAATTCACTCAGTGAAGTTATGCGAATAAAAAGTGACCAATATACAACTTATCATTATAGTCCCGAAAGATGCAATGGGTTTTACGAACCCAAAAATTAGCCCGTGGCTACAAGATTATATGTAAGGAGATGCACTTCGTCATCAGAACACTTCATTTCAGCTTCAAGGCTGTTACAGTTCAGCTTCACGCTGCTACGGTTAATTCCTGTGGTTGGCTTTGCAGCTTGCACCACGTCGACCTCAATCACCCCGATAACTTCGAACAGTCGGGTCACTCTGGTCACTCTAGACATCCTAGACGCCTAAAAAACCCTCTGGACGCTCCAAATACTCTGGACGGCTCCTCACAGATCTACACAGCTTACACAGTTCTACACAGCTATACACATTCCGGACACTCTAGACTCTAGACACTCAAGACACTGGGCAGCTGAAAACATATCCAACATGTGAACTATATATGACACGAGCATGTAACGTAATAACGCTATACACGGTAAGTTATACAGATTAAATTACCAACACGATACTTACAAAACAACAAGTTCAGAAGTAAACTTAACCTTGCTCGAAAAGAATCCTGATGTACTAATTTCCATATATGTCTAATACCTCCAGCTCTATATATATGTTTACAAATTTGCAATGTTATGTTAATTTTATTATGAGATACTGGGTCATCTAAAGGCGAGATGATGTTGATATAATCTAATGCGTCGAAACAGTCATCTTGTTACAAATATTTTATATTTAGATTGTTTAAAGATTCATGTGAGTAATTTTCATTGCTATAGAAATAGTTACATGGACCATATTTATCCAATGAGCATGCTGAGACACATTTCTTAGGTTTTAACATTCATTGTTCTACTTTTCTGGCACTGACCGTTTTGGCTTTGTTTTTTATATATGCAAAATTATCTTCAGCTTTATAACACAATATGTTTTATCTGGATAAATTATTTTTTTCCTTCCATTTGGCGTTCATATAAACGAATGGCTGCTATTTGTCTCTTTATTCAAGGGGCACCTGTGGTGAATACTTTTTGTGCTCTTTCGATCTATATTTTACTTATCTTCTCAATCACATAGTTTCTTTTCCTATTTACAGCAGTATATGTGTCTGAAATCTTTTAATACCAGCCAAACATACCTGAGCGTATGTAATTGTAATATTTTAAAAATTAAATGTCATTGCATTTTTAAGATATAAATATTTCATCAGGATTCCATCCTTTTTCCTTCTTTCTGATAAAACATTTTTGTTAATGGAGTTCCAGGATGGGATGTTAAACTGAATGATAATGCACAATGAATATCTGAGATTAAACGACTACACTCTAAGACAATAAAATCATTGACTAAAATAAGTGCATCAGAACTAGCAATGATAATCTTTTGGTCTTGTATATTACTAATCATTTTTACTTGATGAATATCGTTATGTTCTGACATTTTCTGTTTACATGTTGTTAGATTTACAAAGTACATAATGTGATATAGTTATACCCACTTTTGTATGATATCGTCTTCATTGGATCTGCATAATGGTATATTCGCATTAATGAATCTATTGATATTATTTAGCGAGTTTTCGATAAGTCATGCCTGTTCCATATTTAGTTTCCACGATCCCTTTCATCTGCCCAGCATGATGCTTCACACCAATTGCTGTAGTGCGTGCCAAATATAGGTCTCCTGGAGTGGTTCCTCGTAGAGAGGTGATCTCTTTATTTAGAGGTCACATCATAGGTCAAAGGTATTTTCTAGATCATTATTAATGATAATTGATATTTTGGTTGACTTATAAAACTTAGCAATTTGTCCATGTAGGAAACATTTCGACATACCCTCTACAACAGTCTTGACGCCTGGTTCCGGAAGGCGAAAACTTGCAAGAGTCAAATTTCGTCATCATATAATTTCTCAAACTTAATCTTGGAAATGTTTGGAAATACCTTTCAACTTGTTAGCTTAGAAGCAAAAATAGCAGACTAGAATGATGTACTTCGCCGTCAAAGACATAGTTATACAAGGATACAAACTGAGTCAGTCACCTACTCGAATGGGTCAGATAGCGTTGAGTGATTGGTTAAATGCCAGGAATGATGTCACGTCAGAATTATCAATCATCAAAAGACAGTGTAGAAAACGATTGATAAGTAAAAGAGTAACCATTCCAATCGATAATGCTTGGACGTAAAATATGCGTCTTTTCGAGCAGTTGATGACAAAAATGAAATTTGTATCTTTCATTAAGTCAAATAATACCTCGAGACCCCCAAATTGCCACGAGTGATTGCCATCCATTCCATCAAACAAACTAATTCATCCTTATATAAAGAAAACAACTGATCGCACATGTTTTAAAAAAGGCCTTTCAGGTTAATTGTAGGATAAGTTACGTAAAAATATCGCGTCTTTAAATGCACAGTAGTTATAAATTGGTCAAAATTTCGGTTTTATAGCGAATATTCAGAAGTGTTGCAAAATACTAAGGGACAGCGTATTTCGAAACACAAATCTACTATTATGGTGATTTTCTTTCTCAAATAAAATAACTCCACGCGTTTCTATAAACTAAAACTTAAAAAAAAAACAACGAAAATTTACCGGGCTGTTTTCATCGAATCTGCACAGCACATAAAATACATTTGTCAGACCTTCCTGACCATAACATTGTAAATATTACGTATGTATGTATGTATGTATGTATGTATGTATGTATGTATGTATGTATGTATGTATGTATGTATGTATGTATGTATGTATGTATGTATGTATGACGATGTCTGTGGGGACAGCAATATCTTTCTTTTTACCATTGTCGAAATATTTTTAAGAAAGCATTTTAGAGAGAAAAATATTTCCCCTATACATATCTAACAACCGCTATATTTTAATGGAGACACTGAAACACAATGAAGGAGTCGAAAAACACTAAGATAAAGGGGAAGGTTAAAAAAAAAACAAGAGAATCTAACAAGAAAATAGAGGTAAAATAAAATGAAAACTTAAAACTCGTGTTGCTGAGGATGTTCGAGGTATATCCGTAGACAATCAAATAGTATCGAGTGATTGAATGAATTTACTGAGAATATACTGATAAATCCATGGTTTTATCCATCCGTAGATAAATCAACGTTTTAAAGCACATGAGCAATTTATGCACCACGCTTCGTTTTGTCAAAGTTACAAACCACCAAATTAATATTTCAGATCTAAACCGCTCGCATGTATTCTGTAAGTGATTAAAAAAATACTTTTTTGGACAATTATTATATAAAGATTGATTTGCGATTGTTCCCTTGTTAAATAAAACATTTGTTTAAATCCTAAGAATATATATGCCTTTTATGATTTAAATTATATGTTCACACGTTCCACGCTTTGTTCGTGATTTAACGCTAGCAAAACACAAAAGTTATATAGTAAATTGTCACGTCTTGTGAGATTTCTATTAGCACGTGTTTCTTCCTGGAGCTGAAGGATTATTTGAATTATGCGTGTAACCCCCAGAGCCAATTATGCTATTGAGGAATGTTTGCTTACGATGCAAATAACCTTTTGATAAAATATTATATATAGGCCGACTTGAGAGACGTTTAATTTCCTCAGATACTCAAGGTAGCATATTAAAGAAACAACATGTAAGTCTTCACTGTTAGGAGTTTTTAGCGTAACACTTTTAATGTGTAATGCCTTTACGGAAGATAAAAAAACACATCTTAATTTTACATTTAAACTTTTAGAAAATGCCTGTTACATCTTGTGTTTATTTAAGGATTCTCTGTAAATCTCAAGTTGTAGAGAAAGTTGACATTCGTTTACATGTCTTTCATATAGCTGGATTAACATATTGTCTTGATCACTGTTGGGAAACCCCGTGCTGTATGAAGGTCACAGCTGATGAATATTACTGTTTTTATAGACTGAAGAACGTAGTTGAAATAGCATAGTTGTTTATTTTGATACCTGAACGATGATTGATGATTTGGCACCACGATTACACAACTAGGCCTTACTTCTGATTTGACTAACAGATAACAACTTCACTTTAAAATTTTAACCCTGTGCGCAAATGCGAAACTCCAGAATTAGTTTATTCATTTTCTAACAATGGATTAAATTTAAAGCTTAATAGTTATTTAAACCATCAATTTAACAGCAGATTAACTATATCATCAAATATGTCACGCAAAATCTCTCATGTTGTTATTGGAGCGAAGAATTTAGTATATAATAATAAGTGAGTAAAAAGTTAGAACAATTCCAATTAGAGATAGATGGGTAATATCATTTTACCATTAATAAGTTTTTTTTAGGACAATGATACACATCACTTATATATCATACTTTTGATAGCTATCCTGAAAAACGTTGGCCCGATGGTACTTAATTTGTATTCATTGTATTGACCATAGAAGACATTCTCTTCACGCGTAAAAGCGCGCAAACAAATCTCTTTGGTATATCTAACATTATCCGCCATCCTTAATTAAATAGGTCTCGTTTTTTATATCGAAGACATTTATTCAGCCTGAGTGACCTATCAATCAGAATCTACAAACAGTTAATAAACTGCACCGACTGCTAAGATTACTTCCACAAATAATGCAAATATTATTTTCCTAACCTTTGAATTCTTCTCTGTGTAATTTGAAGCCTTTCTGGAAGATTGATTGACACGAGTAAGGGGTTTCTCTTGACATTCCGTAACGTATCGACATAACTCTGATATCTGCTTTCGATACCTCTGTGCAAAAGTCGACTTGTGTGTATACCGAATGTCAAACTTGTAAGTGTTGGGCACCATTAAGGGTCATTAATATAGTTTATACATCAAATGTTGTTAATAAATGATGTTTAGCACATCATGTATAGACTTGAACTCGCAAATATATCTCTTTAGGAGATCTAACAATACCCAGACTCTATAAGCAATAGATCTGATCTCTGTTGTGTTTTAGACCTAATGTAATCTGACTGACTTTCCACCCCATAATCTGTTGTTGCTTTTGTAGGGTTTAACGCCATTTTTCAGCACACGATATGCTATTCATGGCAGCTAGTATTAATGATGGAGGAAGAACCCAACCCGGGAAAATCCCCGGAAAGGAACCACCGACCCAAGAGATGCTACTGGCAAGCTTTCTCACATACCCACATTGGCCGAATCTGAGACTCGAACCCATGTAGACAGAGGTAAGATGGCAGTGATCCGTAACGGAGAGCGCGTTAGACCACTCGGCACCCATAATCTAAAAATCACCAAGCTGATGTACTGATTGACTTAAATGGCCCGATAAAAAAAAACCTAAATTAATTTTGTCTTAACTTTGAATCATGTGATTAAAATCTACTTGTCTTTGTCATTTGGAGCTCTCCATGGTGATTGATTGACACGAATAGAATTTCACTTGACAACATTCTTTTGCATATCGGCATAAATCCGATATCTCCTCTCGACTCTTGCGTTTAAGGGTCAACTTTTGTATATTTCGATTGTCAAATTTTTGTATAATAGGCGCCAGTAATGACCACAGTACAGTTTCTAGATCAAAACTAAGCCATCAGCGATGTGTAGCGTATGCAAAAACAAACATACAAACTTGCCCTCCATAATGGTGTGTGTATTAATATATCGATTTCAGCAAAATAAATAAGTAAATATCTTTACCCCTTAAATACGAAAAAGTTGCTGAATATATTTTGAGTGGCAAACCAGTTACATGATTTTGTAATAATGATTTATATACTCAGCGCTTTTTGTGATCGTCTAAATTTTGGGTAAATACTAGAAATCAGTCAAATAATGTAACACCGAGGAAATTTCAATCTAACATTAAAGAAAAAAAAATTGTGTGCAAAATGCGCATTATGCAAAAGACACAGTTAACCAGTAAGTAATATTGTAACTCATTTTCGTGACTAGTCGACAAATACCCATTATTTCTTAGGTCAGCTATTATTTTCGGAATTTCTCCATTCCTGTTGGCGGGAGTGAACTTTAGTGCGACCAACGGGAAGAAAAAAAAACAACATGCAATACCAATAAATGCATCTAACCCCGAGACGCTCAAGAATCCAAAGACGAAGTTTGTATAGCCTATTCTGTCATTATTGAAATAAATATAATGTATATGTATTAATGTTTGCGTTTAGACGTTTGAGTAATTTTTTGTTGATTATGGCGAGTCGCTTATGGGAAGATATTTCTCAACCCAAGTAATTAGCCAATTTCTGGGTGCAGGTGTCATAGTGTACAGTATTAACGAGGCTTTTTGATAGCATGGGTATTATTAGTGAAATGGACCCTCACTAATTCCTTAACACTGTGAATTCTCTGGATAATTCTAGGTATACCTGTTTAGTAATTTGAAATAAGAATAATTCTTTGTATTAGATGCATGGGTCGTGTTTTGTACTGCATGGCATGAAGTATTACTGTTTGGATCGAAACAGCTTACGTCACGTACGTGAAACCACATAAAAACCAGGCAGGTGTTTAAAGAAAGTTTCGCGAGTTCGGTCATTAGATGAATAAAGAAAAAACAACTAAATTATTGTAGTATTTGGGCGTTTAAAAAACAACAACTTGTAGTTAACAAAGACCATTCTTGTAGTCCTTGGAAATAAAGGAATACGATTGACTTCAAGCCATTAATATACACATACACTTGTTTTTATCGCTCGATGAAACAGTACGATTTTCTAATATATAGATATAGCAGTGTACATTATATTTCACAAATATGAATAAAAATAATTCGAATCTATGTAAGACTTATTTATTCGTAATAATTATTTTGTTAAAGTTATCTAGCAATCTCCATTGGGATCTAAGGATATCAATTTTCGCGTGTTTTTTTTGTCTCTGTCTCAGTCATTGCCTGTCTCCTTCTCTCCACACACATACTTCAATATATATATATATATATATATATATATATATATATATATATATATATATATATATATATATATATATATGTGTGTGTGTGTGTGTGTGTGTGTGTGTGTGTGTGTGTGTGTGTGTGTACAGAGAGAGATACAGAGACAGACAGACACTCAGACAGACAGCGATTTAGAGACAGAGAGGACTGAAGATAAAGAAATGAGAATAGCAAGAATTTAAATAATTTTACATAGTCATAAACATCAATAAAAAAATAAGAACCTAAGCAACAACACTCGTGTTATATGCCATGCATGTAGATTAAATATTTTCTTGTTTTACACTACTGAAGACATCTAGATATAAACCTTGATGATCCTGAATTTGACGAAGATTTGTTAATACATTCGCAGAAAAATGCACTGAAACAAATCTTGCAAAGCATAATCGAATTCCATTCTTGCTCATTTCCTATCGTAAGATAGAAAACAGTTGGAATGCTTGATGTTTAATAGTACGTCATCCTTGTATTAAAAATTAAGATGGGGGTGAACTTGTATGCTGCCTTTTCTTGGTCTCATTCTAGCCGGGTTCTCTGTATCTGCCTCCGATTTTCTTTCCTTTCTTGACATTATGCATGTCTTTATCACAAGCAAAAGCGTTACTAAAAATAGTACCCCACACATTGCCATATGAATCGGCCATATTTGCAGCGCTTTCGCATCTTTCTGGACATTTTCAACAGCTGCGAGACAGAAAAAGAATATAAAAAACTTTCACACATTGTAAGATGGAAATTTGGAGCACTTGGTGCTCGCATTCAGACTGAATTGATTCAAACTAATCGAAATAAGAATTCAATGGGCATATATACTACATTACACAGAGCACGTACATATCATTTCAGATAATACAGTTAGAATTAAGACTTTTTTTTTTAAAAAATAAATAAATACGACGACGACGAAGAAAAGCGGTGGCGAGATCTAAATAGTAAATAAATTAATAGTTAAACAGGGAACATTATTGTTGTATATCTTGTCTAGTTTGGAAATTTCATGGTAAATATACATTCTGGCTTTATCAAAACAGGCAGCAATCAGATTGTTTGATTCTTTCTTGCAGTAATGAAGCAATTGGGTATACTGTCAGTATTGAAGTATTTCGTTGTACTGTCAGTATTGAAGTATTTGGGTGTTCTGTCAGTTTTGAAGTATTTGGGTATACTCTCCGTCATGACGTATTTGGATGTGCTGTCGGTATTGAAGTATTTGGGTGTACTGTCAGTATTGAAGTATTTGGGTGTACTGTCAGTATTGAAGTATTTGGGTGTACTGTCAGTATTGAAGTATTTGGGTGTACTGTCAGTAATAAGTATTTGGGTATACTCTCCGTAATGACGTATTTGGATGTGCTGTCGGTATTGAAGTATTTGGGTGTACTGTCAGTATTGAAGTATTTGGTTGTACTGTCAGTATTGAAGTATTTGGGTGTACTGTCAGTAATAAGTATTTGGGTATACTCTCCGTAATGACGTATTTGGATGTGCTGTCGGTATTGAAGTATTTGGGTGTACTGTCAGTATTGAAGTATTTGGGTGTACTGTCAGTATTGAAGTATTTGGGTGTACTGTCAGTAATACGTATTTGGGTATACTCTCCGTAATGACGTATTTGGGTGTGCTGTCGGTATTGAAGTATTTGGGTGTACTGTCGGTATTGAAGCATTTGGGCGTACAGTCGGTATTGAATTATTTGCGTGTACTGTCAGTATTGAAGTATTTGGGTGTACTGTCAGTATTGAAGTATTTGGGTGTACTGCCAGTAATACGTATTTGGGTATACTCTCCAAAATGACGTGTTTGGGTGTGCTGTCGGTATTGAATCATTTGGGTGTACTGTCAGTATTGAAGTATTTGGGTGTACTGTCAGTATTGAAGTATTTGGGTGTACTGCCAGTAATACGTATTTGGGTATACTCTCCAAAATGACGTGTTTGGGTGTGCTGTCGGTATTGAATCATTTGGGTGTACTGTCAGTATTGAAGTATTTGGGTGTACTGTCAGTAATAAGTATTTGGGTATACTCTCCGTAATGACGTATTTGGATGTGCTGTCGGTATTGAAGTATTTGGGTGCACTGTCAGTATTGAAGTATTTGGGTGTACTGTCAGTATTGAAGTATTTGGGTGTAATGTCAGTATTGAAGTATCTGGGTATACTGTCAGTATTGAAGTATTTGGGTGTACTGTCAGTATTGAAGTATTTGGGTGTACTGTTAGTATTGAAGTATTTGAGTGTACTGTCAGTATTGAAGTATTTGAGTGTACTGTCAGTAATTAGTATTTGGGTGTACTGTCAATATTGAAGCATTTGGGTGTACTGCCAGTATTGATGTATTTGGATGTACTGTGAGTATTGAAGTATTTGAGTGTACTGTCAGTATTTAGTATTTGGGTGTACTGTCAATATTGAAGTATTTGGGTGTAATGTCAGTATTTAAGTGTTTGGGTGTACTGTCAGTATTGAAGTATTTAGATGTACCGTCGGTATTGAAGCATTTGGGTGTACTGCCAGTATTGATGTATTTGGATGTACTGTGAGTATTGAAGTATTTGAGTGTACTGTCCGTAATTAGTATTTGGGTGTAATGTCAGTATTTAAGTGTTTGGGTGTACTGTCAGTATTGAAGTATTTAGATGTACCGTCGGTATTGAAGCATTTGGGTGTACTGCCAGTATTGATGTATTTGGATGTACTGTGAGTATTGAAGTATTTGAGTGTACTGTCAGTATTTAGTATTTGGGTGTACTCTCAGTATTGACGTATATCGATGCACTGTCCGAAATTAAGTATTTGTGTGTACTGCCAGTATTGAAGTATTTGAGTGTACTATCGTTATTAAAGTATTTATATGTACTGTCAGTATTGAAGTATTTTGGATGTACTGTCATTATTGAAGTGTTTGGGTGTACAGTCAGTACTGAAGTATTTTGGTGTACTGTCAGCATTGGAGTATGTGGGTATACTGTGAGTATTGAAGTATTTGGATGTCCTGTCTGTATTGTAGTATTTATGTTCCTGGAATGTGTTAAATAAGCAATGTTCCAGATTAAGATGGTACTGTGAAACTGAACAGTTTCGTCCCGGGCCAGTGGATCATTTCACAACCATGCCGAAAACAGCAAACAAAACCGTGAATCTGAACTACAATATAAATTTTTCTTTATTTTTGGTTGCATATAAAACTATGTCAATAAAATGCAGCTTCATAGTTTGGCTGAAATGAATATATTGAGTAGCTGGGGATGGAATATATGTGATTCCGTGTATGTGTGATAGAGAAAGTGGCACAATGAAAATGAGAAATAAGAAGAGACCTACCTTTGACAGGTCCTGCATCTGATTGGCTCATTTCAAGTGTACTCTTGAAAGATGTAGAAGTTAATGAAATAAATATGTCAGCATATCTCACAGTACTGACTGACAGGGGAACCTTTCTCGTTGACACTAAGACTGACGACGATGGTGTTGAAGTCGAAGATGTTGCCGTAAAGAGCTTGACTGTAGATGTTGGCAAATGTGATGGATTCATAGCTTGTGTAGTTCTAACTGCTGTAGATGACTCAACTGAAGTTGTACTATTACTGACTGTTATTGTAGACGTTGAATGAACTGCAAAACCTGTCGTTGACACAGTTTGCGCAAGGGAAAACGTTTTCAATACGGTTGTTCGACTGTCTACCTTGGTCGTGGATGCTGATAGCAGTAAAGATGTCAATGGTGATGATGCGGCACTGGTGGATGTTGTCATTTGCGTGACAGATGTCAGAAATGTTGTAGGAGTTGACATTGTCGGAGATGTTTGTGTAGTAGCTGCTATCAATAATGGCGCTGCTGCTTAGGTAAAATTTTTAAAAAGAAAAGTTTAAAATCGGAATATTTGGATGCATTACATACTTGTATGGGTTGAAAATTTTCAATACTACTACTACTACTACTACTACTACTATAATAATAATAATAACTAAAGTTCTTGTAAAACACACGTTTCCGCCGCTTCACCTCACCCCACCTCCCTACAAGATTAAATGACCTTAATGTCTGGTCACAGGGGTTAGAATAGATAGAACTCATCTTTTCATAATGCTCACGGCTTAAATCTAAGAGGATAGGGATGGATACTGGAGTCAACATCGCTTGCATGCATACATTTGAATGTTTTGTCCAATAGGTGTACATAGAGTTACAGGATGGGGATGTCGATAGACTCTAATTCATAACCCAGGGGCCAATCTGAATTTGTCTCTTTTACTCCCAATCAGTTTATATATAGTTATAGATGGAGATTTCAATAATTTCAAAGTTGTGACCAAATGACCACCACTGTATGCCACAGATGAATTGACTGATCCAGAAAAAAAACCGTCATCAGACTTATATTGACATTCGGGTAGATAATCGCACACCCACCAATTCCCAGGCGAGTTCATCTTATAACTTTGGATGGTTTTGTTGTTGAAATTTATGTAAAACAAATCCAATCCCTGTACAATTACTACTACCCTTACTACTAATACTACTACTACCACTACTAGTAATTCTGCTACCACCATTACTACTACAAATAATAATCATCATCATCATCGTCGTCGTCGTCGTCATCATCATCATCATCATCATCAGCATCAGCATCATCATCATCAGCATCATCATCATCATCATCAGCAGCAGCATCATCATCATCATCATCATCATCATCATCATCATCATCATCATCATCAAGTAAAACCGTGACAGAAGAAACATGAGCAACATCTGATTAAAAAAAAACTTTCTATACAATGTATTTCTAGCAGTATTTTAAGAAATAATGACACATGTCAACCCGTATTCAGCACTATAAAAAAAGAACTGGTTAGTCATTGCGGTGAATAACTTTAACGGAACTTACGAGGACACGGTATTTTGCATTTATAATGTATCATCATATCCGGGCAACCAGTAGGTCCGTTGTCAGCATTAAGGCACACAAGTCCATTGGTTGAAGTGCATGTATATTTTACGCCGTCCAATGGCTTATAAGAAACCTCGACACATACGGCAGACGTGATTCTTCCAAGATGACAAAAGGAGGATCGCGTCATTGGGTCCATTGTCTCATATTCCCCGTCGCCGGTGCTGGGTTTATCATTATTAATCCACTGACTCCAATTCTCCGATGGACATACTGACCGTCTGTCACATAAAACAAAACAAACATAGTATATGTATTGATGTATTAATTATACTCTGCTTCAAAAAGCAGGCATATATATATATATATATATATATATATATATATATATATATATATATATATATATATATATATAATAATAATAATAATAATAATAATAATAATAATAATAATAATAATAATAATAATTTACTTGTCCATCCTTCTCTGCTACATCTGTCCATTCATCCTTTCTTCTATTCGGTTGTGCCTGAGTTACCAGGATCTATTCAGAATTATTTTAAATGTCTACATCGAGTTTGCAAAACGTAATTCCATCAAGAACAAAAGGAAAAATGTCTCAAAAAGGTTCGAAGAGAGATTCTACAATATTTGTGTCTATGTCAGAAGTATAAAGTCTTTCTGAGATTATATGCCTTTCGAATAATTTTCTTCTATTAGTGGTTTCTAAATATAAGCAACTGGAAGGAGAAATCACGTACCATTCTATCGGCAAAATGAAAACGTTCGTTACATATAATGTTCGCTGGAAATAATAATAATAATAATAATAATAATAATAATAATAATAATAATAATAATAATAATGTGGACTTAGTACAGCGCCTAATCATTAGAAGCTCAAGCGTTTTACTATATTAGATAACACATAAAAACATATCCAACAAGATTACAAAAACAAACACCATGCAATTACAAAATTAAATGAAGAGGTCAGATTTGATTGGATGTCATGTATTAGTTAGGTTATATTTATCATGCGGAGGTTTCTCTTACTAGCAAGTGGAGATAGAGGGCTATGGACTGTTGTGTTGAGATGGCATAAGACGCCGATGTGATCTGATGTAAGTTTGTAGGGCACCAATGAAGACTTTATAATATTACCATCAGATATATGAAGAATCCGTGTAAAATGTGACCATGTATATTAGTGGCTTAGCTAACTGACGGTTTCAGGTTAAAGTTTGAATATAATCAAGGAGCTTGATGTGTATGGATTTCCAGGACAACCAAAGGGACAATTGAAATCTCCAAGGATAATCAGGTTGCCACACTCCAGGAGGTTAGGAACTGCTCCAAAAGTAAAGATTCAGTTATTTTATTTCTTCCACTAGGTGGAGGGCGGAAGAGAAGACACAATTTAAATATAGTGCACAGAGAATTTAGTCCCTTTGGAGACAGTGTGTTTAACATTTTGATCCAAAATGATTCGTTCACAAATATATAATAAAATAATCTTTCCAAATGCACCGGATGCTCAGAACATCTCTTTTGCACTCGGCAACGAGTTGGAGATGCTGTCCAATTGCTTTCGATGTATACCATCACCTTTCAAGACCAAAAGCAATTACAAACACAAAAGTACCGTGAATTACTGGATTTTCTAGATGAAACATTTTTGATAATTCGCTGGAGTGGAATTCCAGGAATATTTGTTGACAGCCACTCAATAGACATCGATAACATTTTGACTACGAAATCTGAGCTGATTTTAGACGCTCGCATAGTCTACTGGTGAGTTTCGCCGCCTCGAATTAAGTTCAACTTCTAAGATGCGTACATAAATCTTTGTTAATTTTTAATGTGTTGGTTTACCTTGAATTAGGAAAGAGAATTACGTTGCTATTGATATTTTCTGTTTGAATTTACATAAAACACAGCAGAATAAAAAAAAGCTGACATTATCGCGCTCGATACAATTTAAATGTCTGGTACTTCAGTCTGTTATACAGCCTTATTTCAAATTGTCAAAAACCAATACCCTACGACTCACCTTTACGGTACACAAAAATTAAATGTTGCATGTATTGAAGGTCAAGATAATGTTACTTAAAGTTCTGAAAGATTCTATCTGTCCTATGCAGATTTACATACGAACCTGATTAATGTCGTAATCTCGTACGTTAATCCCGATGAAATGACGACATAATTAACTCCATGTACGCACATGCGTAACGTATGTCTTTGCATTTTATACATTACCTTGTCGCATGTAGTACTCGGTCTTAGGCATTATATTTTCAGCTGTTGGGGCAGCCGTTTTTGTGACGGAAAGCGGAGACGATATGTTTATGTCGGAGTCTATCCAGTCTGCTTGGGCTGCCTGCGTTGGGCAGTGTTGTAGCTGTAGAGCTGATGATGTTGTCCATTTTATAGCTATGACATGTTTAAGTTATGCTGTCTTTGATGTGATGGAGCCTTGTGGATGCGTATGTGTGTGTTTGTGTGTGTGTGTTGGAGAGCTTTTGTGCTGTCTGTGTTGTCAGCTGTAGAGCTTTGTTATAGGTGCATCTTGGCCGTGTTGCTGGTTTGGATGCTGTGTAATGATTCTGTGACTTTGTATGTACCTGATGTGATGCTGTCGGTGGTGACATTGGCTCGGAGGAAGACAGTAGTGGTTACTTCGTGTTGAAGGACCAAAGCTCGAGGATCAACGAGACTGTATGGAACAACCCTTGTTCTACAGTTCCTTAGGCACGCTGGGAGGGGAGGACCATTCTGGTGACTTCTTGACCATCCGACAAGGATGCGACTAAAATCTCTAGGTTACTTACCATTATTGCGATTCTAGCAGAAATGCCATAATTATCACTATTTGATCAGAAATTACGTCATTATCGCTATTTGATCAGAAATTTCGTCATTATCGCTATTTGATCAGAAATTTCGTCATTATCGCTATTCGAGCCGAGATGCCACTATCATCACTATTTGAGCAAACACTATTATTATCGCCATTTGAGTGAAAAACATCAATGTCACTGAGTAAGGGTCATTATAACGAAGTGAAAACCATTATAATTTTCATTTGAAAATCACCATTATCATTATTTATTTGAAAATGATCATTATTAGAAAAAAATTATCGATATTCAAGTGAAAGTCTTCATGACCATTACATGATTATTCGATGTTTTTGTTTAATTTCCAATCATTTGTGATCGATTTGATATATCCATCAATCATTTTGTTTAGCGTGAATGCATTCAATGTTGTTGATTGTTCCTTTTAAGGTAATGTTATGATTCATTCCAGTTAGGAACATTCTCAATTTCTTTATATCCGATTTTTTTAAAAACTCATTGTGCATGATCGTGCTAATTACATTGCTGGAATTTATGCGCCCGAGTTAGAAGTCATAATTAAATGTTTTTCCATCACAATTTAAACAAACATATTGTTCAAATAATCGCTCTTAGTGAATTCACTATAATCTGACCCCAACCCGGATGGTTAGAGCGTCCGCCTCGTTTGCGGGAAGTCGTGGGTTCGATCCCCGGTTGAAACATGCCAAAGATATAAAAAAAATGGTACTAACAGCTGCCTCGCTTGGCGCTCAGCATTAAGTGTGTAGTGTTAGGACTGGTTGGCCTGATGTCAGGATAATGTGACTGGGTGGGACATCATGTTATATGTCTGAGGCATGATGCCCCAGTGCTAGACATTACTATAAACTGCCACACTGCAGACATTATTGCGATATGATGACAATTTTGTAAAAGCTACGTTAAAAATTCCAAATCATACCCCAACCCAAATCATCCTGTTACACTGATTTATATGATACATGTCTAGAATAATTTTGAATTTCTAACAGCCATTATTTTGTATTTCCAAACTGATAACATTGAATAGCGCATATTAAAATAAACGTTATATATCTAGATCAACTAATCAATTAATGATTTGTGCATAGCTGGTATACAAGGCATTTTACATTATACACAACGACTAGTAACAGGTAAATTAAAATTTGCTACTGTTAGGACAGTCATAGGAAATAACACGGCTTAAACTATTAAGATTGTCCAAACTAAAATTTCATACAATTTGCAACCGAGATAAGCTAGTGATAAAATACTTATGGTGATATTTGGTGATATTATATAAAACGTATAATAAATAACGTCAATTTATTAGTTCTGTTGTAAGTAATTCAAAGTGAATTAGGTTTCGAAACCTTAATAATCAAATCTTTATTGTCACGTGCTGAATTGGAAACTTTATTGCGACGAAAATGTACGTTTATCGGCGTAAGCTTACAGTTTTGCATCGTGAGATGTTAGAACAGTGGCAAAAGTAGAGTCACATAGAAGAAAAGGTTAAATGAATTGAACAGGATTACAGGTAAACAATAAAACACCACCTTATCAATCATCGATGAGTAATAATATGGGGTAGACCTACACAGCACTGACTCTGGGCAAAAGTCGGATACATATAAATATTGTGTGTGTGTGTGTATGTGTGCGTGCGCGCTGAACAATTTGAGTCATTTCCCTACGTTGTCTGCAGAGTGACAGTTTATAGTGATCTCTAGGACTGGAGCATCATTCCCACCCAGTCACATAATCCTGAGACCAGGCCGACCAGTCCTAACACTAACCTCTTATTGCTGAGCATCAAACTCAGCAACTGGTAGTACCATTGTTACAAGTATTTGGTTCAAACTTGCGACCTCCGACACCCGAGGCGGACTCTTAAACCACTTAGGCTAAGGAAGGACCAAAAGGATATGAAAGTATCTAAATCAATCAAATAGGATACATTAATTAGACCAATAAGACTTCACCATCTAGTCCACCTGATCTACCTATATCTTACTTGTATTTTCTGCTCCTTGGTTTCTTTCTCCATTTTCTGTTGATGAATTGTTACAGACTGTTTATCAGCTGTTGAAATTCCAATTTTATTTTTTTTACCACGTCATCAATTATGGCAGTATTTGTTCCCTGCCTAACTGTTTATGATCATTGACACAAATTGTAATTGCAACTTTCTATGCTTCTTATTGGTACAACTATATCACTGGGTAGCAAAAGAATACCATCAACACTACCAGCATTGTTTAATCTAGATTAACCTTTGAAATCTGAAATATATTGCTGAAAACGTAGTGTTTTGGGACAGGGGGTATATCATCCGTGTCGGAATGTGTCACCTAAACTTCAGTGATCAATTAAGCTTTGTTCATTGTCCTGAACACTGTAAAATAATTGGATTTGGCCGTTCAAAATACGTATCTCACATGACCTTAAGCTTTAATTTTGATTAGATTCAAATTCTGTTAGTTTTGTGCCATCTAGAAACTGGCATGCATTCTAAACCCATTCCTACCAGTATCTACTCTCGAGCAGCTTCCACACCCACCACGATACACAATTTTAGTTACGATATATGCTTTCATACCAAATGCATATGCACTAATCCGGCTGCAAATTAAGAGACTCGGTGAGCCCAAGAGGAACCTTAGAAGAAGAGGATAGAGAAAATCTACATTGAATCGGCTATTAATAAAACTCGATTCCTTGATAAAGAATCTCTCCCCCAATATAAAACTAAGAAAATCAACAATAACAAGCGTGTCCCCAGTGTGACAACTTTCAGGTCTCTTACTTTAAACCTTCAACAGATCATTCGGAGGCAATGGCACCATACCGAATCCTCAGCAAATCTGAATGATATATTTAAAGAAGTTCATATGGTTGCGTACCGTAGGCCTTAAAATCTCAAGGGCCATCTGTTACATACCAAAGTAACTTAAGACAAGACCACATGCCTCTGCCAAGACTAGTGTTACCTAATTTGCAAACATATTCCCGAGACCAAATCGTTCAGAAGTTCGGCAACATGATCATAGCAGTATGATCAATCAGAAATTAGGATGTCCAGCCAAAAATGTAACTTATGTTCTGGCATACAAGATCTGTACCATTCCAAATGTTCGTGAAACCGTTGATTTCAGAAAGTGAAAGGATCATGAACAAAGTCTACATCAGCAACAAAATCAAAGCGAAATGCTCCGACCATAAAATTTGACTGGACAACATTCATTCATATAACAAAAAACATTTTCATTACGTTTTTCGTCAAGCTGCGTTTCCGTCCTTTCTCTACAACCTTGAATTAGATCCAACCATATTGGTTTTTTATGTAATAAAACACAATAATCCGCTCGTTTATTATTGTTACACGACCGCTCCTGTGGCCTAAATGATTAG
Organism: Unio delphinus; assembly: GCA_029339505.1. Lineage (NCBI taxonomy): Eukaryota > Metazoa > Mollusca > Bivalvia > Unionida > Unionidae > Unio > Unio delphinus. The sequence continues at coordinate 5,089,813 of JAQISU010000020.1, read as the reverse complement.
AGCGTCCACCTCTGATGCGTGAGGTCGCGGGTTCAAACTTCGGCTGAGTCATACAAAAAGACATAAAAACTGTGCTAGCAGCTACCTTGCTTGGCACTCAGCATTAAGAGGCTAGTATTATGATTGGTCGGCCTGTTATCAGGATAATGTGACTCGGTGGGACATGATGCTAAATGTCTGTGGCATGATGTCTCAGTTCAAGACATCGCAATTAAGTGCAGACATCGTGGCGATATCAGCAAAAATTGTTAAAGATAAGTTAAAAATCTAAATCACAAATATTATTGTTAAACAACTTGTTTGCTTTTTATATCTTGTTGTAAAGTCCCATTAGTGATTCTAACAGGTCCAGATATTTCTCAGATAACATGTTTAGTCTTATTTTGCTGAAGTAAGCCGTTTATTCCACTGAAGAAGAGCTTGAAACCTTGGGAAACCGTTTTGAATTCGGGCCGTTATCAATATTTATGGCCGATATGTCAAACTTCGGCTTTAAATAACTTTCTCTATATTAATTAATTAATTAATTAATTAATTAATTAATTAATTAATTAATTAATTAATTAATTAATTAATTAATTAATGTATACAAACAGTATAAAGCAAATATTTTAGATTCAACTTACTTAACACGTGGCAAATGCCTCTCAAGTGAAACCTTCAGAACAAGCGTAAATACAACAACTGAAAGAAAAATATTGGACAGTTATTTGAAAGAATTAGTATTTCATTGGGCTCGTTCATAAAATGTTTATCTTTGTCTTGTCAAAGCTTAATAAAAAAAAATGTGCACAATGTCTTACTTGCATGATTTAAAGTTAACTAGCCATGTTTGAAAAAGAACTTCACACAAACTATAAAGCATTTTCATACAATTTTACTTTTAGGGCATATATAATTGTCTTATTCGTGTGTATATGATGCATAGTCAGTTTTACAAACCTTAAGTTTCCTTCTGCGTTATAAAATGAAGTAAAATAATGGAACCAAATAGAAAGAATGTGGCAAAATGTTTATTTTTTTCTTCCTGTTTCTCCAAAAAGATTTGTTTTAAAATTGTATAAGAGATGAACTGGAATTATTATGTTTAAGAAACAGTTAACTGCACAATACTCACCCAAAATTATCACAGATTTGAATGAAGTGATCACCATTCCTAAACGGTCAAAAGAATATTTCGGTTTTGATGGCCTTACTTCAATTTCTTCGACAGATTTAACAAATTTACTACCATCAAACTATCAAGACTTTTTGAAAGTCGTTTGCCACCAATACGCCGCTTTGACCGTGCGCCCGAAGATCAGTCTACATACGTGAATGATACTTTCGAATGGAAGCCTGTATGTGATTAGAAAGGGTTGAAACTCCTTTAAACGGTTATCGATTGAAACTACGCAATTCCAGGTTGTACTAGGTTCAGAATGATAATGCTATTTTACGTATGACACAATCATTTAACGGCAAATCCGCTCTATAATACAGTTGTTATAATACAGCAAGCGTTCGAGCTGATAAAAGTTAAGGAAAGTACATTTAGTTGGAATACAACCAAACTTATGATGATATTGTTGAGGAGTCGACATGCGGGATCTGATTTTATTGTTGAAGTTTTAGGTCATCATGTACTATGGAAATTAATTTCGTTTTCGTTACTTGTCCTCTCTCGTATATCATAACTCATGTTAATCTACATCCAAAATACTAAACAGAAAAGTGTTTTACTGATTCAAGTATAGCGCAATAAAAGTTTAAACAAGTTTTTAAAACACCCAGTCGACATTGTACAGTTGTGATACAAAGTTTGCTTATCAATGCATTCAGCTGTGTAACTGGTGTATGGATATTATTACAACTAAATGGTCTTAAAACAAGTGCTATAAAAGAGTGAATTGCAACAAGCTTTATAAAATTCAACAAATAATCTACTTCACTAGAATAAAAAGTGAAAATCTGAAAAGATAAACTCACGGTATTGCGAATTTAATCCCAAACAATTCTAGAATTATACAAGTCCTAATGATTGAAGTTCCTAATAAACATTAGCGGAAATCCAAATTAAATCTAACGCTGGACATGTTGATGTGTCTGTGTTGACCCGTGCAGTGGTGATGTGCCCACATTCTTTTGTTCCATCACAATAATACAATCCAAGAATATATCCTTTTTTGAAATTTCACTATAAATTCAAGTCTTTCTTTCCAACAATGTTTTTTTTTTTTTGATCGTAGAAGATTCAGTTCAATATAACAATTTGAATAAATAAATCCCAGCCCAAATGGATCACTGGACACAACAATATTACAACTGATTTTATTAAAATCTTATAGCACGAATGAATGATTTATAGAAATTACTACTTTACCTCAGGACACAATTAGCATCTTCTAAAAAAAAAGAAACTATGAAAATTTCATTATTTAAGGTTCCAAATGTTTACAGGATAAATCTTAGTTATAATTAGAAATCTGTTTCTAAAATTATAATATTAAATATTGTAAACAGGAAGGTAGACCCGGAACTCACGGGAAATTTCCAATGTTCTAGAGTATAGAATCTAGACCTGTTGTCTACAAAACGAAAACCAAAGATTCAGGTCTGGTAGAAAATGAACTTGATTTTGGACAAAGTAAGGTCCAACATACAATATTATATATTTTCAATATTATATAATGAGGGGAAAAACACAATATAAAAATTATTTAATAAAAAAAAGAAAATTAATTACACATAACAATTTAACAGTCTTAAAAGTAATTTACAGTGTTCGCTATATAGCACTGGTTTAAAAAATATTTTTAAAAAAATTGTAGAGGCACTTATTAATTAATCTTAAGGAAGATAAACTAAACTCCTCAAATTAAGCTTAAATATCTACTCCTACAACATAAGAAGTAAAGATCTTAAAATGGCTTAAAATACGCATAAAATACAAGAGGAAATGTAAAATGCTAAATTGTGAAAATAATGATTAAAAAATCGTCATCTAAAAACGACGTTCATTTAGAAAGCACAAGATTTTCTTTGGTGATCAATAATAAAAAGGTTTCTTAATTGAGTTAGCAGAAAAAGGCTTTTGAAAGTCGAAGAACTGGGCAAACCTCTGCATTACTGTCAGATGCCTCTAATATGGTACACACCATGGGGGATTTTCACTATTCAGGAAGGTGTGCATGGGCCTGGCATGTATGTCCTACATATGAGAATCACAATATCGCCTAAAATTTGCGACACGTTCTTTGTGAGAAGTGCCTCTTCAGTATAGGGTAACAATGTTTTCGTCTCGAGTTTTCATTCCACATATTTTGCCACGTACAGAGAACAGGTCAACTTATATAATATTTTGAAGTCACTATATTGAATCGTCTATTTCGAAATGGGTAACTCCATGACAACTCTGTCTGCTTTATCTCTTCAGGACTCTTATTAATAAAACGATGTTACAGATGACTAAGAAGATGACGATGACAATGATGGACACGAAGAAGAAGAAGAAGAAGAAGAAGAAGAAGAAGAAGAAGAAGAAATTTTGCATTTTGGTTGTAGAGATAGTTAGTCGTGCTTGGAACCTACTATGCTGCCCATCTACGCATTTTAAAATTTGATGAAATGCACAAATATTACTATAGATATGGACAACAAGACATTACAGAACATTAACGACTTGGTCAGACGATGACTTATTAACCCAGCGTCTCAAGAGCAAGCCCTTTCAGAGACTGAAATATCGAATGTAAAGACAAGCCCATATAATTTACTTTGTAAAGATTTTTTAAAAAATACTACTAAGTTCACAATAAACTATGTTATTATTGTAGTATTCCATATAAAATCTGATACTCCTTAGGGGTTGAAGTCCGGGCCATATCCCCCTGCTATGATTGGGCGATCTCACGCGTTCTGGCTACTACAATTACTGAGTGAACCGCTCACTCCTGGGCAGTCGATTCGTAGGCTTGAACTGGCAGTCTAAGCCCAAAGGCAGTTCCAACTTATACGTAGTCTGTTTGTAGAGTTAGAAAAGTAGCACCAGCCCCACTGACAGTTCTGGCTCCTAAACATCCATTCGATTTGGATGAACAGACACTAACATCCCCATGAGCGGTTTTGACTCCTAGGCAATTGGAACAGTCAGTTTTCATAGATACCATATTTGATTTGTCAGACGAGACGTCTAATGAGAAAAAAGCTAGCATCAGCAAAGAAAACTCTCAAAAAGTTATCAGCCTTTGTAGAACAAGCAGAAAAAACAAATTATACAGTATAAGACTATTAAAAGAAATGGTATATAGAAAGCTTAACAAAATTTTCAGCCTTTATAACATTCAGAGGATAAGAAATGCTAATGTAAGAGACTTTCAAGTAACACTGACGAAATAAATTCATAGACTAGAATCCATTGCTTTGGCACATTATGTTTTTGTAAAAGAACTCATGGAACTGGATAATTGAAGTTGAGACTAATATCTAACAGTACAGCTTTAAAACTATGTACCAGGCATGCAAAACAAGCACGACGAAAATTCTGAGCTAGACATCGTTAAAAAGAATCATATTTCCAGAATTTCGACACCACCATAATGTGTACTGACAAGATAGATCTAGCAGTTACTCAAACTAATGTTTAAATGCTAAAGCATTTTGGCGTCAATTACCTGTATAAGAGGCCTGTATCCATATTTAGAGGATGCCAAGTGTAGTATATCGGTATGTATGTCGCAGTATTGTCCGTTTCGTGGTTGAAGCTACATTAGCAAACCTATGTGTCCGCGACCACGTTCAATTATTAACGTTGCAAAAACGACATTCTTTGTGGTCCAGTCTGTTGGCTCTTTACCCAGCGGATGATCACACCATTTATCGGCCAGACAAGTTCCTTGGTAGACTGTCTGCGTCAAACCATGTGTCAGATCTTGTGCTCGTTCCACGGCAACCCTGATGTGGCAGAAGCTTTTCCCATGATACTTGCTCCAAGTCAGCTGCGGAAGGTTTTCAAAGATATTTCCTCCTTGCGTCAGCTCTAGTGTTCTCTTATACAGCAATGGAAGGTGCACTGTCGGAACAACGATCGAAACGGTAATGGGCACAAACAGCACAATTCTAAAATTTCTTAAAGCAGAGAAGTAATGATATCCCAGCCCGCCTGTACACCATCCAATAACAAACCTCACCGACAACATAAATGGTGTCAACGAAGTAAAGAAAAGAATGTGTTTGACATTATCGCTATGATATAAATTGAAGCTCCAAAAGGGAGTGACCTTGGCATTGTGTTGGCGTCTCCGAATCTACCATAGATGACCCAACATCCGCTCCCGAACTCTTTAACTGTATTTTTCACCGAATATGGTGCCGTCTGGAAGAGCGGAAACCTGGATGTGAACTGATGCGGCTGCTGATGAACTTCAAGACGTTCTCAATCAAATGGAACAGTCTAGCGCTAACGAACAATACTGCTAGGAGATCTTACACCAAATCAACGGTGCTGTATTTAAGTATCTCAAAATGCTAAGCGGCCACGGATGAAAAGACTCTCAACGAAACGTCCATCGTCATATGGGATCTCGTGACGTTAATATATAATGTCGAAAATGCTATAAGTCCCGACAACCAAGACCTCGGACAAACAGACATCGTCATCGTTTTTGAAGAGGTAATGCTAGAGTGCCAAACGGAACTTTAAGCACCTCTTTAGCCGCGTCCGTAACAGAACTCCTACCTCTTGTACTTGGCTCAACATTAGGTCTATGTACAGAAGATAAGTTGCGATAGCGCAGATATAGTTGTCCACTTCCGCTTGACTACGTCCATGGCCCGCGAGACGTTCGCGCCACATGGTGTATTGCCGAGATGGACTTGCACGAGTTTCGACGTTTATTGTACGAGGCATCGTCCATACTTGACAGTTTTGCCACCACAAGCCTGTCCAACACAATCCCTGTAATGTTTCCGGTTGCCTTTGTTCATTTGATGGTTGTTTGAAAATAAAGTTTGGCAATGTCTTGCAAATAATGAAAAATATGTATCATTTGACAAACTGACATGCGCCAGAGGCAATATACGAATACTAGAGGAGTACGTGGACCTCCGCAGCAAGCTGCTCTGTATATTAAGATCAAGAACTTGTCAGTTCGCACAGGCTGATTATCACCTACGAATTTTAAACAGCTTTGCACCTCTCATAAGCCACCCAAGGCCACTCTGATGGGATGAAACATAATTGGGGTTGGAAAGGATGTCAGAAAGCTGGTGTGCTTTTGTTCCAAAGCCACCGTATTTGAGTTCAGATCAAATGTGCTCACAGATCCCCAGAAGTTTAATAGCAAAGGTTACAAATGAGGACGTTCAAGTCGACGCAGCTGAAATACCTAAAACTACAAATGCAGATGTCATCGCAGAAAGACGGATAGGCACAACAAATTATTTGAAAGACAATTGGCCCGATTTGGCGTTTTAATAGGAACGTGGAGAAAAATAGACTAATGTCTCCAAGTTTGAACAGTTTATGTGAAAAGACCGCACTTTCATGAGCATGCTGGCCGCAAGGCAAAGCGCAGAGGCCAAGTTTGGTTTGACGTCTAGCAGCTCAAGACTAGCGCGGACACAAGAACAAATGCCAGAACAATCACAATGTAAACACCAGCCGTAAACGGCAAACACACGTGCTGAACGAGAGCTGCGCGACACCCAACCGGAGAACATACAGCTAACTTGGCTCCACGATCGACTCGAACAGTAGTCGAATCAAGCTGGGAAACCCCTCGTAATGATGATAGGGTCTTTTCAGGCACGCAACACGTCTTACGAGCCAGTCAACGAGGCAAGAGCAATATCCCAACCCAAAGAACGCCATGTTTAATGTTCTAGTTAAATAGTTCATAAATAGGTGTGTGACTCTTATAGAGTACGGTCAGAACGACGATCAAAACGGCGATGAATACAAACAACATAATTGTAAAAATTTAAAAAGCAGATAGGCAAAGACATCGCAACCGGACTACAAACCAATTAATAATACCCTCTTCGACTTCAAGGATGTTGCCAATGAATTAAAGAAAAACCGGTGTTTGACATTATCTTTCAAATAAAGCCACCAATGGGCGCCTCTCCGTGTCAACCAAAACCACAAGAAAATAATGGTGATAACGTCTTTGCAGTCTAAGCCTATCCTGAGTACGTTGACAATTACCCAGCATTTATTCGACCCAGAACCGAAATGGCGGCTTGTAATGAAAAATTAATGTTTGGACACAAATGGGATTCCCAACGAAATGAAGATTTGGAAAGTAAACGTGACTGGAAGATTCACCACTCAAGGAGTCATCACACATTTTCTACTGAAATGAAACCCGGCTCATTACTTACCTGATGGTAAACTGAGTCCAATATTTTTATTAGGGCAATATTAATCCTTACTTGTATTATCTATCCATTGATTATGGAATGTTACACCTGTTACGTCTCATTTATTGTGAGCTCTTATACGCCTAACACATGCGTTGACACTGGCAATCCTACATATGAATGATATTGTATATTTATACAAACTCGTTTTTATTTCCTAACGTTGCGTGTACGGAAACTAACCAATTCCCTAGATGAAAGTTTCATGCTTATTGAGGAATTATAGTGTGAATATATACCTAATATACGTTTCATAAAATGCCGCTTATGGAGGAATTATCATCAACGATTTTCACCTGAAAATAAAAAGAGGCCGAAGCCTCTTTACAGCTAGAGGTCGAATAGCGAGGACAAAGCTTCTTTACCCTTAGAGGCTGAACAGAGGCCCACTATATACAAAAAGCAAAAGTGCACAGTAAAAGCGGTGATAGAAATTGGCTGCTGTGCACCTGTGTGAAGGGAATTGGAATATTTAAACAATCATTTTAGCCACCATCATATTAGCCTCGAAATCATAGGTTTAAGCTGTGATCTGATTTCTGTAGCTGGTAATTTTATCAGCCACCGACAGTCTAAGAACGTTTGAATATCACGATGAAATTCGCCTATTGGCCGAAGCACAAGTCAACACAATCGCAGTTCACATATCGAAGGATGGTCGCGACAAAGCTATCACAAAATTTTGTACTTTTTCTAAAGCAAGAAGACAAATATACAACAATAAAAGATGAACTGTGGGCTGTGTCGCTGTCATAGAATTAGGCAAAACAATAACTTGGATATAGAACTTAGAACTGCCTTAGAACTTTTTGACTGTTTTTCTTTCTACATGCGTACGACGTTATCTAGGGTGAATAAGTGTTTCTCCAGGTGTGCGACGGAACTAACATGTATCTCGCCTGAAATTACTTGCGGTGAGGGGCATTATAATCATGATATGCACAGGTGTTTTACCATGAACATTACTCACTCTCCTATGGATTTAAAGAAGATCAATTTATAACCGACACACTGATCGTTTAAGATCTTGTCGATGAGTGTACGCTCTTCATTCTGTTCTTCAGCCATAGGGGTGAGTGTTAAATTTATATTTGATTTGATATGCGAAGCTTAATGAATTTGTAATATCATATCGTGTAATGATTCATTTATTACGACGCAGATTTGCATCGTTGTGAACTTTGAATTACAAGTTGCTATTAGAGTTTAATGTATTATCATATATCTAGAGTATTACCAGTTTGGTTTTGTTGTAGCTGACAGTAGAGCTGACAAAAGTTGGCTAGAGATATCTAGAGCTGTCTAAATGTATGTACATATGACTGTATCTATGGTGGAGCCAAGGATGTAGACGTATCTAATTCAAGGGTGCTGTATGCTGTCCGTACGTGTGTATACGTATGACTGTACATGTGGTGGATCAGTGAAGGGTGCGAGCGGCCCATACAAATGTGCGCCAAACCAAGGAAACTGTGCGGTTTATCAGTTTATGAATCGTACGACTGTACAAGGGTCAAGAAGCATATGTTTGTTCCAATTGTTGTTTCAATTGGGTACATTTTCGTTTACATGAGATTATTTTGAATCTTAGTTGTATTCCAGGAGATTTATGTGAATCGCACTTACAGTGAAGAACATTTGAAACATATTTGAATACCTTGAGATTGTTTGAATCTTAATCGTAGTCCATACGTGAAATTATGTGAATATCTTACAGTGCATACTATTATTTGAAACGTATCTGAAATACACGCGGTTTCTTGAATCTGTATTTCAGATTAATATCATGGTGTCAGTTTATTTTCAATGTGTGAATGTTTGTATAGAGTGATTGGATCAATCGTATGTTGAGAGTGTGTGAGAATCATTGTATTTATACATCATATATTTTTCTTTATTAATTAATTTCATAAATTTCCATCTTTTACACATTGTGTTTGTGTTATTCATTTAGTCCAAAACCCAATCGGATTCTATTCTGCGACAGTCGCACAAGGTATATACTTGCACTCAATGAAGTGGCAGAAAAGATCTAATAAGATGGGGAAATGTCGAGGGACGCAAAGAGATAACGACAAATCTCGCAGGGAATTTACCATATGTTGTCTGTCGGAACGACAGAAACGACAAAACCGTTTGAACGACAGCTTCCTGAGCACTTCAAGCATTTTTACAGCACAATTTCAGCATATGATGTTGTTTTTCAATAACAAGACCGCACCACATACGCAGCTTTACATTTCAAAAATAAAACCCACCTTTGGGCCGTCCAATGATATGGGGGTGGGGGGGGGCTAGTTACTCCATTTTCCGAAATGAAGTATGAAATCTTACCCTGTACGATGCCCGTAGCGCTGTGAGCTAATGACAGTGTGGTTGTACGTTAGGTTGAGGAAAAAACACTTTTAAATTAACTTGAGACATGTAGTGATTATGTTGTTGTTGTTGTAGGGTTCAACGCCATTTTGCAGCACAAAATAGGCTATACATAGTGACTAGTATAACTGATAGATGAAGAACCCCGGTTAACCCCGGGAAGAACCACTGACTCACGAGAAACTAGTGGCAGGCTTTCTAGAGTACATACATTAGCCGAGCCGAAGACTCGAACCCACGCAGACAGAGGTGAGATGACAGTGATCCGGAACGGTGAGCGCTTTATATTACTCTGCCACTCGGGGCCCCAGAAACGTGTAGTGAATAAATGGATATTGGTTAAAAGTAGACTTTGAGATGGAAGCCACAACTAATATATTTGCTTTGTTTTGTTTACACTTTTAACCCCAACTCCAATTGCCACACCCCATACGAATTCATACAGGAACGAAACCTTCGTTTTCATCATGTACTCTCCCAAGTGAATAATTATCGTGCCAGATCCCTGTGATAATAATAAAGTGTGAGAACCGAATAATGAACAGACAGACATATGGATGGACATTACTAGTTGCAATTTTTAATAGTCCATATTTATTTATAAGCTAGATTTTAACAAATTGATTTTATAAGCAGAAACCATTTCAGCGTTTTTCGATAAACAATCCATATTGATTTTCCGATTTAATTTGTCCTATACACGGAAGAGCATTATGGATGAAGTTTGTGATGATATAACTTACGAGTGGAATGAGTGTAAATACTGATCAGCTAGCGATGATATTGCTTTGAAGAACGCTAGGTTGCTGTTTGTTTTAACTGCAATTTTTAACACATTTTCGGACATATCATGACGAGGAAATGAAATGGGAGCCAAGTTTAATTCCCAAAGGCACACATAAGCGGACGAATGACGCCGGCCTTAGTCGCGAATCGAACCCGCCATCATTTAATTAATAGTCTAACACTCTACCACATCTTCCTACCGATACACTGAAAGGAACGTTCATAGTGTGTACTTCTAATTCTGACAAATAATGTTAACAATACACGTAATACCAATGCACTGGTTTGGTTAGTGATATAAGAAAACAGTGTCTTAGAATTTGATCTTATATTATATTTGTAACATAACCATCAAGCCGCTCCTATCTTAATGACGCGTATATCTATGTGCAGATTAATGTTTTGTATGCGAAATGATCATTTGCTTTTACATGTGAGGCAGAATAAAAAATGAAAGGTTTGTGTAGTCTCAACCATGCTCTCTCAGTGAATGAATGCCATAAATAAACCATTAGGTCAAGCCATTGTGTTCATGGGTCAGTCAATAATGCTATACGTCGAACTGTCCATTGCACTCAGAAACCTGCTTTGATGGTGTTTTCTGTTGCCTACAAAAAAATTTAAATGCCATGTTACATTACTTAACAGAAGTCGATGTTAGATCTCGTCTGTTCATTCGAATATTTTTATAGTGATTATAGATAACGTTTCCTGAAATAAATACTAATTTTGCTAAAGGATTATTAATCTGTTTAGTTTTCATTTACAAATACCTATGTAACAAAAGAACACTGTGTGACTGGTGAGAAGGTTCTAATGTATTTTAAGACTTTAATAACAGTAGACGTTGAATTTCGTTTTGAAGTTATGCACTTAAGACAATGATAGCACCTATGGGGCCACTTAATGTGTTTCTACCAACACTTCATAGACATATGTAACCAATATTAAGGAAACATAAGCACTTGTTTTCTAAAATAAATCTACGTTATCGAGTTTCCTTTTCTTGCTTTCAAAGTATTGCTCATGAATCGTTTGTTATTGCCAGATACTGTTCAACTGGAGGGAATGAAGAACGCGAATGAAAACTTGCGAACGTGGGCTTCGTATTTCAATGTAAGCGAAATAGTGAAATCCTTTTAGAAAAGACAATTTGTTGCACTATCCCTGACATATTGCGTATTTACGTCCAGAAAAAGGTACAGGAGGTAAATATGCTGCTTATTTTGATATCGTGCCACTCGTTGGCAACATCTTGTGAGACTTTGATGGCTTCTTTGAGCTTCTTTACCACTGCCACACCCTTCCAGGTACTTCGCGGGATGTTGTGTATTTTCGCACGTTGAGTATCCATTTCGCTTGCAGTTTTAGAAAGGCCGTGACATTTATCATGTCAGTACCTCATGTAGAACAAGTGGTTTACCTGAGCTGTCGCGTTTACGGGTGTCCGACCACCACCTATTTGGTTAATACGTGCCAACAACAGAGACATTAGCCGACTTTTTGCCCCATTATGTTGTTTAGGTCAGGGACTAGGTCAATGTCAACCTTTTGCCGGTCACGGGTGTTACTGCTATGCGACTACGCCCGATTGTATCGGTGGTACGCGTCATGTACAAAGTTTATTGAGTCATTGTCAGGCTTGGGTAGACCGTCGGCGTCAAACTGAAGTTCAAACCTTGTGCTCAATTCACACTAGTCCTGATACGACAGACGCGTCTCTCCTGATACATGCCTCTGGACAACTTCGGCTTTTCGAAGCTGGCAGCGATATTGTCTCTTTGCTTTGGCTCGAGTGCCCTATCGTCTTAACGAGCGACGATAGTGGTCTTTTTCACACTACATACTGTGAAAGTTTTCTAGAGCTCATATTTCCTAATGGTGAGAGGCATCTTGTGCCCCCTCCCCAGTCTCGGTACTTTACCACATCAGAGACAGTATGCAAACATTTTATAGGACATAGCAACCCTTTAACATTTTACTTCATCAACAAAATGTGAAAATGACACTGCATCAATGAGTTCTGCCACCTAACCACATGCGTGTGCCGTTTATTGGCCCCTCTGGTAGTAGAAATACGCAGATGATGCTAAATATGTTGCGCTTTGCGCTTACAACCAAAGTATGCAAAGACATTCTGCAGCAAATCAACAACGCTACCATTCTCGAGCACGTCAGAATGCTAATTGAGGCCACTGGCTAAAAGACTACGAAACATTCATCGGTATTGAGGATCTCGTCACGTTTATTGCCAACAATAGAAAAGCCCTGGGTGACCTAGAATTCGGACAATAAAACGTCGTCGCTTATGACAACGTGATAATCGAGGGTCGAAGAAACCGTATGCATCTCCTTAAGTTTTGTTCTTGGCTTAATCTTAGGCAAATATACCAACGGTAATTTGCGACGAAGCGAATATAGTGGTCCACTTCCCAGGAACTGATTCCACGGCCTGTGGAACGTGCAAATCACGTGGCGTGTTGCCAACATAGAGTGGCACAAGTTTCGTCGCTTTTTTTACGAGGTAACGTCCATACGTCACAGCTCTGCCACGTTAAACATGACCAAGTTTCGGGTCCCTTGACAATGCGTTTCTTGCATCAAATTGAAGTTGGCAATGTCTTGCTAATACTTTCAAAGAATGTATCATTTAACAAAATGTAATGTGCCAAAGACAGGACACCAATACAGGAGGTGTGCATGGGCTACAAATATGTTAAACGTTCGTCAGCTAGCAAAAGCTTTTGTCAACTACAAGTTTGAAGAAACTGATTACCTTTAATTATTCTAGGAGAAGGCCAACACAGGTACCACTGCATGCGCTGTAATGACTGCAGATGAGACCCGCGAGGAGATCAGAGGCTTAAAGCAGGTAATACAATTCAAAGGGGCTGAGACCAAATTGCCATTAGAAAGGCTACTAGAAGGCAAAAGTGTTGTACCAATGCCACCATATTCGTTCACAGGTCAAAGATGCATTCAGATTTCCAAATATTTACCTTAGCAAGGCTGCCAGTATGTCGCGAATGGGGACAGTGTAGTCGTCGCAGCTATGAATCTTAAAAACTAATAAGTGCATTAGTGTTACGACTCAATGGTCTTAAAGTAAGTAACAGAAATGAGCTAAACCAACCAGTTTAGTACAACTTTAAAAAAAACAATCATTTAATTCACTCCATTATAAAATGAATACCATTTTCCAAAACGCATTTGATTTAATTCAAAAACGTCCAAGAATAATAATTATTAGTCTAAAGGCAATGAGCACTTTGTAATTATAATGAATATTACAAATAATTGAGTCCTCTTAAATTATTTTTAAACACAAATTTAAATACATTTGCAGACAGTTATTAAAACAAGAGCAACACCATGCAATGGGAATGAGGAATGAAATAATTCTCTCTTTATATACATCTCTACAACTCGCTATTACGAGTCTAAGTCGCAATACCACCTGCATGACATAACCAACCTGATGTATGACGCAAAACAATCCATCAGACGTAAAAGTAAAATTGAAAGATATCACAGTTAGGTTCATTATAAGGTAAACAAACTCAAATAAACGACATATTATATAACTCAATGCAATCTACAGTCATGGACCTAAAGTTCAAGACACAACATAGATATAGATATCAGCGGTCATCAGAGAAAGACAAAAAAGTATCTCAAAGTATTTGAAATACAATCGACCCAAAACGGTTGTTTTGAGAGGTATCTGGAGACAAACAGCAGAGTGGCGAAAAACTGAGCAGTTTATGGAATTTTTTGCGCCTACATGGGTACATTGCTCTAACGGAAACCACAGTGGTCACCAACTGTCAACTAGCAGTTCAAGAGCGAGTTCAGGCACAAACATCAGCGAAGACCAGTATAAACATCAGCTGAAACATCCAAACCATCTGCTCATCGAGAGCTGATCGCTAGAACACCAAAAGACATAAATTTAACATGGTTAGCACAATCCTTTTACAACGGCATGAACGAGCTGGCAAAACGCCCCAGAGCCCGAAGGGTCTATTCGGGCCTGTAGCACGTCGGATAAACTAGGCTAGAGTAATCTCCTAAACCCTGCTAAAGGATGATATCATGGATAACGCAAGTTAAAGAACTCACGACGAGGTGTATGGTTATTATTAGTGTACATTCGAAAACAACGATCGAAACGGTATTGGACACAAACGGCATAATTGCTAATTTCAGGCAATTAGGCATGGACATATCAGCCAGCCTGCGTGCCATCCATATTTCCGTCACTAGCACAACGATGGTGTCAGCGAGTTAAAGAAAAGCATGTGCTTGCCATTATTATTCCGATATTAATTGAAGCACATCGGCACCTCGATGCTCTCAATGAAGGGTGGAATCGATCCTGAACTTTTGACCTTTTTTTTCTAGCTATTAAGTTAATGAGTCAGTCCATACTGATATATGTCAAACTGTCCATGGCACTCAAAAACTTGCTTTGATTGTGTTTTCTGTTGCCTACAAAACAATTTAAATCTCGTGTTACATTACTAGAAAATAAAACGATGTTAGGATCACGTTTTTGCATTGGAATATTTGTATAGTGGTTATAACGTTTCCTGAAATAAAAAATAAATTTGCCAAAGAAGTATTAGGCTAATTAGCTTTCATTTATAAATACCTATGCAACGAAATAACACGGTGTGACTGGTGATAAGGTTGTAATGTATTATACATATTGTTATTAGATGGAGAATAACTAATTAATCAGAAAGCATTTATATAAATTTTTTTAGCTGATTTCAATAAATTCTGTACCAAACTAGTTTTAATTTCCTGTTTTAACAAAGATGCTTTACGTTCAAGCTCCAGAAACTCTTCTGTTTTTAAACATTCGTATTGGAAACAAAACTCTTCACCCTATGTGACCATGTGAAAGCTGGTTGATTTCATGCGTTAAATAGAACTTTCAGGGACTATGAATATTTCTGAAGAAATACATTTGTATTCTCAAAACAATGTCAATTTCCAATACATACATGTATTGCTGAAATTCATGTCCCTGACGAGTCCTCAGATTTTTTTTACGATTTCATACCCATGAACTTAGTAACAGAAAAATTCAAAACTAACACGTTTTGTTAAATTTAAATTATTTAATTATCAACGCTACAAAATTAAAATTTATGGGAAACTAACAAAAGTATAATATGAATCCAAAACAATCATAAAACTTTATATTCAAGTCAAAAAGAATTGAATGTTCCGAATGTTTTGGTCTGCTAGCAGTCCTGATGTATCAAAATGACATTGTCAAGAACTCCTCTGAATATTCACAATATTCCTAGAAATGTTTTAGTCCCATGAGCACTATGTATTACCGATGAATAACTGAAACCAATGTTTTCTCTCAAATAAACTCTAAACACAGCATTAGTTTTTCAAAAAGATCATAGCAAATACAAATGAAAAAATTGTTCACCCCAAAATTTGTGTTTATATATATATATATATATATATAGTTACGTATATTTGATATGTCATTTATATTTTTTTTAATTTTTGTTTGTTTGTTAGATTTAAATTTGGCATTTTAAGTTTTAAGATTCGTTCATTTAAGGGGTGTGTGACATGTACTTTACAGAGTAAACACCAGGTGTTGACCTCATTTCTGACCTGGTTTCAGAGTTGTAAAAATGCTTTTAAAATGATTGGTTGGTTCCAGGGACAAAATGGAGTTTTGTATAAACATCTTTCTATTTTAGATGGGTCATACGCTGTTTACGTGATTTCTTGAACGTAAAATTGTTCTGAGAGATTCTAGAAGATCGTGACCCCTTCCTTGTTTACGTAAAAACAGCTATATAAACTATGTTTCGGAGCGATCTTTTGAGTAGAAGTTGGGCTTTTAGAATATTAAGTTGTGTCTTTTTGAGTTATAATAAATTACCTGTTACTGGAAATTATGTCACTTAGAATTCTTTGGACATTTTATTACCAGAACTTTTGCAATTTCTCTAGTGGATTTTAATTATTTTTGGATTAATTTTGGAATTGATTCTTAAAACCGTAAGTTTATTTTTCTTTTGTAAAAAATATTTGTACTCAATAAATTGTTTATTAAGTTTTACAAGCTTGTTATTTTCACTCTTTCTTTGTTACTGTTTATTCGAGCCTAAACACGTAACAATATATATATATATATATATATATATATATATATATATATATATATATATATATATATATATATATATATATATATATATATATATATATATATATATATATATATATTAGATTGGAAATGACAGTGTTACAATATTTAACTAGTATTTACGCCACATTTAGACAAACACGAAACCAGTATAACTAGTTTTCACTAAAAAATAAAGTGTTCTGCTGTACCCTGTTTATGATAATCGTTCAACTTGAAATAACCAAGAATATTTATTTATTTATTTCGCTGTTTTTAATATTATTAATATATTCTGAAGGCCAAGTTCGTATACCGTATTTTATATATCATACACACATTGTTTATGACTTAGTTTTGATGTAGAAACTTGACTGTAGTCATTACTGGCGCCTACTATTGAATTTTTTGACAATCGCAACAATCAAACCTTGACCCTTAAATACAACGGTCGTGAGGAGATATCGGATTTATGACGATGTGCAAGGGAATAATGTCAAGTAAAGTTGTATTCGTGTCAATCAATCACCCTGGAGAGCTCCAAAGGACAAAGACAAGTAGTTTTAATCACATGATATAAAGTTAAGACACGATTATGTAGGTTATTTATCGGGGCGTTTACGTCAATCTTTATAACTGATTGATTATTTGTAGATTATCTCCTTAACAGACATATTTGCGAGTTCAAATCTAAACGTAACATGCTATATATTATTTAGCAACAACTTTAGATGTAGAGACTATATTTATTGCTCTTAATGACAAAAATCATGTAAGAATTTTGAAAATCGGAATATATGAATATATTATGTATATAAGTTAATTTTTTTTAAAGAGAGTGACGAAAGCAAATATCCGAGTTATGCCGATATGCTACGGAATAATGTCAAGAGAAACTTTTTCTGTGTCAATTAGTCTCTGAGAAAAACTTCAAATGACCAGGCAATAATTCTTAATTACAGGAGTCCAAAGTTAGGACAAAATTTAGATTATTTTTTAAAGTATTTTTGGCAATCGCTTCAATAAGTACATTATTTGTAGATTCTGACTGAAAGGTCCGTCAGACTAAAACCTGTCCGGCATCGGAGATTAGATATATTGTTTAATGACAGAGGGTATGGTTGATCTATCATAGGTTGTTATTTCGAGCTTTTACACGTGAAGAGAAAGTTATGTATGGTCGATAAATTAACAAAACGACGTGTCAGCGAACTAACGCTTTTCAGGGGAGCTCACAAATATATATCTCAGTGACGTGTATGATTGTACAAAATAAAACGAAACATGACTGTTTGCAATGGTAATATTCTTCTCCAACCGCAAGTGCAATGATTAATTTATTCTCCAAAGGTGTTTTTTTATTTTCTCCATGTCACGTGTCCTAAAGTCTCTGTTGTACTATTTATTCTCTATTCGATCGTTTGTAAAAATAAAAAAACTCTCACGTTTGGTAAATCGTATACTCTTTGTATTCATTTATGTATTTTGTTTTTCATGATTCTGAAGTGTTAGTGGAGAGTTATCTCTTGTAAAAAAAATTGAAGAAAAATGTGCTGTGCGTCAGGCTATAATATCGATACAGTAATTATGTCTTTTTTAACTAAGTTTACTCTTTATAGAAACGGAGATTATTTTTTATTTTATTTTTTTATTTTCATATAGTTAAAAAGGAATTGAAAATAACGAGAACCTCTCTGTGATCTTAGATGGTTCGCACAACAAACTGTTGCCGAATGACAAATATATTGGAGCAGCAAGTATTATATAAAAGATAATTTTATACTAATATTTAGGAATAAAGAAAACATCGGGATTTATAATATTTAAAAAAACAAAATAAAATACGCGTTTCGTAGACGTCTGAATGTTTAATTTCCCGCGTTACACAGGGGCCCTCGTTTCTGATTGGTCTGATTGGTTCTTCCCCAGTCTTCTGCCCAATATTGATAAATTTTGCAAGAAAATCGTGAATTTCTTGTAGAATATTTTTTTGTTTTAATCAACCATCCTCTTTTCCATGAATGCACTATCATATTCATGTTCATGTTAACTTCAAGTGAAGGCTGGGCTTATGTTAATCCCGCAAAAACTCAGTCATGGCCATGCAGGGATTAGTGTATGAAAGAGTGTGTTCATATTGTTCAGCTTGCTTGAGATACTTCTGCAAGCAATCGTATAGTACGGTAGGATGTTCCGACGAAGTTCAGTCCTTCTCTAAAATGTATTATTCCAGCATCCCAGCATGTATTTGGAGGAAGCTGGAGAAAATTACAAGAATGGGGTTCTAACTTCATGGCACCAAGCCGTTCACTTCTGGAAGTGGATACGACAGTTTCTGTTATGCATGGGGATGGCGAAACATATTAGCAATTTCGTTCTTTACTTTAATCACAAGGATGGAGGAGTACAAGAGCTGAAGGTCCTGGAGAAAACTAAAGTACGTGTACCTTGACCAATACCCATAGAAATTAGATGGCAGAGAATTCTTTCACAAAGACAATTCATTTCATAAAACTGTAAGACTAAATGTTACAAAGACAACATTCTATAGTTTTGTGTATTCTTTGCCGCATATTACAGAATTGAGGTAGTAACAGGCAATATAAGTTTCATTGCTCACGCACATAATTTAACAGTCGGCTCAAGACTTGTACGTGTGAAAGACTGACAACCCTACTTTACAGTGTAGAAACAAGGATACGTTTGTCCGAAATTGAGATTGTAAAATTGATGCAGACTTCTTGCAGAAATGCGTCTTTATCTGCCATAATACAATCTTCGATATATTCTTTATCCTGCAAAAATGATGCGAATCCAATTTTCCAAGCAGCAGAGAGGGTGAATCCTACAACGTTTTCAGACAAAATTTTGATTGAATCATTAAAACGAGCCTTCCTACGATCTCATTTTAACCAAAAAAAATGTCTCAGGGGCAAACCCTACAACGTTTTCAGACAAAAAATTTATTGAAATCTTAACGAGCTTTCCCTACGAAATCTCATTTTAACTAAAAAAATGAAAACGGAGACTTTTACGATTTTTTAATCAATTTTGGTCGCAACTTGTTGTCATCGCCCTCTCTGCTGCTGGAACTTTCAGTTCTGGTTAACAAAAATAATAAATGATTTTCGTCCTAAGGACTGGATCAAATATTTGGTTAAAATCATTTATGATTTCACAAACAGACTAATCGCTAACACCTCTTCTTGTAAATCAATCAGATTATTTGACTGGTCGGTGAGTTTGAAATTAATTCTGGTTAATGAATTATTATGGCATCGCATGTAGACAGGATTAATTGGGTTTTCAATAATTAGGAATCCTGGAGGAGCTGTTGGTGCAAACGAATAAAGAATATATCCTTGCTGAGCTTGATTTGATGGTTCGAGATTAATTTGATAGCTTCCTTCGATAACATCACATACTAAATTGAGCGCAATCACTGAGGATATATTCACGTTGAACGGAGCAATATGCCTGCCGCCACCATCTGGATCATTATTGTGTTTGAGGATTTTTATTTCCGGTGATGCTGTTTTTTTCCATGCATCATGAATTATTTTAAAACCAACATCGATGGCATCATTGAGAAGTTTTTTTAGTTCTGGTACGTTATATCCCGGTAGTTTGAATGTCGGAATATCCTTCACGGGGATTTTATATTCTGATGCAAATCTTGTTCTGGATAGGGGATTATAGTCATCTAATATATCCTGAATAATTTTTAGGTTAAATGTTTCCATATCGTCGATAATTTTATTGCATGTTTCTACGACGCTGATAAATTCATCTCGGGTGAGAGAGCCGGATTTAAGAGATATTAACAACAGCGATAAATCATTATTCATTGCTGTGAAATTTTTAACGATTTTAGGTTCGTCACCAAAATGATGTCCCTCTATTCCCTCCCCTGGCTTCTCTTCTCCAGTTTTGTAGTATCCGAAACCAAAGAAATCTATAGTAAACTCGTGATCTTTATAACTCCTTATTGGATTATCGGGTTTTATTCTGTCGGTGATATAATCAGATTTTTGTGGTTCTGGTACATCAACGGTTTCTCCCCCTGGTGGTAATTCAGGCCATCCTAGTACGGTTCTTATTGAGCTTTGATAGATATCTACTACGTATCCTTCTGTGCTTATCTCAATTGCGGATGATAGTGTTGGTTCATGAACTGTTATAGCGATTTTCGATTCTGTTCCAGTAATCGATTTTATTCTACGCGCGAATTCATTATTGATTTGTTCTATTTGGTATGACCCTGTTGGTATCGAAACAACATTCCAGTCTGGGGTTCCGTCGGGTTTATTCTTATTCGCAAACACCAGTGAATTATTCTGTTGTTGACCACCAAATGATTTTGATCTGATATTAGGCCAACTGTGGTATACTCGTAGTTTTGCTAGCGCTATCTCCTTCACTGGGACCGGAGAGGGGAAATTCACACTGAATTCTGGATTCGTTGATGTTATTGATATCATGCTTGTTTGTACTGGGTTCGTGTTCTCCACTATTCGTTGAAGTAATTCCTGCGGTGTTGTCATTGTTATTATACTCATGATTTATTTCTAATTTCGGTATCGAGGAATCATAAATACTGACCATCACTGAGAACTCACAATCTGGTAATGTTGATATTATTGAGATCATTTTGTTTTTTGGGTTCGTGTTTTCTGATTCCATCGGTGTTGTCATTGTTATTATACTCATGTTGTCGCTCTAATTTCGATATCGCGGAATAAAAAATACTGACCATCGCTGAGAATTCACTATCTGATATAATTGTATTATCGAGTGACGACGATATCATCAATGATAATTGCGAGTATGCGGTTGATGCAATATGAAATTGAAGTAAGTAATTCTGCAGTTTACTCTGGCTGCATGATGATATCTTTTTTGCTATCCCGGTTGATATACCCCCGATTGTAGCCACCGCAGAAATGCAAATTGGAACTACGACCGGGGCAATCATTGTAACCGATGCAAGTATTATTCCGGCGCCAGTGAGAACGCTTGACACCGAGTACACAATAACATCAATTGCGGTGATTCTTCGTCGGTATTTTTTTATTTTTATTTGATACTCCTCAGTGAGGGTTTTGAGTCTATTCTGAAATTCTCTGACCTGATCATAGCGACATTGAGTTGATGAAATCATTGTTATTTTAAAAATACTAGCGTTTTCAATTGTGAAATCCGAACGATTTAGTTATTTACTTAAATCCGCTACGAATTCCACATACCATGATACCGAAGTTCTAGCCAAATTTTTATCAGTAGATGTTATAGTGAACTTTTCAGTTGTATCCTTGTCGATGATCGTTGAAATCGTATTATTGACCCCGGATGAACTCGACGATGATATATTAAATTGAGCCGTTGTCACCAGTGTTAATCGATAAATACCCTTAACGGTTGCAGTGATATCTAATTTGTTGTTTGTAGGTGTCCACGCAAATGATCCGTGTTGGATTGTATATACTATGTTGTTGGTTTTCTCATGAGGAATTTTTGTTTTTTCAATGATTGTTATCATCCTCGAAAAATCACCTTTGACGGCTTCGATGAAGTTTTTCGTCTCATCGATGGATTTTTTAATATCAGGGAGTTTTATTTCAATTTTATCTAACGGGGTTCCAATAAATTTATCAATGATATTTCTACGAAATGATATAAGCTGTTTTCCGTTTTCTTCAATTCTAGATTCAAGTGTTGTTAGTACAAACACAGAATTGTTTAACTCATCGTTGAGAGTTTTTAATCGATCTGTAATCGTCGAAACGAGTACACCCGGTTTCAATTTACCCTGATCGGAAAATAACGCGATAGTATCCTCGATTGCGTTTTGTTGTTTAACCAAAATATCATCCAGAGAAATATTACTGGTTTTCAATTTACCCTGATCCGAAAATAACGCAACGGTGTTCTCGATTGCGTTTTGTTGTTTAACTAAAATATCATCCAACGACACATCACTAGATTTCAATTTACCCTGTTTGTCTTGAAATACAACTATTTCATTAGGATCAACATTTGTTAAGTTCAACGTCTCAGCTATTTCATCTTTGATTAGTTTTTTTTACATCCTTGACATAATCAGGTGGTGCAGTGCCATCGGGTTTGGGTTTCAAAGATCTCCCCCAAATATCAATCATGTTATTGTAAAACTCTTTCTCTCTCTAAAATCGTTTCGATTTCCAGCGATTACTAGTGTATTCATTCACGACAACATGTGGTGGTTTTCCGCTTGGGTTACTCAAGGAGTTAGAAATAGCGTCAAGGACATTTAATACTTCGCTGCCACATATTGGTGGGTCATTCATTTGTTGTGTTGGTAGCGTAGAATACCAAGTCTTCATTGGAAGGGTTTTTATATACCGCATAAACTCTTCTGGTGGGGCTAATCCATATGAATCAAAATAGACAATCCCACGTGGATCAATAGCGTATGAAACCCAGTGAGTTCCAGGACCGGTGCTGTTATCTAAATTAATGATTCCGGTTTCAACGCTGTTTGGTTGATGTGGTAATTGATCTTTCATAAAGACACCTCTGAAGTTTTTAATCGCTAGTTTTTTAGCAGCATCCATTAAATCAAAATTGGACATAGGAATCTTCGATTCCTGAATTAATAAATCGTTCCTGGTAGTCTTAGACCCTTTCCGCTGTACCACGAATACGGGGTTCCTGGTAGTCTTAGACCCTTTCCGCTGTACCACGAATACGGGGTTCCTGGTAGTCTTAGACCCTTTCCCTTTTTTATATCCTTTCCCAGTTGCTTTCTTTAGTGCCATTCCTGCTGCAGTACCAACGGCTCCTAACGCTGCCGCTTTAGCCACCGCTGGGGCTGCTGCTGCAATCAATGCTGGTATTACAGCTAACAATGGAAATATACCGCCTGTCTTAATCATATTTTTGATAGCAGCCGCAGAAAGAGTAATCTGAACACCTTTTTTGGCTGCAAGTGCATCATTGAAATGTTTTATTTGACGAGTTGTCAGTGATAATTTATTTGCACCACCAGTCATTTGGTTGGGTTTCAACGTGATTGTGGTTCCACATTTTTTAGCTGATTCCGATTGCAATTTTTTTAATTGACCGGGAGTTAACGCAACACTAATAACACTATATGACATTATATATAATTGATTGATTCTAATTCAATGAAAAATCGAGAAAATCAATCAAAGATTTTCTACTGGTGCATCTACCACTCTCATTCTTCCTCCAACACCTTCGAGTAGCATTGATTTATCACTGAGAATGACAGCAACCGCTCTATAATCAGCAATAGCACCACGAGTCACATTAGCTCTAAAGTGTATATCAACAACTGACTGTCTTGTCAAATCGAGATGTTCCAGTGAGAAGTAATAGATGGGATACAGATTCTTAAAATCAAATTGTGATATTTGCAAACCAGTATCGACATTTTGATCGCGTGCCATAAATGACAACAGACGATGATAAACTCGTGCAATATGATTTTCTGTGTAATTAAGTTGTATATCCTCGG
The DNA here is from genome assembly GCA_029339505.1 of Unio delphinus. Lineage (NCBI taxonomy): Eukaryota > Metazoa > Mollusca > Bivalvia > Unionida > Unionidae > Unio > Unio delphinus. The sequence continues at coordinate 5,065,562 of JAQISU010000020.1, read as the reverse complement.
ATGGTTCCTGCTGGCCGTTTATTCTCAGTGAGACGTCTTTTACACCTAATTGATTAAATATCATATGACTGGAGAGTTGATTGCCAACTCGTGTGTTATCCTGTAACGCAATAAATATATGACGTGGCGCAGAAACGCCTTGTTTTGATGCTAGGTTCCAAGTGAATAACCCGTTGATATTTGATTGTTTCACATCTGTACTCATGGTTAGCCAACTTAGTAATGATTTTCCTCCTTGGTCCATAAATGATAGTAATCGTTCTTCTGCGGTAATTGCTGGAGTCAACACTGGCATCCACAATGATATTTTTGTTAAATTGACTTTACCGGCATCAGCATTGGGATTTTCAGCATCTGCTGGAATCCTCCAGATTGCGTCGTTATCATTACTTTTTCGTACAAGCGATACTGTATGCTTCGCCCCGTAGATAACTTTTCTGACGTTTCTACAGAATCCAAATATATGATGCAGTGGAATCGCGCATGAAAATGATTTACGCGCTCCTTGCAACATTGAGTTTCGTGTTGCAGCTCCTAGATTGAAATTAACATCGTTGTTTATAATCATATCTTCGGCATCAATATTAGCGGTGCCAGCATTATTCTTTGGTCGTCTTACAACAAATGGATTTCCTCCAGCGGTATTTTTAACATCCTTTCCAAACATCATAGAAGGTCCTGCTGATCTTGTATAATCATCAGAATATCTCGCTAACCCGATTATTGTTGTAGCCACATCAACATCGCGATCTATCGCCTCAATTTCTTTTCCATCAATGAGATATTTTGCACTCTCAAATAACGCCATGATACCATTATTGACAAAACCGACTTGAGTACCAGCTGGATACGGTGCTGGTACAGCAGGAGTATCAGCAGCTGTTACAATTTCTCCTTCTACTTCAATAAACGCTTCACAGGGCAAAAAGTATTTACTGGTATCATGGACTTGAAGATCAATTCTTGCTCGACTATTTGAGTCTATGGCATGATAGGCGTAATATTGATAATCGCGTACAGAATCATCCTTGCCAACTGGGGCGTCTATATCAAACGCTGGATCATGTGACTTTTTGAACATTTTATTCTATTTATCAGAGTCTAAATCGCGATTTTCCATTTTCATCGTCGTAGTTTTTTAAAGCCACTTCCTGCTATCATATTTGCAATATTGCTTTGGTCACTTGGAGTCACCATCGACGCTAATTTTTCATCTACTGCGTTATTTATAATTTTACTAACACTTGCAGGCATTTCCGCTGTAGACGGTAACGGTTTTGAAAATCCTTTAGATTTCATCCGTGATTTCACTAATGATGTTATTTTATTCTTCGCAGTTGAAAACGCTTTTCCAGCAAGATCTCCAACAGCACCAATACCCTTATCACGAATAACTTCAATTGCTTTCATTCCTAGTTGTTTAGCTAACGGCATCACTTTTGGAGCCATTCTCGCAAATAACCCTGCAATGGTATTGCCTAAACCATCTCCGTAGTATGCTCTATAAACTGGAAACCGTGAATTAACTACGTAGACGGGGGTTGGTTTATCATGATTGTAGTGTATGATCATTATTTGAAATCAGAAACCATTTTTCAATCGGAAACGCTGGCGTTTTTATTCAGTCTCGGTGATTAATCACTGTGATACCCACTTTCCACTAACTCGTCAATGAAATCTCGATATATGCTGATATCCATGATACCACCCTGAAATAATCGTCTACAGATATCAGCTGCTACATTAATTATTTCCGGTGAGTTATTTCCAGCTCGGAAACCTCCTACAAGAACTTCTAATCGTGATATATCATTGATAACACTACCAGGACATGAAACGCTAGCGTTTTCACTGGAATCTCTTAATCCACTTCCGCTATAACCAGTTGCTTCATCCAGTTTTTCTAAATTGGTTTCTTGTAAATAATCATCATCATCATCATCAGGTGGTAGTTGTTGTTTTTTAGGAGAGAAAGATATTTTCTTTGCAGGTTGCTGTCGCTTTCTTTGCAATCTTGGCGTTTTTTTTTGTTGTTTAAACTCTTCGTATTGATTATACACTAGACCCACCGCATTGATATATTCAATATATGATGCACTATTCTTCTTAATTCTACCTGTTTTTTCAGTTTTGATTTTGTAGAATATATCAGCCCAGTGAGTTATATTTCTAACAAACTTATGATATTCTGGTTTCAACATATTTTTCCTGTTTTCATAATTCGTAACAACAAGCTCAGGAATTCCTGCTGGATCAGTCTTATTAATTTTTGCTAACCCCGCCTCGTTAAATATCACGCGTAAATCATCTACTATTTCTTTTGATTCCATTTGTTTTGTTTGTTCAGTTTTCGCTGCTATTTTTTTCGAGTTCACCGATAACAGATTTCCCCGTCTCGGGAACATCTCCCAGTATAGCACGCTCTATCCCCTTCGTTGCTGTGGTTACTGGTTTAAACAATTCTTCAGATCCCGCAGCAAAATCAGTCTGAAGACTCTGTCGTTGTTGCAGTTTATTCCGTACAGAGTCGCGAATTGGTACAAATCTCCTGATTGCGTCCAGTCGTTCACGAGCCAATCGGGTTGTTAATGCTTCATTGACCATTATTTGAAATCAGAAACAATTTTTCAATTGCAAAACAATTTTTCAATCCGACCTAACACCATCGAGGAAGTGTTTTAACATCTCTATCATTGATGTGGAAAGTGTGATATTATTTATTTTTTATAAGGATTTCCACACTTTCCCCACTTTTCCATTGATCAATATGAAATCTCCATCAATTTTTATTCAGTGTGAAATATTTTCACTGATTTCAACAGTTTTAATAAAAAAAATGCTAAAAAAAAATTAAAATCTCTATGAGGGACGGTCACAATCAAATAATGATAAATGGTTGGTCAATCAAAATTGTTCATTTTCTTGAATTAACGCCCGTAGGTTTCTGACTTTAGAATTAACCTCCTTTTTCAATTCGTATTCGTACCCCAATTCTTTTCGTATTCGTTCTACGATGTTATACAACGGAGCGAACACACTTACGTCACTGGAGAATGCGAGAGAGTCCCGAATAGAATTCTGAATTCTTTTGATGAGCGCATACTTCTTTGGTAGCATATACTTGTTAGTACTAACTCCGTATTCAATATCCTGAAAATCAGACATGATTTGATCAGGATTTAACCCATCTGATAGTTCAATATCCCAACTTTTCAATTTTGAAATCTCGGATATGATGCTATTCATGTTTTCAGAATTCATTATTCTATAATAATGATATATTTCTAAATGAAAAATATGACGCATTAGACGTAACTAAATCGAATTTTCTGTCCCGTCCTTTTTGAAATAGCCGTTTTGGTTATCCCCTCTGCAACTCTTCGTACTGAGGGTGGACAAATATCGAAGTGCCTACCGGCTTCATATAATGATTGAAATATTTTTTCTTCGTTAGTTGTTGTATTCAAAGATTTTACTGGTCTCGCTTTTTTTGAGCATTTTCCAGTCTCTCCTCTTTTCAAATTCTCACTTTGTGTGATAGCTTGCAGATTTGATAAAGAATTGTTTTTCGGATTAGAATCGATATGATCAATAACAAAATCATCCTCGATCAATCCATTGAAACATTCATACACGAAACGATGATTGAGATATCTCTTCTCCCCGCCAACAGTAAACATCAAGTACCCTTGATTATTCACAGAACCAACTGGTTTCTTCAGTCTGCGGTTTCTTACAACACCATCACTGGATGCTTCATAATTTGTGATCACAGGGTGTTGTCTGAATTCTTGGTTCATTCGTATACATAATACTATTGTTTGTCTAATTCATTGTTTGGTTTAATGATAAATCTTTCGATGTAGTCTTGAGGAGTTCTTATGATTTTATCCCTGACTCTCTCAAGGATACTGACTTTATCAGTGTCAGCGTCAGGGACTTTGTCAGCGTCAGGGTCAAAATTTCTGATTGATTGTCCATTTTTGATTCTTTTATCATAATAACGCTTCAACTCCCTGTATCGCTTACCACCGCAATTCAAACACAACTTAGATTTCCCCCTGACCCCAACTCCACATAGAATACAAAGTAACGGACCAAAGCTTCCACGACGAAAGCTTTGCATATGATACCCACAAAACTCATTTCTGCATGATTTGTTACACGGGGTTACTGATCCAATCATAAGCCACTTGCAGTGATTCATTATATAAAAATCTTTCATTTAAATGCTTGTTTTAATTATAGCATGAGGGAATTAAGGAGAACGCCTTCGAAAAATGCTGATAAGGAGTTTAAAAGATTATTAAAAATCAATCCTAGATTTAATCTCGATAGACCCAAAAAACGTCCAATAGACGGAAACATGAAAGAGTTTAAGAGATTATTAAAAATCAATCCTAGATTTAATCTCGATAAACCCAAAAAACGTAACAAACGTCCAATAGACGGAAACATGAAAGAGTTTAAGAGATTATTAAAAATCAATCCTAGATTTAATCTCGATAGACCCAAAAAACGTAACAAACGTCCAAGAGACGGAAACATGAAAGAGTTTAAGAGATTATTGAAAATCAATCCTAAATTTAATATCGATAGACCCAAAAAACGTAACAAAATCAATCCTAGATTTAATCTCAAACGTCCAAGAGACGGAAACATGAAAGAGTTTAAGAGATTATTGAAAATCAATCCTAAATTTAATCTCGATAAACCAAAAAAAACGTCCAAGAGAGATTACCCCTGGAAAGATGCTCAATTCAATCTCGATATAGTTTCTAATACACCAAAGAATACAATTCTTGATAAAGCCATGATTAGTAAAATCAGAGACTGTTTTAATGAATTCAAGCGTGATGGAGCATCTTATTGTTGGTCAACATTTCGAATTGATGGTGTTGTTGACGCTACCATGAGTGATGAAAAAGCAGCAGTGATAATTTCACGTGTTGGGGAAAAACGGCATTTTTTCCGAATCAAATTCATTATCGAAGTCGATGGCAAATGGATTATTAGGGATAAATTTGAACCAATCCTCAAGAATAAAAAAGCTGTCATTGTGAGTAGAGATTCCAAACCAGGAATTCTAACCGGAATCGATAAGCCATACTACGAAAGATCTTATCCCGTAACAGCAATGGTTTATGGGATATATCCGTTAAATGATAAACCCGATATCGCAAAACTAGCTCCTATGAAATATTCGTCAGGGCTTAATTGTGTAGCAGAACGAATAATAGAACACTTCACAAATGCATCCCGAGGAAATAAACTAACTGATCTGCAACGTAGGAAAATAACCGAGTGGGAACTGACAGTGAAACAACACGGTGCAAAGATTTCTGATATAGCTAAATTAGAAACATCATTAAGATTTCCAATAACCGTTATGACGATAACCGGAGAGGTTTTATACGAACCGAAATATAACAAAAATGGAGCCCCAATACAGATTATTGATCATAACAAACACGCGTGGACACCTGCGGTAACAGTATTTCCACGAGAACGAACCGTGAAATATATCCCTAAGGAGTTCGTCGGGGATGTTTTCTATGAAAAGAAATTATTCGATGCTATTCATGCGTTGTGTAAGGATGATCCTGTGTCAGTATGGTTACTTAGAAATGATGAAGAATTCGATCAATTTGTAAAACCAAATGGTGAATTATATCGCGTTGAAGAATTAGATAACAGAATGAGAAAAATCGCTAGTGATTTTTCACCGGAGAATTCCCATGAAAAACTACTCACGGATAGTTTTACTATTCAATCAGTGGTAGCTCACTTCGCAAGAGAAAAAAACTCATGGCGTCCAACACGAAGTGATTTTCTCGAGGATGTTAAATTGAGTTGCGTCGAATTTGGTCATGGAGGACTGTGGAATACGAAATACTCACGTGATGGTATGATTTCAATTGATATAGCCGCGTGTTATCCCGGAAGTTTTCTCGGATATGGGGAATGCGCTGAGTACTTCAAACGATTTGGACACCCCACGCATGAAATGACTCGTGTTGCGATTAATGGACCATTGCCTGATTTTGATTTAACCGGATTCGCTCGTGTGATATCATTCGAATTAGCTTCAGGGTTACATCCGTGTAGTTATGTTTGGCTCGGTAGACACCTATCTGAAAAACACTGGATGCCAATAGTGCTATTGAGATATATGATTGATTGTGGTATGCTAATATCGTTGATTGTTTCCGAGGCTATTATATGCTATCGAGCTCAGAAAGAAGTTTGGCTACCACAACCCGATCTAGATAGAATAATCAACGAACTACGAAAACAGTTTCCAGATTTCAGTGAAGAAGAAATCATAAATTGGTCTAAGAAGTTATTTGAAATTAAAAAAGAACAAGCAAAAGATCTCGGAAGAAGAATAATCGGTAAATTTACCCAGGGTGGACGATACGACAACGCAAAATATTCTTCGCGGTTGATCATAGATGTCGCTGAATACGATTTTATTGTAGCGGATTTAATGAAACAGGGAAAACTTGTATCCCGTAAGGATGCTTTTCTATCCAATGGTGAGAAATTAGGTACGGTTGTTACCTACTGTGATGGATATAATTCCCAGTACACACATTTGAGAAGTTCAATGTTAGCCTATGCTTCTATTAATCTATTTTCGATGATAAATAGATTTCCTAATACCGCGGTTAGAGTGGCCACTGATTCGATGTATATACATAATAAGTACAAATCAGCTGTAGCGGCATTCACAGATCCCGAAGAAAATTGGTGCGTTGGCGATTTAAAAAGGAGATGCTACATGAGTATTGTAAATCCGCAGACGTTGCCATGGATGGTAAATATCTTTGTTGTAACCGTATTGAAATTCAATCAGAACTTTCTAATGCACCACCGGTATCTGATCCAATATGTAGATATAAGACAGTTTATTTAAACGGTTGTGGTGGGTCAGGAAAGACAACTCGTGCAATTGAAATATTCCGTGGGAAAAATCCTACGGATTTCACAAACATGATTGTGCTAACACCGACTCACAGACTCGCCAGAGAGATGATACAACGAGGGGTAAATGCTTGCACTTACCACAGTTTCTTTCGATGGAAGGGTGACAAATGGACTCCTGAGCGTATGGGTGATAAATTCATTCCTAAAATCATCATTTGGGATGAAATATGCACAGTGTCATTAGATGTATTAAAAACATTTCTTGAGTGGTTGTTAAACAAAAACACAAAAGTCGTCATGTGCGGTGATCACGGCCAACCACCACCATTTGTCGGTGCATCTCCACATGAATGGCTAAAGGGTTTTGTAGACTACTATGAAGAAATCACCACTGATTATAGATCACTTGATGAACGATTACGAGAATTTAAGAAACTAATTAGATTACAACCGGATAGAATCCAATGCGAAATAGCGCGTGAAGTGATTTCAGAAACTCCAATGAATGATTTCTGGGAAACATGGAGACCAAATGATTTGATAATTGCAAGTAGAAAAATAGTCAGGGACACACTTCAGATGAAGCTATTTGAATTGCATAAAGAAAAATTTGCAACGCTTCCAGTACCCCATTGTTATAGGCCATCGGATACACGAAAACAGAATATTGAAGTTGATATTCCAGGACAGAGTGAAAAACAAATTCTCGTATTAAATGATATTGTGCTGGTTGATATCAATGTCGTTGAAGATGCATTGCGTGCTAATAAATCCCCGTGGACGCTAGGATACGCAGCAACAATACACTCTTCACAGGGATTGACTATATCGAATACAATTGTTTGGATGGTGGATAATCACATCGAATGGTCGAATTTAGTCTATCTCGCAGTATCCAGAGTACGAAACATAAATCAACTTCGAAGAGTTGTCCTCGATGATGAAATCATTGGTGATGATAATGACACAACAATGGATGATATTGATGTTAACATCATTAATAAAAAACTCTCCGGTTACAAACAACAGGACAAAAAAAAAAAACAACGAGAATTTGATATTGATGCTAAATTAATAATCACTTTGAAGTAACAACAGAATAATCACTGCGCGAGTTGCAATTGTATAATGCGTTGGCAGTATTCGGATAAGGATCCTCGCCAATTCACCGTAGACAGAAAAAATAACAATCTCGGTCATGTCAGAAATAATGTGATGTTGACTTGTCTTGAGTGCAATAGACGCAACGGTGCTAGTTAAGACCATGCGGTGGCAATTGAGTATCCTCGGGAATCACTTGTAGTTGTTGTCGAGTAAAACCCCGCTGAGGGGCAGTTGAATCCAGTTTATAGACTGGAGGTCTACCAGTTGATCGTGTTATACTAGATATCTTATGCGTAGTGACGCTCCAAATAGGATCAGTAGCCCTTTTTCTACCCCCTTCAAGCTCTCCTGGTTCGTATAAGTACCTCACAATGACATTACTACCAAGAATTGGTTCTTTGAAATCTTTTTGTGGTTGTACAGGTATTGACTTCTTTTTAATCGCGTTGATAGGTTTCATGTTGATTGTTCTAGTAATCTCGTTATTCAGTGCAGTAATCACAGATGGTAATCTTTTAACCCATTCACGGGATCGCTTTTCTTGAATGAATTCTTTTGCATATTGATATCCAAATAACCGCTCAGCAATCGTCCGATTAAATCGTTCTACAATGGCCTGATCGCGATGTAGCGCAGTATGCCCTCGTCGTATGGTGACATTATGATGTTTCATTGTTGATAACACTACACCCTGAAATTCCTTGCCAGGATCAACTTGTAACAGATTTGGCCAGTGCAGAGGACCTCGTCGATAAATCCTTTCAAATGCAGAAGCAACTTCAGTGGCTGATTTTGTTTTTAACGGTTCTGCTTCTTTGTATCGACTTGCAATATCAACTACGGTTAAAGCGTATTTGTAACCACGATCATGTGGCAGAAATAATATATCAGCCTGATGAACTTCATTAGGAGCGGTCACATCAAAATGCGAGAATTGATTTGTTTAGGCGGTGGTAGATAAATTTGCCATAGTGCCTGTTTGGATAACCAATTAGCCTCAGTGGTTTTTTTCACTTTTGCAACGCTAGCGAGTTTATGGACTGCTGATTTACCCCTCCAGTATCCTCTTGGGGAATAATAAATTGATTCCATATTATTAATTACCGGCACCTAACATCAATTTACTTTTCATAGCCGATTTTATCAAAAATGAAGACAATTTTTCTTTGAAGGATTTATCAGGAATAGCATTTAACGCATGAATTAATTTCACATCTGCGAGATGCCTGTGTTGCAGATTGCTGCTTTTATAAGCAACATCATGAAGGTGACAGGCCTTATCAATGGCGTTTATTGGTTCTTCACCGGGTCGGGACTGATTTTGATCATTGAGTCTGATATCAAGTCTGGTTCCCGGTCCACAGTAGCTATATCCTGGAAGGTGCTTTTCTCCGGGGTACTTTGCCCATGGGGTTCCAGGGAGCTTTGCCAATTTGGCTGCGATATCACCTCCTCGTTTTTTTTAAAATCAGATCTCATAGACACAAATCTAAATTTCTTTGTACCACATTGCACGCATTTACCAGAAAGCGCTGATCGGTTATTTTTAGTTGTAATCGTCGTCAAGTCATCTGTGCCAGTACGCGTTTTACACTTCACACAATATAGATCCATAATTTATGTATAGAAATATGGATATAATTGATTTTTCAGCGACTAAAACAAGAGAACCAATTAAGCATCATGCAGCGCTATCAAACTCTATCCGGATGATTATAATCGGGCCATCTGGATCCGGTAAAACACAATTGTTACTCAATTTAATAATGAGATGGATGAAGTGGGATAAGTTGTATTTAATTGCCCCTAGCGTAGATGATCAACGATGTTATGAAGTGCTAAAAGATTTTAACGATAATGCATCAGAAATTAAGGGTGAGAACGCCATTGATTTTATAACCGATATCGATGAAGCACCGAGCATTGATGATATTGATGGAGATATTAACAATTTAGTCGTATACGACGATATAATGTTGGATAAACAAAAAAATCCTGCTAGGATCTTTTCCCGGGGGCGTCACAAAAACACTGACGTGATATATGTCACTCAACGCTACACTCAGGTTCCAAAAGTCATCAGAGATAACTGCAATATTCTTTCTGTATTCAACGGCGTTGATACACATACGCTACGAAATATTTGGCAGACATGGTGTTCTGATATGGACTTCAATCAATTTAAAAACTTCTTTAGTCATGCTCAGTCAACCCCGTACGGATTCGCAACAATAAATTTGCATGATCCTCGGACACGATATCGTATCGGACTGGATCAAATATTCGGTTAAAATCATTTCTTATTTTTTGTTAACCTGTAGCAGCAGAGAGGGCGATGACAACAAGTTGCGACCAAAATTGATTAAAAAATCGTAAAAGTCTCCGTTTTCATTTTTTAGTTAAAATGAGATTTCGTAGGGAAAGCTCGTTAAGATTTCAATAAATTTTTTGTCTGAAAACGTTGTAGGGTTTGCCCCTGAGACATTTTTTTTGGTTAAAATGAGATCGTAGGAAGGCTCGTTTTAATGATTCAATCAAAATTTTGTCTGAAAACGTTGTAGGATTCACCCTCTCTGCTGCTTTCCAATTTAGTACTCCTATGTGGAATTTTTTCATTGTCTCCACTATATTCTATGCTAAACAGATTTACAAATGTCAAATTCATCTTCAAAATCATCTACATTCTCCACTCTAATGGGACACTAAGCAACGATTACGTGCATCAAGGCAAAACTTAGAAGTTATATCAACGTTTCGAGAAAGAGTATCAAGCACATTTTCAATGGCATGGTAGAAACATCGGGTATCCATATTGGTGACATTGATGTGTGCATTTGCTTTTGCGATTTCAGGTAAATTAATGTACGATATAACCATAAAAGGTCATATCTAAAAATATATATCTAAAAATATATATCTAAAAATATATATCTAAAAATATGCGAAGGGAGGAATTCAATGCTCCGAAAAAACTATCACTTTGTATCTGCGTTAACTTTCTATGCAAATTTTGTGTTTAACATTTCAAACATTCCCTCTACAACCTCAAACAATTCATATCCTGATAATGATGATGTGGAATCTTGGTCCTATGATACCATGTAAACTTTTCTGCTTCATCTGCTCCTCATCTAGCAACCTGTCCAAATATCCAAATCGAATTATTGAAATTATCGAATTATTGAAATTATCGAAATTATTGAATTATTGAAATTATCGAATTATTGAAATTATCGAATTATTGAAATTCAACGCTTCAGTCAAGACAGTAATTAAAATCAGATAATGTTACTGTAATGAAAAGTCAAGGCAAAGATTGTTTTTCTTTGCCTACTTGTGCAATTATGATTTAATTTCTCCGTTTCAGTACCAGTGATGGTAGTAACATTACTTTTGTGTTTCAGGATAATCCGCAAATTACTTTTCGCAGCCATCAATATTTGCGATGGTAGTAGAATCCTGTCGACCTCTGTCTATTTCAGCATCTCCTTTCAGACGAGTTAATTGCTCAGCTAATAATGTTTGTTGTGCACAAATGCTACACGCGTGTATGTCTGTATTAACTGTATTCGAAAAACCGTTGCCCCGCCTCCTTAATGTTATGTGTTTTATTTGTTTTGGATGTTTTTTTTTAAAATTAATTCCCAGTAATTCTAAACAGTTATTAAATATCAAATATCCTCTAAATTAATTCACAATATTTCCGTTACAGCTTGTATTATAATTAACAGAAATATTTCGAGCACTGTAATTCCAGCTAATGATTAAATCAAAAAATGAATTCCTCTCAATTTAACTGAATAACTTCAAAGACTGGTTGCAATATTAAAATGCCTAATAATTTGAGTACATAAGTTACCAGTACGCATTAAGTAGCGTGTCATATTTATAATAAAATCAGTAAATAGGGCCACGTGGGTTACACTAGCTAATCAATAATTAGTGAGCCTAAAAGTTTTCAAGATCCCCTGACCACCATTCACGTGATGTTTACCTGGTTTCGATCTTGGAACATGTGAATGAAGGTATGACCTTTAAAAAGTTCAAAATCCATATGGCTGGATCGTCCTTAGAGTACCACGATCAGAGCACACCTCCCCGCTGCTATGTACCCTACACTGGCTATTCAATCGACCCAGAAGAATCAAACACAAAATTTGTTCTATGTGCTTCGTATCACTGAAGGACTCCAGTCCAACATACCTATCTGGCCTTATCCGCGTGTACACACGAGCAAGATACTTACGCTCCTCTTCTGAGAAATCGTATACTCATTACTCGTATACTCCAGTCCAGCATACCTATCCGACCTCACCCATGTGCACAAACCAGCAAGATACTTACGCTCATCATTATTCCCATTATGAAAACGAAGTCATATGGACAACATTATTTTGCATACCAGGGCCCAACAATGTGGAATGAATTGCCCATTGAAATTAGACACAAAGACAGTGATCCTTTTCAAGAGTGATCTTAAAACGCACCCTTTTCGTCTGCAAGAAGAAACATAAAGACCTAATAATGTTTCCTAACTTTAATATTTTCAGCATTTTTAATATTTTCTAATTTCATGGTGTTTTTGTTGTTGATTTATTTTGCAGTCATATCATTATAGATGTTGTAACGCGCCTAGAGCTTCTATATATTAGGCGCCATACAAAGCGCTCATTGTTATTATTCGCATTCTATACGCACTATTAAAATGATACATACGACAGTTCATAACCATTCCTTTAGAAAAACAATACTAAACATATTAGTAATTAACAAAACATTACTAACGATAATTATGAATGTCAATAAAAAAAAATATAGATATGCTTAACAGTAGGCGTCACATTTCAGATAACAAGTTAGTAAGGGTGTGTTTCAGATCTAAAATATGGAGGTATTTCTGGACTACCCCTCTAGTCGTTACTATTTTCAATTTCACTAGTGTGGCAGAACTTTCATTCGCCAAGTACACATATCCGGTGTCGTTTAGGTTAGTTAACTTCGTTCAGTCTAACATCAGGCTTGAAATGGTTGAGATGTATGCATTGCAAAGGACATTGCTTACTACATTTTGTCTATAGACATCATAATATGTTCAATGGTTTTGGACTGATACTGATTAACAGCAATATCCCAACAAAAGATATTAAGCTGACTGACAAGGGACACAACTCTGACTACAATCGAGTAGAAGAGACAAAATCCATGAAAGGAACATCTCGTCGGCATTTGCCAAATTCTATCCGAATATGTTGATTGCATCAAGTATGGGCGATAACTCTGTTGTCTAAAATGGAGTAGGCAAGACCAAAGCAACTAATGGCACATGTGAATCTATGAGACAATATTTATACCAACATGCATCAGAACGTGCTGAACAGTTCTTAAGCTATGCCGGGTAAAAGCAGCATCCAGTTTCAGCAAATGAAATTAACTGTCAGGAGCAATAACTCTACCAAGAACTGGATTAAAAAGACAAAGCCCATATAAAAGACATTTAGGTGATTTAGCAGAGAATAAAAATGATAAAGAAAGGGCAAAAACTCTGTCAAAGCTGGATCCGTAAAGTCGAAATCCATCAAAAGCATATTTCTATGCAATATATACTACTACTACTACTACTACTACTACTACTACTACTACTACTACTACTAATTATAATAATAATAATTCAACTAATAATAAAAACAACAACAACAACAACAACAACAACAACAATAATAATAATAATAATAATAATAATAATAATAATAATAATAATAACAAATGGCATCAAAATATGTAAGGGTTACACAGATGTCATAGTTACAAGAAGTGTAAACGAACTGAGGGAAAATGAAATTACCATAGGAGATCATGGTGTGACCTGATAAACACGATTATACTGTTTTTTCCCTGTGTTTTGCAAACATTGGGAAATTTGACAAGTAGCCAATAGATGCTGGTATTGTTTTAATTCAGTGTGTCCCCTTTAAAGTATCACTCAAAATCAGCTTGCCAGAATCAGTGAGTAGAAAGGAAGAACAAAACGAGAGTGTAATTTTTACCCTTTTAACATCTGCAGTCATTTTCTGTTTCAGCAAGCGTTATAAACATTATTTTATAGTAAATTAACATCGTGCTTACATTGTATTAGAGATCACAACCAATGTCAAAATATAATCTCATAATGGTAACTAGTAAAAACATTTGTTACACTTTCGACTCTCACAGAAGTGAATAAAAATGAGAATTAAAAAAAGTTGAACAATATAAAGGATTAAAAAGAGTATGGCAAATCAGTTTTAGAGTTATTAACAAGTTTATCAGTTGAAACTTGGGAAGAAGACATTTGCAAGAGTAATTTGAAAAAAAGATATTGAAAACATACCATGCCATATCACATAATTTCATTTTTCTTTTCTTCTCTCTTTTATCGCTGCTTCTATTATGTTTACAATCAAAAATTTAATTTCAAGTGACCACAAAATCTGTCCAGATGCGTTTATTCTGATATAGTAGTTTCATTTTTTGTAATCGGTAAGAAAAACTGCAAATTTCAAACTAAATTCAGGACATCTCAATTTTGTCTCATCATCATCATCATCATCATCATCATCATCATCATCATCGTTACTGCTACTACTTTTACTACAACTACTACTACTACTACTACTACTAAAACTGCTATACAATTTTTTGATGTGTCGATAGTATAATAACAGAACGAAAGAAATAAAGAAAAATAGATTGAGACTTTGACATGGAAGCAATTGAAGTGGCACAAGTTTAAAGACGCATCAACTGTGAAAATCTACAAACTCGTTAAAATCTTATAGTAGATCAGGTAAATGGAGATTAGTTATTTTCAAAGCAAGTACATGGCCCTGTCTATACATTAAGATCAAACTGTACATTGACAAATATATCTCGATTCTATATTCTGGCTGTATCTACACAACGATTTATATATAAATTTATAAAACTAAAATAAAATTTGAGATTACAATCATATGATTTTGTAATCAATTAAGGCCCCTTGGAATTAAATTATAAACGAAATTCACAGAGTAAACACTAATATCGACAAAATATTAGCAGATTTTGTCAGTCGTTTTTTATAAAACACCCATTGGACAAAAGAATGTTGTTACCAATAGTATTTTACAGATTGCAAGACTTTAAATGACAGCCAGTATTTACCATGGTTTTGTATGAAGACACTTATTGATAAAGCCTGTTAAGCCTGGTTAAGTACATCTTCTAACACATTATTGACATAGATGTGGCAAATTAAAAGCAAACGCATGCTCACCATTGATGAAATAAATCATTCTAATAAATTTTATTTTCACAAATTCCAAAGCTTTACTCTTTGATCTTTTTCAATTCCATGATAACAGTATCGGTAGCACTTCAGCATGAGAACTTTGGTCCATGCCTAGTAAACACAGTTTTATTTGAGAAGGAATTAACTAAGTCTCGAGAATCAAATTTAGGCATCATCTTGCTTACGTTTATAAACGAGACCTGAACCCAACAAGAACAATAGCTTTATCTTCAGCACAGAAGGCGGATACCAAGAATACCATGATGTATCATGGGATTGTTTTTAACGTACCGCGATAACTACCACAGTATACCACTATTATATTATCGAGCAACAATTCAGTTTTCTGGGGCAGGGGATTCTGATTTTCTTCTTCATTTCCTGCTGTTACGTGACTGGGAAAATAGTTTGCCATAATTTAAAGCAAACTCACACTGTATTATGTCCATTATATTATTTTTATTTTAAAAATTCTTGGGGTGAATGAAAATGAAATATATCGGTTTCTAAACAAAAATCGCAGGCCCCACTACCACCCGAAATCTAAATAGCTGGAACCTCATACTAGATGGATGCGTTATGTGCATGTTAATTATAATATAAATTTTAATTCAAAACTACTTAACATAGTTTACGTAAGCTTACACTGTAGATGACACCTTGTAAAAGACGATGTGTAGATATAAAAAAATTGAAGCACTGACATTGTAGCCTAAAATATACTAGCCTCACTATTGCTTTAAAAGGCAGATAAACTTTCAAAGGGGTGTTAACACCCGGGACAAGATGTTTATCAGACAGTAAGTAGATATAAAACACACAGACTCTTCAAAGGAGAAAATATTTAGTATGCTAGAGACCTTACGTTAAATTCAGACTTAAAACATCTGCTTCCTGAAAATATTTGGATGATTCTCACTCTTACATACGGGCACGTGTACTTAACACAATAACAATATACGCTAGTGAATAACGAAACAAAATTACACTTTACTTCTTTCAATCCTAATTTTTCCCATAGCTTGATTTGGTCTGAAAATCCTATTCGGCACCATGTTACACATTTGACACGTGACCATAAACCACAATTACTTTTTCTATATGTTCTCTACATTTATTTCTCAGTACTGACCTTTCAGCTGTGTGACAATCAATACAAATCATATGCTAATCTAACAATACGTCCAAAGATGACTTCACGGTGAAGTTCTTGTCAAAGGTCATCGACATTTTGTATTTTGAGATGCTGCACTGTAAACATAGCAGCATGTAAACCGAACACATATTTCACTTCCGGATCATCACCAACGCCTTATTACTCAATGTGCACTGTCGCCGAAATATACACAGACAACCACTTTCTGAGCTCATATTCTCAAGAATAAACAATTACCTTTAAATCCCTACCAAAAATGCATAAATATAAATCTTCTATCACCACCAAAATGAGAGAGGAGAAAATGTTATAAAAATAGGCTAGAAGTAGATTCGGGGTACTGACCTGGACATACTGGGATTCATATGTATATAAGAAATGGAAACAATTCCGAGTGTTACTATCCTTTCGCGGAAATTTACTGCTGTAAATAAGATGCAGTCTTGCCCTTGGAAACTCGACCTTGACTTTGGAATCGAGTCACATGTAATTTTTGTACTGTCGGGTTTACAGTGTTGTATGTTTCTGGATTACGTAGGAACTACTATCCTTACAGTCATGCTACCATGGCGGACTGGTGATTAGCATTTACAACTTTAAACAAGGTACGATTTGAGAGAAAGAAAAAATATTTAAAGTGGTTTCAAATAAAAATTAATTTTTAAAAAAGGAAGCAAATATCGAGCATAATTCACCTTTTTTAGACATTAGTATACGGTGCCAACAAAGCAAGCCGGGGGAAGTAAGAGCTCCAAGACACTAACCGTGCGGGAGATGGCATATAAAGTGTTACGTGCTTAGGCTCGAATAAGCAGCAACACAGAAAGAGTGAAAACTAACAATATTGTAAAACTTTAACAATGATTTTTATTAAGTACAATTATTTAATTAATATAAATAAACTTACGGTTTTAGAGAATCAAATCCAACAATAATCCAATATAGAATTCACAAAAATAATCCACTAATGGAATTCGCAAGAGTCCTGATAACTAAATGTTCTAATAGTTCCAGGTTCGAATCTTGACGATGTAATCCAAAATGGCTGACAATGTCACGTGATGCAGTTCTTGTTTTATAATCATCCAAATGAAAATATAAATTCAGGTTCTTTACCAAATAATTCCTCTTTCTATGACGAAATGACACAATGTCCAGAATAAGATAATTAAAATTAACACTCAAACATAAATACACAACTTAACTTTAATAAACCCAGATTCTACTGAATCTCTCTTCAAGTACAATGATTTAAATACCCATTTTTAATATGTAAACAAGGGATCATGTGATTTTCTAGAAATTGATAGAAGGTCAGAGGAAGAGTCTACCTTCACCAAGTCACGTAATAATAGAATGATCTAGATATTTCCTACCCCCAAGAACTAAAAATAAAAAGTTGTCCTTGAAATTAACCAATAGTTTTAGAAGCTTGTTGACAATGTCTAAAGCAGGGTCAGGAATTAGGTCAACAAGCCAAGGTCAAAACCTGTTTACAGTTAGAGTCTAGGTCAGTCTGAATTTACCAGAAAAATCTCCCAATTAATGAATATTAAAGGCAAAATGGCAAATTTGGATTTAACATTCAAAAATAAATAATTTAAATCCAATAGATGTAACAAAAGGGAGCAGGTTGAACAAGCTTAAGGAAAGGAAATTATTTTGTCCAAAGAAAGTATCACATTCTAAAGATAATGTGAGTGTAAAACGGCTCTTATATTGAAGTATCGATTCCTATTTAGAACTTTGTGACGAAATTTGATCTATAGAAGCATACTATAAGTATAAGAAATAACTGACTAATCGTATTTTGCAATATTACTCGTGAATCTAAACAAAACAGTTGACTTATTACTCATGCCCAGGGGTGCCCGCAGAATTATATTTTTTTTTTGGGGGGGGGGGAATTTAGTGGTTTAGTGGTCAGCATTAAGTTTTTCAGATGTTTGGGGCAAACAAAACATATTTAGAAGTGAAACATGGCACTTGCTCACCAACACCAACACCCCTTTCTGCTATGTACGGGGTACCCGTGTTCAAGTGTACAATTTTTTACATTGCTAAGTTGGCAATTAAAAACTATTTACAGACTCCAACTATAACAATGGATGAGAATATGTATCTCTGATTCGCGCCAATAAAGAAGAGATAATAACTAATACGGTTAAAGCCCACACGTGCCGCAGCTCAGTGGATATAATGCTGGATTCCAACGCAGGAATGTGGTTTCCATTCGTAAAGCTTGTAATGCCTGCTAGCGCGTTTATCCCCCAAAAGGCTGGATACAACACTATTGTTGTCCAACATAAACTAAGTCAAACTGGCAAAACAACTTAAAAACCCAACACCACCCGAAATGGTGTGAATCTCTAATGCATCATCAATCATTTTAGGAAAAGAAATTTAAAGTGGCTTAGCCCAGCCAAACTAATGGTGTGCGCTCTATGCACACCAATAAAAAAGAGAAAGTATATATTTAAACGTCTCATTGGATCCGTTGAAGTCAGAGGCAATGTACAAAGAAGACTTTAGAAACAATGTGCAACGTTGCAATTAAGGAACAGACTATTTTCTCAATTTTATATCTTTGATTGCAAGTAAATCTGTTTCTTCTAATATTGACATGGTTTCACTAAGAACGTAACCATGACTTGATCATAAATTTATTTGAAGAATTATTATTGAAAACATTTGACACCTTTGAAATTTCAAAAATTTTGAAACTAAGTTTCAAGAACCATTTTAACAGTTGCTAGTATTACCCAGTTATTTTATTATTTTTTTATTTTTATATGTAATGTACATTTATATGACATTTCATATGGTCAATGACATTGCTATTACTCGCAAATTATATCAAATATATATTTCATGCCTTTAGCTAGTAATTAAATGAAAACAAATAGCCCAACATGATTTACGCTTGACATATATCCAGTATTAATTAACCAAGATTAAGAGCTACAAAAATGTGAATTACAACTTTAAATCGCTAAGCCACGTAACTCTGCAGACTACAAACTAGAGATTCGTTAATAAACTTAATTTTAGAAACCTTAAACGACTTTGATAATGACTGGAGCATTATGTTTATTAAGCATGCCTTTATCTCTGTACATGATATTTGCTGCCTTGAGTAAAATAATTAAACCAATATATAAAAATCGGGAGATATTTTACATAAGTTCTGTTCCTGCAATGATACATATTATTATTATGATCATCGTCGTCGTCGTCGTCGTTGTCATCATCTTCGTTATCATCATCATCGTCGTCATCATAATCAACAACAACAATGATAATTATTATTATTATTATTATTATTATTATTATTATTATTATTATTATCAAAGCAATACCACCACCAAGTTTAACATTTTTTAAAAAATATTGTTCGTTATTTTTCAAGCAGCTGTTTCCAAACTTTCATACCTTAACACAGCAAGGGAAAGTGATGATTGATTATGTCTTAAGGTTTATTAAAACATTGGACATATACACGATCTGTATTCGACACCTTTTTATTAGTGGATATAAAATCTTCGAGCTTATCAGTCTTGCCTACCAATCAGAATAAGGGGTAGCAAACAATGGTGGACTAAGAGCTGTTCAAAACTGTATTCGTTTCGATTTTATCCTTTCATTTATACGATTCAGTGTCTATACTTGTGAACTGAGATAACAGTTTGAAAACTGACAGAAACGAAAGAAGACTAAACAAATATCTAAAAAGATGACTCAACAAACGTCTGGATTACCGTGTTTGACTGCTCTTATATTCTTGTTAGGTGAGTGAAAATATCAAATAATTTCCAAAACATCTGCGTGTGCCATTCTGAATTTAATAATTATTAATTATTTAATTATTTTACAACTGATTAGGTGTTAGATTCAATGTCAATAACAATCTGAAATTTTTTAATACATGTATTATTAAGAGTAACATAATAATAATAATAATAATAATAATAATAATAATAATAATAATAATAATAATAATAATAATAATTATTATTATTATTATTATTATTATCTTTATTATTATTATTATTATTGCATGTACAGTTAGCTTGAAAGTAAAACTTTAATAACTAAATACACTATTAAGCACAAAATTCAATAATTGCAAAGTTGCAAACATTTTGGATGCATACAGATTTTACACTCTCTTAATAGCTGACATAATGGTTCTGACAAGATACAACTGTTTTCATGACTTTTAACATTCTTGTATCATATCATGTGACTAGTTTTGACTCGTTGTTGATATAAATCAGAAGCAGACAGACTATCATAAAGGAGTTGACATTTGGTATATTTTAAGAATAGCTTCGCAATAATTCCAGGTGGACTTTTGGCTTCAGCCATTCCAACAGAGAAAGTCAGAATACAAAAGTAAGTCAAATGATGCTTACATACATACATACATACATACATACATACATACATACATACATACATACATACATACATACATACATACATACGCGCGAGAAGACGAATTATAAAATGGGAGCCTCTAACTCTCCAGGTTTACTGCCACGAGCTCAACGATATCAACATATCCTTACACTGTAGAGAAGCTGTTCAACCAAGGATGGAATTGGCTCTGAGTGCCTTTTGAAATTTTGTCCAGAGACGTCCGAAGGACGATAGTTTCAAGCGAACGATATATTTAAGAGGTTATCTGTTCACAGGTTCGAAACTTTCCATGAAAAAATTGCATCTTCCTCCTTGATGTGTTCATATTTATTATATACATATAGCTATTTTAAAAATCAAACACGCACTGTAAATTAAATATACATAACAATAGCAAGATGCAGTTACTATAATGCAGCAATTCTTAAAATTTTGGCCGACGACCCAGATTATATTTGTGGTGCCAACTTCGCGACCTGTCACCTTCCATCCATCAAATGCCCAAACTAAAGAAAACACACTTGGGTTAGAAATTTCAAATTATTCAGGCTGATCTCGGCGACCCAGTTTTGGGTTGCGACAGAGGGTTTAAGAACAATTATTGCAAGGTATTAAACAGTCAGATCTACCCTAGACGATATAAGTTACTTAGGTATGAATACGAGCATTTGAAAAATCCAACATCAGCTATTAATTATGCCAAAATGAAAGTTGAAAGTATTTGCATCATACCACGATGTTGTTGATATTTGTTAGGACGTGATCTACGTGCGCCACAAACTTCGGCGTCTTTTTTAAATGTTGGGAAGAGGGAAAGGCGAAGGTTTGAACCCGAGAGAAATTATATCTTTAGATATAAGTAGTTACCTCTGGCCACGTAAGCCACTGACTAAATTGACTAAAAACTTTAAAATTAAAAACTGCAAATACAGGTCCCGAATATTAGTGAAATATGGAGCGAGTGTGGAAATAAGAAAATGCTGAGTGTTTTAGGATTCCAACCTCAACCCAACCAAAATTACAGAAAATGAAAGAATTTTTAAATTAACGTACTAGTTTTTGTTTGTACTGAGACGGTTTTGCAAGTACAGGACGTTGTCCCGATTTCCTAAAGCATGTCGGCTTTCCTAGAACAGCTAGAGTTTAAGTCAAGTTCAGTTCTAATTTTGCGTGCAAATAATTTGCAAAGAACGATGGGATAGCTGCATTAAATCTACACTTTTGAACAAGATATTCACCTTATAGCTTAACATTAAGAAAATGCCCTTAAATAAAAAAATATGATTGATTCGTTTTTAATAAGACTGTCAGCACATCATACCAAGGCAGCCAGGCTATTTTGCAGTGATACATTGGACAGTTACCTTTGGCTGCCCTTGGCAGGTATCAAACCAGCGACCCAAGGATTACATTTCTGACACTCTACCAATTTGGATTACTGTTGCTCGAGACAAGATGTTTACTCGAGGATGTACACACGTTCAGGTGTTTTATGAAAGTTTATCCTGCTGTCTCGAAAGTTCATATTTGTTTCACTCCAGAAATGACACAAAATAACACCAATTATTCGAGTTTATCAGCAAATAATGCAATCGTTTAATGTACATCCAAGTGCTAAACCGACGCCCGAATGAGATCATCGTGTACTCTGTTCTGCCAGAAATTACAGATCTGGATGTATGATTTCGATTATCGGAAAATATTAAATTATCAGTGGCACCTTGAGTATATGAATTGGCTAATGCTTCGTTGTACATATACCGGATACAAAAGCCTATAGTGTTCTTATCACTTTAGTGATCATTCATCAGTAATTGTTTTGTATTTACAGGAACAGGAAAACTAACAACAAAGAAAAATGACTACGAATTCATCTTCAAAAGAGGAATTAATGGCACTTCAAAGTTTAATTTGATTACCACATTAGTAGCCACCTGAAAGTAAAATAAAACAAACATGGTCAGAAATAGACAGTAATAGTGCAACATGCGTTTTATCAATCCCTAGTCGGCAGTTTCTCTGCATACTTGTGTCCTTCATTTTCTTGACCACGTTTCAATCACTCGCTCTCGGAAGAACACGTTTAAATTGTCAAACATGTACAATAATTGAAAAAGAATAATTAAGATTAAATATTATTGTTACTTCTCAAAAAGAGTTGGAAATAGGATTATTTCCTTTCTCTCTCATTTAGACGATCAAGTGGTTGTCCTACAGACATATGGAGCAATTGGACAAATAGAGACAAGCCAACGACAACGTGGGTGGGTCGAGAAACTGGAGAAGGTGACAACGAATATTTCAACAAGGAAGAGATCCGATCGTTTTGCCCCAACGGAATTACAACGAATGTTGAATGTGTCCCAGCAGACAGCTCCATACACGCGTCACGGTATACCTATACTTGCGATATCGACAAAGGTTTAGTTTGTGCCAATGGAGACAACAGCGCCGGTGGTTGTGCAGATTTTCAAATTCGGTACAAGTGTACTATTCAATGCCCAAGTACGTATTTAACAAAATATCAGATTTATTGTTAAATTATTTTGTAAAATGGTCAAGAATGTATATTGAAACGATTTGGTAAGAGATCAAAAAGAAAATCGTACAATTCCACTTAGTCGCATCGTTCATTTAGAATCCCCAATACTCGAACACGAGGATCTAGTATCCATCGATACTCTCTCCTACAAGACATAAAAATGCAGACTTGCATCCTACGTGATTTTCAATTTATAATACTGCTGTACATGTGATCTTCTTAGTAAATACTTTAGGACAAGTCATTGATTACAAATGTACGTCAAACATGCGTAGAATAAGTGCACTTTGAGGAAAAGGAAAATATGTAGAGCAGATAAATATTTTCGATCATGTGGTGGAGTAGTTCCATTGTATCGCACTAATGCCTTTTTATTTAAGAAAAATCTTATTTTTATTGAACATTTCACATTCAAGTACTTCTACCCTGTGTTTGGTCTCTGAATCAGTTTTAATGTAAATCTTTCCAATTTGGGAACGACAAAACTGGCGTTTAATATTTGCCAATATACCAATATGGCCATGTTGCCTCCACCCCACCCCACCCAAAAAAAATAATAATAATAAAATTCATCATTGTCTACGTTGCACATTTTAGTATTATAAAACAAAAGAAAACAAATAAAATGTAATCACCATCATGAGAGGCTTGCCAAAATTAAAGCGGTTGAGCTAATCCTAGTGATTTAACCTTGGTTAGCATAAATATTCCCACGGTCTACTTTTCGATATTTAAAAAGGGAGACGCTCCCGTTATAAGGTGACTGAAGCCGTGTTATTCAGGATAATTCAGATAACAAATATTCGCATCATCAAAAATTCCTCTGAATTTTACGATTTAGTCCTGCCTTTTAAATACAATTTTTAGGGAGACCCCTTATCCTTTAAAGTATTTATATAATTCAGTTTTCTATCTTCAGTCCAAGAGAAGACGCAAGGGGAAACTACTTCACCGACTGTTTGGAAAGTTCACGCTGGCGTGTGCGGGGCGCTTTTCCTTGTCGTATTATTACTTCTCGGAAAGGTCTTCTTCATGGCAAAGAAGTAAAAGTCTCAGTAGTGATACCGCAACCACATGAGCAACGAATTAAAACGTGAAAAGCATAGAAATGACCGTGCCTTTTTGCTTGTTAATGTAATGTGACCTTGATAGATCACGATTCACTTTTTAATACATTATTACTGTTGTTAAAAATGCATAGAATTATCCAAGACAAAATCAACTTGAAATGTGCTCGTTCAACATTTTTTTCACGAGTTCGAATAGACTTGTGACCCTTTGGTGTCACATATGTAAACATTGTATAGTTAGATTCCGTGAGGGTACCTGAATATGTATTTTGTCGAGCTGATGACTTGATAAAAACAGACTGATATCCATGGAAACGTTGAAATGATGAGCATACTACAAGATTTTGCGTTTTCAATGATTTTCAGGAAATGTTGAGATAAAGTTCAAGCTTTAAATATCATGTCACTTTTCTGCGCATACTAGATCTTGTGTAATCCTTTTAAATGCTAGCGATACATTAAAATAAATCAAACCAATTTTTGTTTTTGTTTCTACGTACACAAGAGGCTGTATTACGTTTCTATTGCTTTAGCTGTACGATTATTCTCAGCTTAAACTATGTCGGAGCTATATTTTGGACCTAAATGTATGTATGCAACTTTATATTACAATTTACATAGAAATCTATTTCTCCGATACAATACTAGAATAGTCGTCTAATCACTTAACGGCCACACATTCACGGGGACTAATTTCACACTTTAACGTTTTCCTTGCTTTATATTGGAATGACTTATTATACTTTTCCAAAACCAAATACCTGTATTTAATGCCACGTACTTCTAAACGTAAACAAACCGCACATAATCTAAGTATTACCTTATCAAATGGTCAAACACTTGGACGTTATAACATCTCGGGAATTCCTTATGTTTAGGAAATAGGCAGGAAACCAGTCAATACTTGTTAATAATGTGCATTACAAGGTCGGCTAGTAGTATTTGGCTAAATACCCGGTTCGACAAACATTTTACAAACACCGATCCTCATCAACCGAGAAATAATCACTAAAACGTAACACTCTAAAAAGGAGACAAATACTATAAATAGCATATAACCTAGGTTTGTTATCGCATAAAAAACGACGATACTTAGCTATATCTATATTTTGCTTCCATTATTAGACGCCATTTCATCTGAGTTCGTTGTGGTATCTTGCACTTCAAAAACCAGTCTTCCTTAGAACGCTTATTTCAACATGATGTAATAATATTATAAAATAATAAAATTAACTAGAGACAGTCATACATACAATTATATTGCTATGAAGGATATACAATATATCAATTTAAATTATACAATTTTATATATTGCACTGGCATTAAGTCCATTAGGATACAAAGTATCTAACTTATGAATCCAATAAGTTTCTTTTATGAGTCTGTTCAAGCCACCATGTACAATATATATATTGGCATGAAAGAAAAATCGAGTAAAGAGTGATTGTGTTAAAATGTGTTGAAATATTAGAGGAAAACATAGTGTCTAGTGCCAAATTTTTCGTCAGTGAAATTCAGTAATTAATTCGTAGGCTCGCCGACGATTAATTATCTTGGAGTAGAGTTTGGAGGGAGGAATGTTTTCTTACCTCGGTCAGACTGTTACAATATTTAGAGTGAAAACGGACTGGGTGTTTGACACGCTTAAAAATACGATTTTTTTCACGTACAAGCTGACAAAGTGATTTGAAACAAATGATAAGGTGATAAGGTGGCATTTTTGGCATCTTGATAGACGGTTTTCAAAAGGTCCGCAAGAATAGCATTTATTCCGATTGGGCGAATGTATAGGGAAGGGGGTGTGTCGGACTCCAGAATCGGGGAAATATATACTACGTATCAAACGAGGTTAGTCAGTCTGAAAATTTCTCTGCAAGAGAGAAAACCAAAGGTGGTAGAAGTATTTACCAGGACTTCGAGCGTGCTTTGAAAGACAGACGTTCGTAAAATTGTGGTATAAAATTGTGGTTCCGGGAAACTGAATGTGGAACGATTGTAAGACGCCAAAAACACAAGGTATTTAACTCAAATTCACCTTTATCATGATGTAATGTATATGCTGTTTATCTTTGTCATAGATGCATAATGTATCGATACTATGATACAAATAGTTCAGTATTACATTGATTTAATAACGTACTTTTATATGTTTCTTTGTTACAGATGCATGATGTGTTCATACTGTTGTATGGATAGTCGATTTTACAGTGATTTAATAATGTATTTTGAATTCTGAATTAGCATTTTTTACCTTACATACTTAGGTAGGTAAATGGGTGGTGTAGAAAACCCGCCGTGTACATTTATGATTGGAAAGTGTTACATTAATTCGAATTTATCATATTAGTAAATATGGATTGTGTGTGATGTTATATTGCCTCACTTTACGTAATGATTTACGGGAATATATGACTTTCCCGAATTCTGATGTCGATAATTAGCAGTATAGCTCTATTGATCTGAAAACTTGTATAGAATTTGTTAGCCGTATAAATGATAACACTGATAGTAAGATCTGATTGTTCGAACATGAAGACGGACGAACAATCGCAACTCTTAAAGTAACGAGATACTTAGGGCGTTTTATCCTTTTCTTTTCAAGGAAAAATAGTTTGTTTGAAGTAATAGCGAGGAAGTCGGAATTCAGAGACGGAAAACAAGTTGGAAGACAGAGTTGTGTAATCCCGCTTACAACCAAAGGGCAAGCAAGTCAAGACGAACACAGAAGAGAAAAAAAAGAGAACCAGTCGTCGAACAAGGTCATTTTGAATCACTCAACAGTCCAATGTTAAATGAACATTCGATTCCATGATGAAATTTACTCTCAGTATTAACGGCTAACTTCATGTATTTTTATTAGTGTTTGGATTCTTATGAATGTATCCATTATTTTAAAGTTTCAGTTTATGTATTTCTGAACTAAGTGTATTCAGAAAGAAAGAAATTGTAATTCACAGTGTCATTCTTTTCTTAGTTGTATTTTTAATTAAATTCATATTTTATCTTTACGGGGGCTCGTGTGTTGTCTTGTTCAAAGTACCATCTCAGATTACTATATCCAGTGACCGGGCATATTACACCGTAGAGATCATCCTCTAGATAACGATAATTAGTGAGAGGCGGTTTTCAAGTGTTGTTTTCCCAAGTTGCGCAATACTTCTGACCAGGCCTTGTGCAATATAGTACTAATAACACTTTGATAACCGGCAGCGCCCCATTACACATAGGGTCTGTATAAGTTCTTATAACAAAGCGATGGTTATTCATTCTCTTAGAAACTTGTTGAAGTATTTGTCCAACATATTGAATGCTACATTTTTTTTTACAGGTTTTTAAATAAATCACATCAGTTGATATGCAGTTTGTGTTAACACGTAGAGAAAAAAAAAACTCTTTTGTATTAGCACTACTGAAAGTAGTACTTTCTCTGAAGTTTGCACATCGAGAGCACGGGCTTCTGTTACATTTCGATGACGAAAAGTGTATTTCTTTATTATTTGATTTCTGTCTGTTTAGATCTAATTAAAAAATCTTGCAAGTTCTAAAAGCGAGGATTGGTTTAGTTTTGTAAAGTGATTTAACGCTAGTTTTATTGGATAAATTTAGGAGACTATAATATTTATTAATTATAAGACCTATATTAGGCAATGAAGGATTATATTGTATTGTGAAAGTAATTACATCTCTCTCTATTTTACATTCTGCTATTTTTAAACCTCATCTTGAGTAAGATTTCGGACCTTGTTCAGCGCAGAATCAATTATATATGTAGGATAATTTCTATTTTGGAAATAAGTTCGTAATTTATTCAAAGAATTTTGTATTTTACAACCATCTGTAATAATGCGACTGTATCTTTTGGACTGGCTATATGGTATATCGTTTTTACATGACATGGGATGACATGAAGAATATTCCACATATTGGTGGATATTAGTTTCCTTGATATGAATATTTGTAGAGAGAGTGTTATCACTATTTTTTATTACATTTACATCTAAAAATGAAACCTTCGTACTAGATGCAGTATAAGTAAATTTAATCGTTGGGTGACAATGTTTTAGGCGATCAACACATTTTTGAGAGAGAGAGAGAGAGAGAGAGAGAGAGAGAGAGAGAGAGAGAGAGAGAGAGAGAGAGAGAGAGAGAGAGAGCGCATATTTGCTTTGATAGAAATGGTCATATTATCATGGTATTGCAAGTTTACCTTTTCTTCCGTGAATAAAAATATCCATTACTATTCTAAAAATATATCTTGGTTTCCCACATGGTAAATAAAGTAGCTTTGTCCTGAAAGTTATCTCGAGTTTTAAAAAATGCCACGCATTTCTTCCTCTTTGATAACGCGTGCCACATATTCTCAATTCCACCATGAGGCGTGCTAAATGTTCTTTATGAAGAGGCTTGTCACATGTTCTTGACTCTATAATGAGGCGTGCCATATTCTTTGCTGTTATCCTCTTTACTCTTATTATGAGTGCCACATAGTATTTACTCTTATTATGAGTGCCACATATTTTTTACTCTTATAATGAGTGCAACATATTCTTTACTCTTAATATGATTAGAACCACATATTTTTGCTCTTATTATGAGTGCCACATATTTTTTATTCTCATTATGAGTGCCACATATTCTATACTCTTATTATGAGTGCCACATACTCTTTACTCTCAGTATGAGTTCCGCATTTTCTTTACTCTTTTTTTGACTGCCACATAATTCTTACTCTTATTATGAGTGCCACATATTATTCACTCTTATTATGAATAGTACCACATTTTTGCTCTTATTATGAGTGCCACATATTCTTTACTCTTATTATGAGTGCCACATATTCTTTACTTTTATTATGAGGAGCACCACATACCTTTTTTACTCTTATTATGTGTGCCACATATTCTTTACTCTTTTTATGATTAGTACCACATTTTTACACTTATTATGAGTGCCACATATTCTTTACTCTTATTATGAGTGCCACATATTCTTTACTCTTATTATGAGTGCCACATATTATTTTCTCTTATTATGAGTGCCACATATTATTTTCTCTTATTATGTGTGCCATATAATCTTTATTCTTCTTGTGAGTGCCATATATGCTTTACTTAATTTTTCATCCTTCATCAAAAGAATCTTTTGCGAATACAGATTAGACAATTCATCGTCTAAATTAATATAATATCAATTCATTTTTGTAACTATGTAGTTGTTATTTTTAACCCAACTTGTCACATTATTCTGATCGATTGGAAGGTAGCGGTTCTTATACTTTTAGATGGCGGTGAACACCTGCTAATGGGTCCGCTGCCCACCCCAACCCCCCTAAAAAAAACCAATACGTTAGCTGCTATTGAACCAGTATAGTTTTGGCTGTGATCCTGCGTTTAAATAGTGGTTAACCGCTATTTTGCTACTTAACCACGATATTTGACAGGGAAATAATCATTTATGTGAGGGTAACAGGTACCTACAAATTATATCCATTATATGCATCTTAATGGAGAGGCTTGGATCAAGGCGAGTATTAATAGAGAGGCTTGGGTCAAGGCGAGTATTAATGGAGAGACTTGGGTCAAGGCGAGTATTAATGGAGAGACTTGGGTCAAGGCGAGTATTAATGGAGAGACTTGGGTCAAGGCGAGTATTAATGGAGAGGCTTGGGTCAAGGCGAGTATTAATGGAGAGGCTTGGGTCAAGGCGAGTATTAATGGAGAGACTTGGGTCAAGGCGAGTATTAATGGAGAGGCTTGGGTCAAGGCGAGTATTAATGGAGAGGCTTGGGTCAAGGCGAGTATTAATGGAGAGACTTGGGTCAAGGCGAGTAATAATGGAGAGACTTGGGTCAAGGCGAGTATTAATGGAGAGACTTGGGTCAAGGCGAGTAATAATGGAGAGGCTTGGGTCAAGGCGAGTATTAATGGAGAGGCTTGGGTCAAGGCGAGTATTAATGGAGAGACTTGGGTCAAGGCGAGTATTAATGGAGAGGGTTGGGTCAAGGCGAGTATTAATGGAGAGACTTGGGTCAAGGCGAGTATTAATGGAGAGGCTTGGGTCAAGGCGAGTATTTATGGAGAGGCTTGGGTCAAGGCGAGTAATAATGGAGAGGCTTGGGTCAAGGCGAGCATTAATGGAGAGGCTTGGGTCAAGGCGAGTATTAATGGAGAGGCTTGGGTCAAGGCGAGTAATAATGGAGAGGCTTGGGTCAAGGCGAGTATTAATGGAGAGGCTTGAGTCAAGGCGAGTAATAATGGAGAGGCTTGGGTCAAGGCGAGTATTAATGGAGAGGCTTGGGTCAAGGCGAGTATTAATGGAGAGGCTTGGGTCAAGGCGAGTAATAATGGAGAGGCTTGGGTCAAGGCGAGTATTAATGGAGAGGCTTGGGTCAAGGCGAGTATTAATGGAGAGGCTTGGGTCAAGGTGAGTATTAATAGAGAGGCTTGGGTCAAGGCGAGTAATACTTGCTAAGCTGTAAAATGCAGAATAAATTTGCATAAGTCTATAAGTCAGAAATCACCGCGATTGGCAGAGAAACCATCATTTTTCAAGACGCTAAATTTTGGGGGATTTTAAATGGCCGCCAGATTCAAAAGCTAATTTAAATCTCTCAGTGTTGGTGTTTATTGTTTACATGTTACAGTGTGATCGGTTAATTCGGGTTAAAAGAAATATATCAATATGTGAATGTTTCATACTTGGATAATTGTCTCGGAATTACTGTGGAATATGCAATTTAGAATAAAAACCGTGTTTTTAAGTTCTATAGAAAATCTCTTGGAATTATTTCTATGTTATCTTATGGTTTAAATTGATTCCAGACGACCTACTATCGTATTTCTGTACTTAGCTATCGACATTCATGCATTCTTCTTATTAACATACAAATTTCTTGACTTTTGATTAGGAAATAAATATATTAGTTACAAGTCAAAAATTAGCACAATGATTACTTATAAGAAGGGTCCCCGAGTGACCGAGTGGTCTAAAGCGCTCTCCGTTACAGACCACTGCCATCTCACTTCTGTCTGCGTGGGTTCGAGTCTCGGATTCAGTCCATGTGGGTATGTGAGAAAGTTTGCCAGTAGGTTCTCGTGGGTCGGTGGTTCTTTCCTTCACCATTAATACTGGCCATCATGTATAGCTTAACTTTTGCTGAAAAATGGCGTTAAACCCTACAATTTAATTAACAATAACTTATAAGAAAACTGTTAAGGCCACCCTTAACAAACGTTTGCAGGGACAAACAAAGGAACAGTCAAACACCAAACAAGGATCAAGCATTAACTCCCAATCCAGGGTAACACACGACCCAGGAGATTTAATTATTGACAGGGTGGACTTAATCAAATCCATAGGGATTTCCAACAAACGAAACGATCCACGAAAGGGGATGTTACAAAAGAAGATATCAACTCACATGTAACTAGAGATAAATTAGGGTGTATGGTCAAAAATTGGGTTGCAACTGTTTGTCAAAATCAAAACAAATTTGAAAAGAGAACTGCAGCAAAACATAGAGATAAGATGACCCATTTCCAGGACAGGAAGTAGTATTTAGTGTATATAAATGAAGAATTAAATAAAAATTAGAAACTAAAACTGAGGATTTGAAGTTGTAAGAACTCGAAAACAATAGCATATCCACAAATAAGGATATTCAGGATGTAAACCAGAACGAAGAATACTCCAGAAAAATGAAAATATATAACTTGTCAGAGACACAAAATGAAAATTCAGAAACTCATTTGAATGAATTAAAGAAGTCACATGTAAAGACATGGATGATCGAGACATATTCTCCTCCATAGGAATACGGGACTACCAACGCCAATAATACCAAAACTTGGCAATTCTCTTGCTAAAAAATAGCTTGAAAAGAACAAAAGGAAACGAAGAAAATCTGTCAATAAGAATGATTTCATAGGTAAGCCAGTTAAACATGGTTCTCGTTAACAAGCTCTCCACGCAATTAAGAAAAAAGAAACTGACTCGTATTTTAAATTACTCAGTCTATACTAAAAAATAAACTCACTAGTATTTTAAATTACTCAGTCTATTCTAAAAAAGAAACTGACTCGTATTTTAAATTACTCAGTCTATTCTAAAAAAGAAACTGACTCGTATTTTAAATTACTCAGTCTCTACTTAAAAAGAAACTCAGAAGTATTTTAAATTACTCAGTCAATTCTAAAAAAGAAACTGACTTGTATTTTAAATTACTCAGTCTGTTCTAAAAAAAGAAACTGACTCGTATTTTAAATTACTCAGTCTCTACTTAAAAAGAAACTCACTAGTATTTTAAATTACTCAGTCTATTCTAAAAAAAGAAACTGACTCGTATTTTAAATTATTCAGTCTATTCTAAAAAAGAAACTGACTCGTATTTTAAATTACTCAGTCTATACTAAAAAAGAAACTGACTCGTATTTTAAATTGTACAGTCTATACTAAAAATAAAGGCAGGGAGAATGCTTAGGATTGACCTTTTCGATTACGCTAATGCAACAATTTTTTCCAAATCATAGATCTCGTATGTATGATTAAAGGATTGTTGGATTATTTTTTTATCTATATAATAAGATTAGAAAAACATCATTCATGTAAAGTATTCCATACTTTCCGATGATTATTATGAAGATTATATATATCTTTTAGACTTTGTGCAATTAACTTTCAGTTAATGTGATACATAAGTATCAACGCAATCTTAAAGATATCTGCCACTTTGACAAAACAAATATATAACTATATCAGTATGTAATCACAAACGTTTCGGCCATATATTCAAACTGGACCTGCGTTCATGTGTGTGTAACAACAGTTAATTAGCTAGCGTTCACGTGTTGTTGTTTAGTTGGGTTTTTCCTTCCCTCCTGGTCTCATTAATTTAGTTAAGAAAAATTCTTGTGGTTTTTTAATCCAAAATTATTTATCGTGCACCTGCTTTATGGAGCAAAATGTAGCGTACATTGTTGTGTTATTGCGTTATACATAAGATGAGACGCCGTGTTCTAACCAAAATAACATTAATATATACAAACAACTACTGTGAGGTCTTAACACAGAGTGGAATCAAAGATGCAGATGTCTGTAGATAGTATGGCTTATGCACAAGGTTTTGATTGGTCTGTTACACATGTATAATAATGATACACCTCTCTTCATACAAAGACACGGTTTTGATAAACTTTAAATAAACTGTATATAATAATAATTAGCCATTATAACTAATATATCACAATCAAGTTCGTCTTTAATAACAATGATTGCAATGATCAACCAATAAATCTCTAAGTGAGACTGAGAATACATTGTATATTTTTTTAAAGATCTTGTTGCTTGTTTGATTGCTATTTCATGTACACTGCTGGTCCTTATCCTGAATTGTCGTCATTGTTTATCAACAAAACCATAAATTGTGCTACACTAATGAATGTTCTATTAGCTGAGGTTCTATTATCTGTGAGTGCAGGATTTCACAAATGCTTCTTATCCGGGATATGTACGGGTCTTAGAAACTGATGTTGTACTGACTTGGTAAGTCTTTGGTTTTACTAGCCTTCCAGAACGTGTGTAGTATGTGCAATGGTGACAGTCTTGTAGGATTGTTGCGTTAGGCTCTGGCGTACTTTGGTTGAAATACTGAGATTCCATTGATTTACTGATATTTGCGGAAGTGATACAGCTGTACACAATGTGTTTTCGATCTGAGAGAAGAGCGCATTTACATTGCATTGCAGGCGGGGGGGGAGGCGGGGTTACTTTTCATGAGCTGACGTCTATTGCGACGATAAATGGTACCATCTCTGGTGCGAACTGAGAATGGCCTTCAGTTGTGTTTTTTATTATAAGGACAGGTTCCCAGTTTTTACCTTTTAATTTACTCAGGCTTCTTCGCTTTCCTTAAGTGATTTTAGTGGTTTTGCACTTCTATCATAATTATTTGTTTTCTTCTTGCGAAGTGTAATTTTGTTTTTGACCTCATAGGTTATGGGTGTTTTGGGAATTAGTTTTTCGCGGGTTGTTGGGAGTATTGATCGGTCTCTTCAACAACAATTGTGCTGGTGAGAAGCCGATATCAAGAGCAGTGGCTCGATACTCGAATATGCCTATAACAGGTTCTCTGCCAACGGCTTTTGCTTTTGAGAGAACTCTCTTTGCATTCTGAACTGTTTTCTCCGCTAAGCCGTTCGATTGAGGGTATGCTTTACCTCTAGCTCATAACGCTGCAGTTGCAACAGCATTCGTTGTAGTCGCGGTGGAGCTGTATAGATGGGCTTTTTCATCATAGAAACATGTGGAAGGTGGTCCGTTTGAACGTGTACCTTCCTCGCGTATATATATATATTGATGGAACCGTTTGCATCCAAACAGTATAGCGAACATTTCTTTCTCTATCTGAGCATTAATTTCAGTTATAGTCAAGGATTTTGATGCATAAGCAACGGGCATAATAGAGGCACGGAGACCATATTTTGACTCGTCAACTTGCAAAGTCAGTGGTTTCTTAGGGTCAAAATAGGACAGAACGTGTCCCAGGCTTAAAGTAATTATGTCTTTGGCCTTTTGAAATGTGTATATTTGCGGAGAGTCCCATGAAATCTGTACGTCTTTAGCTAACAGTTGTCTTGACTGACTGGTGACCTCTGCCAAATTTGGGGCAAATTTTGGACAAGTAGACCATGGCAAGAAGATTGGGGTTCCGTTTCTTTGACCGCTGCTACTTTGGCAGAATCGGGTTCTGCTGCCAGAATGTGCCTGAAGTACTGATCTTATGTGACACCTACTTCTAGTTTTTCCTCATTAAGCTGGATTCCTTTATCGAGGGAACGTTTGAGAACATTTCTCAGCATTGTATAATGTTCGTGGCGTGTGTGTCCGAAAACTAGTATATCGTCGCAAATCGAAGCGATATCATTTACACCTTCAACACTCTCATCAATCTGCCTTTGGAATTCATCCTGAGATGATTTCAAACCCTATGGTAAATGCAAGAAACGCTAACGGCCGTAAGGGGTGTTGAAAGTTGTGAGGTATGAAGAGTCACGTGACAATTTTATTGCCCAATATCCTGACCATGTATCCAATTTGGTGAAATATTTTGCACCTGATAATTGGGGTAGGATATCTTCTAATGTGCGCATAGGGTAATGGTGACACAAAATTGTTATAATTAGATCGTGTGGGTCGAGACATAGATTGCTTTTCTACGACAACCATAGAATTTACCTATGCTGTAGGTGATATGCTGTAGGTGATATAACCAGGGCAATGCTATTTTCATTTTCAATGCGATCAAGTTCTGTTTTTAATTTGTTTATAAGTGCGACAGGTACTCGCCGCGTAGGGTGCACTACAGGTGTCGCCTTGAGATTGATGTGAATGGTACATTCCCCTGGGAAAAGACCTATACCGTTGAAGACTTCGGCTTATTCCTTGAGAACAACTGCTTTAGTGAGGGGCGAACTCGTGTTACTTTGTAAAGTTGACAACTGTCTCTCAACAGAGTATGTATATTTAACTACTCCTAACTCCATATAAGATTGTAAACAAAGTGTAAGTGGTGCTTTCGTTTTAGCAATGTAGAATTCAAGTTCATGTGTACGTTCAGTGCGTTTACATTTGAGATTGACTGTACCCATTGTACTCAATAATTTGCCGTCATATGCAAATAATGTGTTTAATGTAGGTTGAAGGGGATACTTTATGCATAGCATTTTGAATATATGCGAGGGTACAATGTTAACTTGAGAGCCAGTATCCAATTTAAAATCAATAATTAACTACATTAGGTCCTACCGCTATCGCTACATACGTCTGGCCATTAATAATTATATCCCTTTATACACTGTCATTCTATAAATCCTCGTTTTGATGTTCATTGTGAATCACACTGACCGTTTTTGATCAACAGACTTTCTTAAAGGGTTTGAGTTATGAAACTTATTGCAGGTCTTTTCTTTTGCAGGGCACTAATCATGGCTTAGATGTGATTTGTAGCCACGGTTTCCACAGGTCCTGTTGACGATTCGTCTGGAAGACGTGGCCCATTTCTTCTTCGGCTGTAGATCTTTTGTCTTCGGCTTTAGTTGAATTGTTGCATGCACTTCCGGTCTGGCTGATGCAGACATGGTCTGGAGCTGCTCTTGGGCATATTCATGCTTTTACTGATGCTAATAGCCTTAACCAAGGACAACTTTTCACCTTCGCTGACAAGTTTTTCTCGTATCCTTGATGACGATACCCCGTAAACAATTATATCTCGAATCATGTCGTCTTCATCTTCGAAGAGACAGTCCTTGGTTAAGAGTGTCAATGAAGTCACACATTAGTATATTGTCCCATAACCTTGAATTTCATTGTTAAACTTGAATCTGGCAGACAGGATTTAATTTTGGTTGCACGTGATGTTTGAAGTTTATAAAGAGCGATGAATGGTCCATTTTATTGTTGAAAATATCTCTACCTTTGTCTCCTACCCAAAAGTAGCATATATTTGGCCTTGACCGCATCACTTCTACGTATCGGTCCGTTACATATTAATTCACAGTGTTGATGGAATTCAGTCCATGATGTGGTAAGATTGGAATTATCCAAGTCCGTGGTAGAGGTAGTACGCCGGAAAGATCGATTTCGAAGGAGTGAGGTTCGTATGCAAAATTTTCAACGTGTTTAATGTATTAAATTCGTGAAAAATCTTCCGTAGATTGTAAAGTTATTGTTTCAAAACATCCATTTACGCTCTATGTGCTATTCTATAAATGATCCCATCTGCACTTCTGACACCATGTTGTGTTATTGCGCTAAAACATAAGATGATACGCAGTGTTCTAACCATCAATAACTTTAATATATACAAACAACTACCGTGAGGTCTTAACACAGAGTGGAATCAAAGAAGTAGACACCTGTCGATAATATGACTTATGCACAAGGTTATGACTGGTCTGTTACACATGTATAATGTTACACACATGGAGTGCTTTAACACCGACAGATCATTGTATGGACATACATCACAATTAATTTTACTATATGTTATCTACATATATTTCTCAGTACTGACCTTTCAACTGTGTGACAATCAATATAAATCATATGCTAATCTAAAACACATCCAAAGATGACTTCACAGTGAAATTCTTGTCAAGGGTTCACGGGCAATTTGTGTAAACAGAACAGCGTGTAAACAGAGCACACGATTTCACTTCCGGATCATCACCAAGGCCTTATTACTAAATGTGCACTGTCGCCAAAATACATACAGACAACCACTCTCTGAGCTCAAATTCTCAAGAATAAACAATTACCTTGAAATCCCTACCAAAAATGCATCATTACAACTCTCTTATCACCACCAAAATGAGAGAGGAAAAAAATGTTCTAAAAATAAGCTAGAACTACTATCGAATTGGAAATAATAATTGCGATGCGATTCCATTTAGCGTACATTAACTGCCGTAACACCGATATATCATTATATAGCGTACATGAAGTACATTAACACCGGGATATCATTATATAGCGTACATAAAGTGGTTTAACACTGGAATATCATTATATAGCGTACATAAAGTGGTTTAACACCGGGATATCATTATATAGCGTACATAAAGTGGTTTAACACCGGTATAACATTATATAGCGTACATGAAGTACATTAACACCGGGATATCATTATATAGCGTACATGAAGTACATTAACACCGATAGATAATTATATAACGTACAAGAACTGCATTAATTTTCTTTGTTCAAGACAAGGTCTTCATTAAAGCATACGATTTTAGCCAGTCTTGTGATTTAAACTGTAACAGCTAGAGACACCTAGTAACCCACTGTAACCGAGTATTATGAATAGTAATATTAATCATTGAGTACTATGAGTAGTATTGCAAAGAACTGAGTACTATCAGTATTATTAAAAGGCAGTAATTAATAGGTACAGTAATACAAGGCATTGAGTACTATGAGCGGTAATACAAATTATTGAGTATTTGTGAGGATTATTAATAGGGAGTGAGTATTATGAGTAGTATTACAAAACATTGGGTATTATGAGAGGTATTACTAAGCATTGAGTACTATGATCAGCATTACTAAGTGTCGAGTACTCTGAGCAGTAATAATACGCATTGGGTACTATGAGTAGTATAAAAAAGCATTGAGTATTATGGGTATTTTTAAAAGGCAGTGCGTACTATGCATAATATCACAAATTATTGAGTAATAAGAGCAGTATTACAAATCATTAAGTAATATGGGTAGCATTACAAAGCATTGAGTATGATAAATAGTATTAATAAGCATTGAGTATTATAAGTTGGATTAATAAGCATTGAGTGCTATGAGAATTATAACAAAGCATCGAGTACTATGAGTAGTATTGCAAACCATTGATTACTATGAGTAGTATTGTAAAGCATTGATTACTATGAGTAGTATTGTAAAACATTGATTACTATGAATAGCATTAAAAAGCATCGAGTACTATGAGAATTATAACAAAGCATCGAGTACTATGAAAATTATAACAAAGCATTGAGTACTATGAGTAGTATTGCAAAACATTGATTACTATGAGTAGTATTACAAAGCATCTCATTTCCTTTAATGCCATTCAGCCTAACCAGCTGCATTTAGCTTGACAGCTGTAAAGTTAAGCTGTAAGAATACCTTACAGCTATTGTGATTAATAATTACAGTCGGCAAGGGAAATTCTTCCATCTTTGCATGCTACCGGTTGATTGGAGAAGAGCAATGTAAGACTAGCTATCAATAGTAATATATTATCTGGAGTAGACAGCGATCAGTAAGTAATACATGCAGGACTTCAAACGAGTCTATATAATATTTACAGATATTTGAATATCTTTTATTTACTTGATTTTTTTATACTTACTACCAGACTAAGCTGGTTTGTGTGAAATTTTGGCCCAGAAGAATATCCATAAATAATCTCGTAACCTTTAATATATGTATGTGTATATTAGCATATCATGGAATCAACGTTCCCTCTAAGCGAATGGTAGATGTGCGCGCAATGCTCGTTGCATTGTGCAAGTATTACAGAGACGAGCAAACTGCGCGGGGATGTCTGAGCGCGCGCGCAACTTAGAGGGAACGTTGCATGGAATAGAGTTTTGTCATAACTCGTACTCATTATTTTGTAGCAGTCGATAATTATGTTTCGATCTAGCGCTTACTGTTTGATCCTACTTTTTGGAAATTTGACCTTGGTCACGTCAAATCATACCACGCCTATATTAATATATACTGGTGTGTACATTTTTGAACATGCATGTTAATATCATGTGTCTTGATTAAGGGGTACTCGAACAACCCTGACATTATAAAACAACTTAATAGAAACTGTAGTTAGTATATTATAATATGAACAGTCAAATTAAAATTATATCAATACATGTAAGCGGTCTGTAAGTCATAATTCTAGCAGTAGTGATGACGTCATTCTCTTTAGAAATAACTTTGAATTTTCTATCCAAAGAATAAAATCGGATAGTGATGGTAGATATAATGTATTAGATATATTGATTCATGGAAATATAATATTCTTGGTCAATTGAAAATGGTTGTAATGACGATAATCACAATCCAGTTAAAAAGCTAAGACAAGATAATACGAGTTTTGATAATTTACCTATTTGAATGTTATTCAGGCATGGGACTTGGTCCATACTTAAGTTATTCGTGATAGAAATCACATGGTCAGAAAACCAGTCCAGAATATCAGGACTGTTCTAGATTTTCACGATCTATGCCGTGTAATCGAACAAGATGCAGGATTATCTACTTGGAGACAGCCCATTCTTATCAAATAAAGCAGGTTATATTATTTCCTGATTTCTGAGGACATGTTTCATATTTCAAAGGTATGTTTCGGTGTATAAAACAAACCACTCTTCTTTAAGTTGTACCTTATCATTATTGACACTTCTGAGAGGCCACAATAACGTAATGATCAACGTCTTAGACAAAAGAAATTATTTAATACAGTTCAAAATTGTATTGTAAATGCTGTTAAAAAAATGTCATCTTGAGGTCGAAAAAATGATTCACTACAAGTTGAATCACAAGTTGTTGTGGGTGTTGCTTCTCAAGGGTTAACTCTATTTTTCAGCACAAAATAGGTTATACATAACGGCAAGTATAACTGGTGGAGGAAGAATCCTGCAACCACTGAGAAGCTATTGGCAAGTTTTCACATATACCAGTATTGGCCGAAACCTAGACTCGAACCCACGCAGACAGAAGTGAGACGACAATGATCCATAACGGTGAGCCCTTTAGATCACTATGTCACTCAAACTGCTGGATTTCTGTTCGGACCACGGCAGTGGCGTCACTAGGAGGGTTCGCACCACGCAGGGGAGGTGACACCAAAATGACTGTCCCTACAATTTGTATACGGTCTGTTATGGAAATAATGTCCATGGGTGTGACACCATGAGTCACCGCACTGGGTGACACCAACCCTAGTGACTCCATTCACCATGGGATTTCTAGCTAACATGTAATGATCAGCTCTTTAAAGAAATTCTGTAAAATAAAATTAATACTGACACGACTGAATGTTTGCAGGCAAAGACAAAACTAGAAGAAAACAAAACGAAGCTGAAATTTTAATTTTAAACAAATCCATAAATCAAAGAAATGGTACAGCGATAAAGTACACATTTTTTATATATAAAAAACGATTAGAAGAAATAAGGGAAAATAGATGGTGATGTTATTAAAACCAAACGCATGACGGTATGAATTTGATGAAGAAAGAAAAAACAGAAAAACTTCTTAGCCTGGTAAAGAGAAAATAAAATCATGAAAGAATTGGTTCTTGAGAACGGGGAAGGTTAACAGATCAATGAAATCAGTCAACAAACTGATTGCTATAAAGGACATTTTAAAATCAAAACTAATAGTCTAGTCATCTACAAACTAACGAACAATTATCCATGCATGATTAAAATGAAATCTTACACCAAATGAGAAAAACTCGTGTAGGAATTCGACCTTTTCTGAGTGTGGATTAGGATTTAGAAAAACAGGAAACCTGTCCTGGTTAAGAGGGATTCAGAGTAAAATATCATAAATATCGTTTGCAAAGATTTAGGCGGATTTCTATATAGATCTCTGTATTTTGGATATATCCGAATTTCAGTAAAGATTTATAACTAAGTGGAGGTCAATTTCATTGCTTAACGTTGACAATAAAATAACATCAGCTTCAATAACAGATGGGCGTAAGGAAGCACTTCAAACTGATAATCAGAAAAGTTTTATGAAAGGAGATTAATTGGTGGAAACACTAAAATGTTATATGAGTTAGTTAACTACCTCAGCAAAACTAATTTCTCTTGTTAATTGATATGGCTATTCAAGATTTATACCGTAATTAAGGTGTAGGCCAATTTCATTGCTTAGCGCGGACAACAAAACATCATCAGCTTCAATAACACATATGCATAAGAAAGTATTTCCTTCATTTATAATTGATAATCAGAAAGGTTTTATGGAAAAAAAGATTTATTTCCAAATTCGCCACAATTTCATAAGATTTTATTAACTTCATCCACGAAACCGATACGTCCGGCCTTCTCTTGTAATTTATATCGAAACAGTATTGACTCTCGCGAATGGGACATTTTGGAAAATGGTCTGAAATCTTTTAACTTTAATGATTCTATATGTCGGGGATTCATCGCATTTTTCATGAATAACAAATGCAATGTCATTAATGATGGTCATCTGTCTACTTTCTTTCATTGCAAGAAGTGTTCCTCCAAAGCATATAACTGCTCTCTATTATATCAGTAATAACATAACTAATACCGGTCTCTTTTATATTGACATAATTTTAACTTTGCAAGTAGGCGGGTGATTTCGTTTTACCACTGATTGGCTCTTCAAGTTTTTTAGG
Organism: Unio delphinus; assembly: GCA_029339505.1. Lineage (NCBI taxonomy): Eukaryota > Metazoa > Mollusca > Bivalvia > Unionida > Unionidae > Unio > Unio delphinus. The sequence goes on along the minus strand of JAQISU010000020.1, from coordinate 5,023,091 downwards.
TGAGTCATCTATGTACTGAGAAGACTTTGCATCAGTCTCTTGTTTACATTGTAATGTATTAAAGTCAAACGCCTTATGGATAAGGAGGATAAATCAGGTACTTTAGTTCTTCCTTTCCACTTTTATGAGTGAATTCTCTTTAAATCTCGACTATTATCTAAGTTAAATGGTGCGAATAAATTAAAAAAATTAAAATATCCTGCTTGGTTGAGGATGAAGACAAACCTGTCCCTTATCGGAAAAATTACTGTTCATATCATTGATTTTGCCAAAATATATTACTTTAATCTCGGCCTTTCCCAATCATAGATCATATATAGAAATTAAATTTAACGAAATATTTAAACATTTAATTGAAGCGGTAAATCCAAAAGAGTTTAAAGAGATATACGTATAGGGTGGTCTATGCATGGTTTATATGCACCTTTTTATTCAAAGAATAAAGATAACCTGGATGAAACGCCTTATTACAAATGAAGAAGAACTTAGGCAAAATATCGTTATGAAACAAAGACAATTTGGAGGAATCCATATATTAAAAGTATTGAGACAAAAGTAACAGATTAGTAAATGAATTAGTAATAAAATTTTGAAAAGATGTTAACCTCCTCCGCATGGTCGAAAATTGAGCCCTCGTTAGTGGGAGAGTTCCTGTGTCGTGATATTACAATTTTTTGTTCATATTAATAACTTAAATTCCGACACAAACTGGCGATCAAACGGAATAACATCTAAAAAAAATTATCTTGATAATCAAGGGTCATTAATAAAGTTTGAAGTATTACGTTAAAGGGCTACCGCTAATAATTTCATTGAAATTATTCTCAATTGTTTCATAAATAACTTATTATTGAAAAAGATAAATAAATGACTATATTAACAAGGAAAATACTCGCGTAATGTAAATTATAATAAAAAAAATTTGCTTTTAACAAAAGTGATCAAACCCGGAATAAATATCTTCATTTTAGAAAAGTGCACCAAAAGATACAATCTTAATTTCCATTCAGTTTAAATTCATGCAAACAATTATTGTAACAAATCAATATTTTTAAAATAATTCATTGATAACGATACATGTACTCTTTGTAAACAAGAAGTTCTAAATTTCAAACAATTACTGAAATATCTGGCAAATCTTCCACTGTATGGATTAAAATTTATATACCAAAAAATATTTCTTTGGAAATGACACGTTTGGTAAAAAAAAAGTTTATTGTTGTCATTTTGTTGCAAAATATCTAATTTGTACGACTCGCTATACTTCAGTAAAATCAAACAAAATGTTACAAGTTACAAAAATATAGTTTTGTACAAAAAAAGTAAACATATTTAGCAAACCTGCGTAATAAAACATACCTCTTTCAGAAAAAGTGGAGATGTTTTAAAACTTTAACAGATTGTAGAATACTACAGTCGAACATTCTATCTCCTGTTGAGTTCTGTATTTTTACGCAGTACTTAAAGTATGAAGAGAGAGAGAGAGAGAGAGAGAGAGAGAGAGAGAGAGAGAGAGAGAGAGAGAGAGAGAGAGAGAGAGAGAGAGAGAGAGGGTGGTGGGTGGGGAGTATCTATATAATATAGACTGTAAAATAGATGTAAGGACTTTTCAACACTTATATACAACACCGACAACACTGTCAAGTGGTGTTAAAGATACTCTAGAATCAAGACATTTGAAATGTCGAAATGTTAACTACAGAGAGAAAAGGATTTTTATATTTTTTTTTTTTTAAATTGATCTTAACGTTTAATGTGCTCAAAATTCTACCCCGTGTATTGGAAGAGTCAAACCCCAAATAAAAGATAAATCAAACTAGCAGCAAATATACCAGGAACATCGTGGGTGTAAAATTGGCAGGTAAATGTCGAATACTGCATCATTGAAGAGGTTGTAGGTTGATGTTTTGGGTTCAACGCCATTTTTCAGTGTATGTAACACCATGCATGGCATCCAGTATAACAGGTAAAAGAAAAACACGGGAATCCCAGCAAGAACCACCGATCCAAAGGAAGCTACTGTCCATCTTTTTCTCACATTCCAACAGAGGTTGGATGGCAGTGATTGGTAAAGGACACGAGTGACTTGTTTTTACATCACTCGGACAACCGGGTAGGCGGTTAGAAAAAAAAAGAAGAAAAACACGTGGATACTTCAATTGAAAGAAAAACTTGATGCTGGATCTTTTTTTTTTAAATATCGGTAACCAGTATTATAAAACAATACCTGGAAATGAAACCGTAAGGGGAAAAAACAAAAAATGAATTGCGGAGAGCATGTTCGGAAAATGAATATACAGTCAGAGCCAAGGCAACAGGCATGTTGTGGGGAGGCGCAAAAGATAATGTGTTCGACGGAAAGTATTTCTGGAGGCTTTGTTATTTGACACGAGAAAATGAGGATAAAAAAGCACCATCTTCGCTAGCCAAGATTCCAATAACCTAATATACAACTCGGCGGATCGAACAGCTAAATCGTTGCTTTGTCCTTGCGACATATATTGGATTTCATGCGTTGCCTCCCTTAGTATGTACTGCCAACTAACCGACAGTAGGTATAGGACTGACAGGGGAAATAACCGTTTCTGGCTTCCCGTTTTCTGATGCCGCTTTGGTGGTCTGCTGTTACGGCATATTTTGAGATAAATTTGGATCGTTTAAATGTAAAATCATTGGAAACGAAAAGAATACATATCCGGATACTTGTTTATGGTATTAAGTGGCCTATGGAAGTAAAAATAAGTATTTTTGCGAAGCGTTTGAAAATTTTAAAAGTTTTATTTTCATACATTAAGAGAAGGTAATGCTAGTAAACACGATAGGTCTTACGCTTCCAACAATTTGGAATATATCCATGTATATTTCATATTTCTGAGTAACCTCTATTTACCTTAGGAAGTCTCATTTCAGGAGTCCTATCTAGTCGTTTCAGCCATATCTGCAATGACCGGTACATAGGCCAAATTATCCCTCAAATATTTTGCGCATTGACCCCATTGTCGGTCAACGGCGTTAGTGTACAAAACTCGATTTAATAACTTCTAGAAGTTATTTCATATTTATATCTATATTGATGTTCATTCAAATAAGCATAAATAGTGTTTATGTCTTCTCTTCAAATTATGTATCAAACTTGTTTAAATGAACGGTGTCATGGCAAGATTATATCTGTATGAATTTAGTCTTAGAAAGCTCTATTCAAAATAATGACAAAGAATGATGTCAACAATGATGTGGGGTTGTTTCACAAATTTCCAATTTTTTAGTATTTAATAATCATGGCAATATTCTGTTGAAATAATTTATACAAACATGAAACAGTTGTCACGAATGTCCAACAGTTGTGTTAGATTTCATGAAAATAAATATGGGTTCGGGAAAAGGGTACACACATTCCTCAGCAGGCTGACGACACGTGTGATTTGGTATAGCTTTCATTGTTTGTCCTAATTAAAACTGAAGCTATAAACATGTTTTCTGGCACAATCCAGAGTTGTAGATTCTGGTCATTTTCATAAAATTAAGTAGGACCATGTTTTTCTAAAAATTGACAAAATTGCATTTTGAGAATTGTCCACCCCCCACTCCTTTCATGTTACAAAAGTACGCCACTCTGCATCACAGAGACAGTTGAGACTGAATTTTTATCATTCTTGGATGCATCTCCATCGAAAAATAACTCGATTTATTTGCAAAAACTGGTATTTCAATTTTCATGTCCTATACCTACCGATAGCATGGTGCATTGTACATCGACCGAAAACGGTAACGCCAATTGACCTAAACAAGATACTTTGTAAGTTTTACATCGATTGTATAACTATTTACCAGAGGAAAGCCATTACATGTCTATTTCAGTGAAATGTATTTATGCAAACATGGAGGGGCACTGAAAATGTGCTTATTTATCAGTCCATTCAAGTTGTGTGCTCCCCTTGTCTCGATCACGTAGCAACAGTGTTCAGTTTGAACAAATTGATTTTGATTAGATGCCTTGGCTTGCCAATGCATGTAATGAAATTCACAGACCCGAAGCAGATATATATTTGCTCGAAATGCCAAGGTGTATATAGGGTTTATTAGAGCCTTTCTAGCGAAGATGATAAAGCAACACCATAATTCTTAAATCAAATGATGTGACGATCTGTCTAGAACGGCGGATCAGCCACATTTCTGGGGTGACGGGGTCCAGTTTCGTAAATTGGTCCCTGGTAAATTTCTTAACGTAAGGCTCTGGTGTGACCTTTTTTAAGATATTATTGTTTACTATTTAAGATATTATTGTTTACTATTTAAAGATATGGATATATTTGTGAATTAGTTGGTTCGGGTTTGTGTTGTTCTGGAAATTAATATCAGGGATGTACATCTACCATAGTTACTCTGCAGTGTTTTGATAGTGAAATACCAACAATCGCCTAGGAAGAAGAGCTAGTCTCCTATAGCAGTCAACAGATGGTTTTGAAGTAAGTAGAATATCTATGAATAAAATGCTTGGTTGGAAACTACTTTCAATTTCATCAGTCAGTTTAGTAAAACTGTCATCTAGACAAGGGCTTGTGGTTGTACTGTGAGCATCACATGGTGTCAGAAATGACCTTCGGACATGAAAATTGCAGGTATAAATTTGAGGTTGGGGTGCATACACTTCTGCTGTGAACTGCTTCTCTGGTCAAGTGGATAATATATCTTTTGTCAGGACCGGTGTTTCCGCAGGCGAACTAGGCAATCGCCTAAGGCGCTGGGCTAAGGGTTTATTTCATAATGGGCGGGTGGGGGAGGGCGTGAGTGGAAGGGGCCGCCAAATATCTGATCTCGCCTAGGGCGCCAAAATGCCTTGCACCGGCGCTGTCTTTTGTATTAATATCTGATCTCGCCTAGGGCGCCAAAATGCCTTACACGGGCGCTGTCTTTTGTATTAATATAGGTATCCAAAAATATGGACCTTTTCTATCTGTTGTGTATTTGAGTTTTGTAAAATTTTGTATATTAGGTCGCTGATTACGGCATTACATTTGTACATATAAACTGTTCCCCGCCCCCTAGAGTGTGAGCTCTTAGTATGACGATGTAATACATGATGGCTCTTTGCGACTACACAAAACACCACAATAGTCCTAAACGTTTTTCCTGTTCATTAAATCATTCGTCTATAACTGATGACGTACCAGATGGTTTGGAAACGGGTGGGGGCACATAGACAGTGTTTTCAATCCAGACGTGACTGCTTATTAACCAGTAGCCCGTTGCCGCACTTTGGAGAAAAAAGTAGTGCCATGGTTATGTTGGTAACCTGTAGGTAAATGCAGTCTTCAAACGCACACAAAGTCTAATCGAAACTTGTTTTCTCATTCTCAGAGTTTTATGAAATAACTGTGAACATCGAACTTAGTAGAAGACTTAATCATTTCAACTTTTCAATTGTTTCGCACTAACGTTTAGCGGTACACGCCCAAGCTCCCAAATGGAACGGCTTTAGCAGACGCGGGGCCGAATTTGGATCATTTTGGCAGGGCCCCCGGTATGTGCGCTAGGGGCCTCAAGTGAGTATGGCATTTGCAAACATTTTAATAAGCTTTATATGACACTGGACTTAAATCTTTCTACCATCTCTTTAAAATTACTCTCTCTCTCTCTCTCTCTCTCTCTCTCTCTCTCTCTCTCTCTCTCTCTCTCTCTCTCTATATATATATATATATATATATATATATATATAGCCTGTGATAGCCTATGACATAAGACCGGCCCTGCCATCGAACCGCCTCTAGCATAATTCAATAACTTGTAGCTAATACATCATATGACCACAAATGATCACCTACAGATAGCTACTTAGATATAGTCCTTAAATTTATTTAGAGTATAAGAAACAGCATTCATCGGTCAAAAATCACTATGGACATATTTTGGTTGATGACTATTTTATGTGGCGCCATTTGACTATTTATATATTTAATATTATTTGTCCTACTTCGAATATTTTATATAATAAAATACGAAATATTCGAATTCATAATGTCGAAAGCCCATTTTATGATGCGAACAATATCTGCATCAGCAAATTCAACCATTTTGTTTAGTAATTTGGATTAAATGTTAAAACGGTGTTGGGTAAGCCAGGGCTACCTGGTGTGCAGTAGGTCACAAAGTGACGCCTAAAGGTAGTCTTTGTTTATTGAAAACAACTACTTACTACATTGTTTTCACTCACTTGACCAAGATGTGACACGTAGGTGAGTTGACATAATAATAAATTATCATTAAATGTGTTTACTTTGAAAATAGTGTCCAGTCGTCAAGGAAACTATATGTATTATATATAAAGACTTTCTACATCATCATTATTTAGTGGTAGCTCAGTGCTGCGGCTCAACAGAAGCGAGATAATTTTATGATCGACTATATTGGATATCGGATATAAATGTATATGATATGAACATCCCTAAACGCCCAATGGACTAATTTCACTTATAGAACAAACTCGCTGGGTCGATTAGTATGCTTAGTTTGCTGTCTTACGACACAGCAACACATATGAACTATTTTGTGTTTATATAGTGTCTCTACAATGGTATCTTCAACACGAGCTGAGTGTATTGGTAGGATTCCAACCCACGAGTACTACACGCTAACTTGTGACTTCCTTTGGTAACTTCAAGTGGTCGTACAAAATGGCAAACACAAACATGTAACTCCCACTATAAATGGAGAAATGGAGAAAGAAAATGTTCTCCAGCTTAGTTTTAAAAATGTGTACCCGAAAATGTGGTTGAATTTCAACCAATCATCGGCCACGGGGGTGAGGAGGCGTGTTCATCACATAACCATGTCACATAGAAGCTTGGAGCATGAACTTCTAACTTGTCTTTATATTACCTAGAGTAAAGTAATAAGGGTAAGCAAACAAACGGGGTGACAAGTTCATGATATACCATGTATCATGTTTTGTGTAACTGAAGGCATTGGCAGACTAATGGGCTGCTCTGTTATGGTACATAATACGAGGCTTTGAGTAATGATGCTTTCACGTCGTCAGCTGTAAAAATGAGGCAAGTGTTGATGTTTGTTTTATTTGTGTGTGTGTGTGTGTGTGTGTGTGTGTGTGCGTGTGTGTATTTGCATCTATTATATACACTAATTACATGCATATGCTACTGATAAACGACTATGCAGAATGGCTACCACTCAAACTTAAACGGTAAGAGAAAGCAGATATGGCGTACAGTTTTCTGGTCCTATAGAAACCTTTGTCTGTTCTCACATCGTTGCAGCGCACGACAGACATCAGGATACATTAGTTGCTCTATGAATTTGTTACAGTTTGTCAAGTTTTTTTTTCTATTCTGAAATCAAGATCTCTGTGAAACTTCAACTTTCAAGGACACTAAAGTATCCTTTCTGGAGAAAAGCCGTGCTATAAAAGTAATCGATGAATCTCACCATATAGGTTATTTGGATACTGCATTTAGTCACTACATTCCATATTCGTCTTGGATAACACTAATTTGTGTAATTAATAATATTACATGAGAACAAATAGATGCCAAGCCTGCACCCCACGAGGCAGCACCCGGCCGGTTGCATCTCCCCTGATCAAGGGTCGTTATTAAAAATACATCTATTTAATTTAAATTTAGGTCAAAACTGATTATGATGATCATTGTTTTATATTAATGTTGCCGTTATTATTATTATTATTATTATTATTATTATTATTATTATTATTATTATTATTGCTAGTAGTAGTAGTAGTAGTAGTAGTAGTAGTAGTAGTAGTAGTGTGTGTGTGTGTGTGTGTGTGTGTGTGTGTGATTTTGATTTTTAAGGTAGCTTTAAAAAAAATCAGTCATATCGCAACGTCTACAGTGTGGCAGTTTATAGTGATGTCTAGCATTGGGGCTTCATAACGCACCATGTCCCACCCTGTCACATTATCCTGATAACAGGTCGAGCAGTCCTAAAAATAACCTCTTAATGCTGTGTGCAAAGCAAGGTAGCTGTTAGTACCATTTTTGTAAATCTTTGGTATGATTCGGCCGCAGATTGAACCCATGACCTCCCGCATCCAAGGCGGACGCTCTAACCACTAAACACGGAGCGCTCATTAGTAGTGTATATGCAGCGTTTTGTTAAAGTCATAGTTATCAACATATTTCAAATGGGACATTCGAATTCAATGCAGTCTGCATATGCATTTAGACTTCCCATAATATAAACGCACATATGAAGTATGTTAAGTTTCATTTTCAGCAACACACACACACACACACACACACACACACACACACACACACACACACACACGGGATTCTTCGTTAAGCATGAGGTTGCGTATTATCCGTTGTGTTATTAGATGATAGTTTTGTCATTCGAATTCTTATTCTCCTCTTTTTGTTATCGTATTTCTGTCATTTTACGTATGTTCTCAATATAATGTCCTTTTCCTTGGACTTGGATAAAAGGAAAAGAAAAGAATGAAAAATACTGAAACAAGAAATATTGTATGTGAAAGTGTGGCGTTCAAATTGTATCGTGAAATACACTGAATTTTTCTTTGGTAAACCCCTCAGAAGAGAAGCTTATGTGCATTGCAACGTAGAAGTAAATTATAGTTTTATCTATGTTCTTATACACAGAAAGCAACTACAAGAAGCTTGTAATATAAAACCTTACTATTAATGATATTGTTAATTATTTTTCTAACGTACATTATTTTTATTTCACTCACGTTACTATTACTTGTTAATGTTGCATTTATTATGTAATATATGCCGGTTGTCTATAACAATTCAATAAAGGTTATCTTTCACTCGTAGATTTAGACAACGAAACCAAATTCGGTTAGCTGTTGACGATATAATTATTATAACGATCTCGTTAAGGGTTGCAACTTGTGTATAAAGTTCAATAGTTTATATTTCTGGCAGCACAAAATACACATCGTACTATAGAAAAACGAAAAGACGGCTTTTCGTGCTTTTTGTGGAACTGAAAGACCGCTTTTTCTACTTCAGAATTAAAATTTTAAGAAAACAAAATTCTGCACAAATTTATTTGAATGTCTTGAAAATAACTAAAAGTGAAATTTCTGTAATATTTTCAAATTCCATAAATACTTAAAAAGGACTCTTTGCAAAATTGTAATTGTATAGCGTTCACACTACTTTAAAACATGTTTCCTCCAAAGAAAAGTGCAACATTACAAGTTTGAATCCCACATATAAGGCATATATATTTTCTTTGACGAGAGAGAGAGAGAGAGAGAGAGAGAGAGAGAGAGAGAGAGAGAGAGAGAGAGAGAGAGAGAGAGAAACGAAAGCAACATACTCGCTCAACTTTATGTAATTTGGAGCAACGTCACACGTTTTTCAGCTGTAATTTGATTGTTGGCTACACATGCGGGTTCCGTTTTACCTTTAGCTATTTGTTTAAAACATCTTTTCAACTTGTATGTCAGTGTGAGTGCGAATAGTTTATAATATAGTCTTCTTAGTTTATATCTGTATCATTTCGTCTTAGGGACGAAGGTAGAAAGAGGAAACACGAAGCCTCTTCTTCTCGAGACAGAGATGAAGCCTATCAAGAGAAGACTGGATGCAATGAACACATTCAGCTGACAGAGACAGCAACTGGCAGAAAGGATAGAGAGAACACCAGTAGTGGAATAAGTTGCCCTATTAGCCATAGACAGGAAACCAGACCAAAATTGAAGATAAAGTTCAACTTTGCATCTTCTAGCAAGGACAATACTAGTTCGAAGAATGAGAGAAAATGCGAGGAGTTATTCGAGACAAACGTCAGACATTTTTATGGCGACGAAACACAGGCCGATAAAAGAAAGAAGAGAAAAAGGATCATAATTCCGCTACGGAACCGGCTCTTGAAGAATCTGACAATAAAGAGAGGATGGAAAGAGAAAATAACATGTTGCCCAAAATACTGTTGGGCTGAGTGTCGTACTTTGCCAGTTGAAAAACGTTGCATTCTTCGATATCAGCTTCAAAATGCTGTATTGACACAGCTGGTTGGACACTCATTAGAAACTCACAGAGGTGGTAAAATTTAATCTAACCAACCTTCCCTCCTCTTTTTGTTACAGATTTGTTGTTCATTCATTTTCGTCACTGATTCGATGGAAATCATTGAAATGTTTCCTCGGGCATTATTTCGTTTTACTTCCTGTAAACAGATTTACTTAGCAAGTTTATTGCATAATTATTGACGCATATTTTTAACTCCGTGATATAAAATTCGCCCCGAATATTGGTTACATTTCCGCATTTGCCTTTTATCCATGCCCTACATAAACACGTAGTGCGCGCATTGCATTAAAATAAATATGATACGGGAATACCAAATTGTCTATCCTCTTTCTTGATAATAACGCCCTGCCTCCCCTCCCCACCCGGCCATAACTTCGAATTTGTTTTACCCAATACATGTATATTCTATAAATAGTATGAATGTATTGGGAAATATCTTGAAAAAATGGAGCAGGGTAATGTATGTATGTATGTATGTATGTATGTATGTATGTATGTATGTATGTACTGATCTTTCTCTGAATTAATTTAAATTTATAAAAGTAAACTCGTCTTTCAAACCTTTACCGTAACTAAAGATATTATAGATACTTATCATAAATATTTAGTTTTTTGCGAAAACGGTAAGGCTGGGATAAATGTGTCTATTGTACTAAATTTATGTCCAGTTATTGCTATGAATACTTAATTTGTTGGCACTTCTTAATAATTATATATTATGTGCATCTATATTTTGTACTTGACTTTGTCCAAAATCAAGGTCATGGTGTATATGACCAATAAGAATTGTTTTGTAAACAGCAAAATACATAGCTAATATTTTACTACGATTGTGGATTAAAATATTCTGATCATTAATGGTATACATTTTTATTTGAATCTGAGTTGAGGACATTAAGTTTTTCACCTGGAAAATCCTACACATTTTTACAACTTTGAATGTTTATAAAGGTGATTAGCCTACAATTGGTCCCCCATTCACGGTCAGTCAGGTTTACTTAAAAAAAATTGCTAATTCTTGCCTTGACATCTGAAGAACAATTAATCTTATTGTTGTGTTCATTTTTTAAACTTTGGGTGAACTCTATTTTTTCTTCAAATTATTATTCATAGGTATTACAAAATGCTCAATAATATTCTTGGACAAAAACATTAAATGGAATTATAGTGAATTCAAACAGGAATAATTTTGATTATAAAGTGTCTGATACATCAAAAGGCTGTTAATACATCACACTTCATGTTATTGGCACATTGGGACGTTCGAGACTACAGGCAAATCAAAATATTCAATATATGAATTTATTTCGAATACCACTAAAAATCAATCAGAATATCATATATTTGGACTTGTGACAGAACTTTTAGGACTATTTGGGATTTAATTTACAATACGGTAAGTTATTTTTCAAATTCCCTGTGTGTTCTAAGGGAATATATTATTAAATTTTACAAAGCTTGTTTGACTTAGATTAAGACTTTAAAGTCGTAACAGTATGCTGTCGATTACAACATAGTCCAGGGAGGAGACACGAGCATTTGAGATTGTTAAAAAGAGAGCTGTAGGGGACAGAAGTTTGGTTGGCAAGGAGACACGAGCATTTGACATTGTTAGCAAGAGAGATGTAGGGGACAGAAACGTGGTTGGCAAGGAGATACGAGCATTTGACATTGTTAACAAGAGAGATGATGGGGACAGAAACTTGATTGGCAAGGAGATACGAGCATTTGACATTGTTAACAAGAGAGATGTAGGGGACAGAAATTTGGTTGGCAAGGAGACACGAGCATTTGACAATGTTAATAAGAGAGCTGTAGGGGACAGAAACTTGGTTGGCAAGGAGACACGAGCATTTGACATTGTTAACAAGAGAGATGTAGGGGACAGAAACCTGGTTGGCAAGGAGATACGAACATTTGACATTGTTAGCAAGAGACATGTACGGGACAGAAACATGGTTGGCATGGAGACTATGGGGAGTCAAATGCTTTAGACATAAACGTACTCCATAGGGCTTACATAGCATTTCAAATGTACGACCGACAGTGTATGGGGGACTTATCTGCTAGACAATTCTTTCCTTTCGACACGGGTTATCTCCCGTGCACATTTTTGCACGTCATAATGTTTGCTTTGAGGAAGGACATAATTGTAAAACATTTTTGAAGATGAATATGCTATTATTTTATTTTAATGAAACATAACGCATAAAATGTATCCAATTTAACATTTTATATATTAAAAGAATTATCCTTGTATAGGCGGCAGAATTAAACAAATCACGAAAGGAAAGGATTTTTGTCGCACATTTTATTCAAACAATATTAGCAAATCTATACATGAAATAATAATAATAATAATAATAATAATAATAATAATAATAATGAGAACTTTGTATAGCGCCTAATATTACGAAGCTCTAAGCGCTTTACACCATCAATAATGATATGACTACACTACAGAACAACAAATGACAAAAACAATGAAACTGGAAAACATAAAAACATGCTGAAAACATATAAGATACAAAACATGATTAGGTCGCTAAGTTTGTCCCTGCAGTCGAAACATGTGAGTCTTAAAAGCACTCTTAAAAGGGACCACTGTGTCTTTGTGTCTAATTTCAATGGGCAATTCATTCCACGTCGTCACGTTGTCCATATGACTTTGTTTTCACATTGGGAACAATGAGTATACGATTATAAGAAGAAGAGTGTAAGGATCTAGCTGGTGTATACACATGGGTCAGGCTGGATAGGTATGTTGGACTGGAGTCTGTCATTGAAACATAGCACAGAGAACAAATTTTGTGTTTGAGTCTGTTTCGAATTGATAGCCAGTGCAGGGTACAGAGCAGTGGTGACGTGTGCTCTGATGGAGTTACTCTAAAGATGATCCATGCAGCTGTGTTTTGAACTTTTTGAAGTTTCTGGACTAAATATTGTGACGAACCAGACAGAACTGAGTTACAATAGTCCAGTCTTGAATACTAATGAACACACAAGTGTTTTAGTGGCATCAACTGAAAGATATTTACGAATGGAACTGATGCGTCTCAATTCAAGATATGCAGCCTTGCATATGTTCAAGACGTGTTGGTGCAATGTGAGAGTACTGTCTAGAGTAACGCCTAGGTTCCGTACTGACTGTGAGAATTTAATGTTGGTGTTGCTGATATTTATCGTCTGAGGTAATGGTTGTGAATGAGAAAGTCTTTGTGTTGTGATCAGAATAGCCTCAGTTTTATCATCATTCATCTGCAGCTTGTTACATGTCATCCATGATTTCACATCAGAAATGCACTTCTCTACTCCATGGATGGTAGCATCAACTTCAGTTGGGTGGCTAGACTTGTATATTTGGATGTCATCAGCATACAATTGGTACGACACTGGGTGATGATCTATGACACTTTGAGGTCGGCTGAGTATACAGAATGAAGAGAACAGGTCCAAGAACAGATCCCTGTGGAACACCACAACATACGTCAACTGGGCTGGAGTGTATTCCATTTGCAGATATAAGTTATGTCCTGTTAACTAAGTAGGACTTGAACCACTGTAAGGCTATATTCTGAATGCCAAATATATGCTGGAGACGGTGAATTAATATATCATGGTCTATTGTATCAAATGCTGCAGATAAATCCAGGAGAGTGAGGACTGTAATCTTTCCACTATCCAAAGCGGAGAGAATGTCACTAAATACTTTCAGAAGAGTAGTTTCCGTACTGTGGCAAGGGCGATATGCAGACTGTACATTGCTAAAAAGACTATTTGAATTCAAATGAGATACAAGTTGAGTTAGAACAACCTTTTCTAAGATTTTTTATATGAATGGGAGATTAAAAACTGGGCTGTAGTTCTTTAAATCATTATGGTCCAGTGTTGGTTTCTTCAGCAGTGGCTTTACGATGGCAGTTTTGAAAAATGATGGGAATTCCCCTGATGAGAGAGAGATATTAATAACATCAGTTAGTGAAGGCAATATTGGGTCTAAGCACTCAAGCAGCAGTGATGTCGGAATTGGATCAAGTTCACAAGACTTTGGTGCACTTTTCATCACGATTGTCCGTACTATATCAATAGAAAATGTGTGAATACATATCAATTTATACATAAATTTACTACGGGCTATGTCACAACCAATTTTATAATTGGTTAAAACTTCTAATGTATTTTTAACTGTGTCATGTACTCCATATTTATAACCGCCCGTCATATTTGTGTTTATTTGCGTTTGGATCAACATACTGACCGTGTGTAATCATTAGTGCCATAAGATTTAATATTTTCGATCTTTAGTTTGCTCTTTTGTCGGCAAATTAGTGTGCTCTTATGTCTGCGCTCTTTTGTCGTCAAATTAGTGCGCTCTTATGTCTGCGCTCTTATGTCGTGCGCTCTATTGACAGGGTGCCGCCCATTCCATTGAAATTCGACACAAAGACCATTTTCAAGAGTGCTCTTAAAACTCTCCTTTCTCGAGTGCAGGAACAAACTAATAATGTTTCCTGCCTTAAACGTTTTCGGCATTTTTTATGTTTTCCAATTACATGGTGTTTTGCGTTTTATTTTTTGTATATCATTATATATATATATATATATATATATATATATATATATATATATATATATATATATATATATATATATATATATATATATATATATATATATATATATATATATATATATATATATATATATATATGTGTGTGTGTGTGTGTGTGTGTGTGTGTGTGTGTGTGTGTGTGTGTGTGTGTGTGTGTGTGTGTGTGTGTGTGTGTGTGTGTGTGTGTGTGTGTGTGTGTGTGAAGTGCCAACTTTTTCGCCAGTGAAATCCATTAATTAATTCTTAGTCTAACCGACAATTAACTGTTATCTTGGAGTAGAGTTTGGACGAAGGAATGTTTACCTAACTGGGTCACATTGGTACTATGTTCATAGTAAAAAAGAACTAGGTGTAGGACAGGCTTAAAAAGAGGAAAATTCGCACGTAGAACTGTCATAAAGTGATTGAGAGAAATGGTAGGGTGTTATTTCGACCCCAGGTGGCATTTTGGCGTCTTGATAGGCAGTTTTCCAAATGTCTGTAGGAATAGCATATTTTCCAATTGGTCAAATATCAAATCAGATGGGTGGGTCAATCCCCAATATTGAAGGGAATATATACTCCGAACCACATGAATTTTAGCAGTCTAGGAATTACCTCTGCAAGAGAGGGTCCGTATCATTAATTCCGAAAATACGCAGTAGAAGACTCCGAGCGGACTTTAGGAAAAGACGTTCGTAAAATTGTGGTTCCAGGGGAAAACTGAATTTGGAACAATTGTAAGACGCCAAAAAACACAAGGTATTTAACTCAAATTCACCTTTATCATGATGTATTTTATATGATGTTTTCTTCGTTATAGATGCATGATGTATTGATACTATGATACGAATAGTTCGGTATTACATTGATTTAATAACGTACTTTGATATGATGTTTCTTCGTTACAGATGCATGATGTGTTCATATTTTTGTATGGATAGTTCGGTTAGTACAGTGATTTAGTAATGTACTTCTGGATCATGAGTTAGAATTTTCAATTTATATACGTAGATAGGTTAATGGGTGTTGTAGAAAAAACCCGCTGTGTACATTTATGATTGGAAAGTGCTACATTCATTTTGAATTTATCATATTAGTGAATATGGATTGTGTGCTATGATATATTGCCTCAATTTACGTAATGATTTACGGGAATATATGTGATTTTCCCAAATTCTGATGTCGATAATTAGCGGTATAACTCTATTGATCTGAAGACTTGTGTAGTATTTGTTAGCCGTATAAATGTTAACACTGATAGTAAGATCTGATTGTTTGAACCAGAAAGACGGACGGACAATCTCAACTCTTAAAACATAACAAGATACTTAGGGCGTTTATCCTTTTCTTTTCCAAGAAAAATAGTTTGTTTGAAAAGAGAGAGAGAGAGAGAGAGAGAGAGAGAGAGAGAGAGAGAGAGAGAGAGAGAGAGAGAGAGAGAGAGAGAGAGAGAGAGAGAGAGGAATAGCGAGGAAGTCGATATTCAAAAGGAGGGAAAAGAAGTCAGAAGTCAGAATTGTGGAATCCCACGTTCAACCAAAGGGCAAGCTAAAGTTGTGGCGCACGCAGAATTCTGGAAAAACCAGTCGTCGAACAAGGTCATTATGAATTTACCAAGCAGTCCAATGTTAATGTTATGAAATGTTTTTTGTTATGCGGATTGTGTTTAGCTTTTCATAACCTTCTTCTCATTTCTTGTTATGAGAAGGAATTACTCGTAAGTTAGGAAGCGTCGATATCCATGGTGTGAGAGAGAGAGAGAGAGAGAAGAAAGAATTCAGGCTCTCTTAAAAGCGTGCTGCCACGATGATAAGACAGCTACACTGAAATGATATTCGCCAGCTACCAGCTATATCTGAAATGATAGCCGCCGCCGCGATGATAAACCAGCTGCACTACATCTGCAATGAGAAGACAAACATCTATTTTCTTTGTCGGTACGGAACTGACCTTTATTTAATTAAACAACACAAATATATTGACTACATTCTAGAAACACATCTAAAAACTTTATAATAAAAGTTCATGCAATACATATTATATTTTCCTTTCTCAAGCTTTCCAACTTCATTTATTCGTATAACTTCTGCTTTTTAGAATATTATACAAATAGTTAATTTCAATCATTTTCAAGATAGCCAAGATATAAAAATGTAATGACCATAATTGGTGTAATAATTAATTTAAAGAAATGCATTTTACTTATTTTAAAATAGAATATAGATTTAAAATATGTTGCTAGATATTACTCTTTCTTACTTAAAGAATACTTTATTTCCACATTAAATCTAAACATGAAGTTGGTAGCAATCTCAACCTTTACAATAAAAACTACATAAATATAATTAAATATAAATTATTTAGAACATTTAAACATTCCGTTACAATATATTATAAATAAAAGTATTAAGTGAACAAATGTTGCTAACATAACAATGTTACTATTAAAATCTCAACATTAAAAGTACTTATTTCTAAAGAAGTTACGACATATACAACTATTTTACCTGCAATGAGAAGACAAACATCTATTTTCTTTGTCGGTACGGAACTGACCTGACCCTTAAATGCGTGCTCTATTTATATGTATCCTGTGTCAGGTTAACGTACCGTTGGAAAAAGATGTTCATTCTCATCAGGTAAAAATCAGTTTCTCCTGGTCCAAACCGGCTTAATTTGACGTCATCTGACATAAGGTACAACTCAGATTTGTAGTTCGTTTGTCACTAGTTAGATCCGAATATGATAATTCCTTAAATTTTCTAAACCAGGAACAAGTTAAAATATTAAGCCAGCTGTAATGTCTGTCAATCTTTAGATAAGAACCATTTTGTAGAAACGACTGTCCATCATTAGTTAAGAACCATTCTGTATTTACGTCAGTACGGAAGTTTGTTCTATGTTTTACCGATAAGACTTAGGGGCTGACTGATTTTTGCTTTATAACCTATTTCCACACAATAATGTACATACGTATAGCTAATGATTTAAGTTGCCAACGTTTTGCTATAAATGAATAAGACATTGCTTTAATAATACAATTTAAAGAAAATAGTAATCTTATAAATTTTACTAAAAATTCAATCCTAACATTAATGAACACTCGATTTCAGGTTGAAATTTGCTATCAGCTATTGACGGCTAAATTCATCTTTTTTATTAGTGTTTTGAATATTAATTAATGTATCCATTATTTTAAAGCTTCGGTTAAAGTGCTTCTGAACTAAGAATATTCAGAAGGAAAGAAGTTGCAATTTACTGTGTCATTCTTCTCTTGTATTTTAATTAAATTCTTAATTTATCTTTACGGGGGCTCGTGTGTTGTCTTTGTTTTAAGATACCGTCTCAAATTACCATATCCATTCTAACCGGGCAAATCACACCGTAGAGGTTATTTCTTAGATAAACCAGTATTAGCGGGAGGTGGTTTCGAGTGTTGTTTTCCAAGTTGCGCAATACCTCTGACCAGGGACTTGTGCAATATTGTACTAATAGCGCTTGATACCGAACGCCCCGTTACAATATATATATATATATATATATATTGTAAAGCGCTTAGAGCTTCAATGATTAGGCGCTGAACAATGTCCTCATTATTATTATTATTATTATTATTATTATTATTATTATTATTCTTATTGTTGTTGATATTATTATTATTATTATTATTATTATTATTATTATTATTACAAGGATTTATAGAAGTGTACCTCATAACAATTGCAATTTAAAGTTCAAATATTCTATATTCATAACAATTGCCATTCATAATTTGGCAGGTTATATCAGCCACCATTTCAGCAAACGAATTAATTAAAAGCCCAATAAAGAGATGTTAATATTACCAACCAACGCTGAGAAATTCATTTCATTTCGCAAGATTTCATCGGTCCTTTAAAGAGAGAGAGAGAGAGAGAGAGAGAGAGAGAGAGAGAGAGAGAGAGAGAGAGAGAGAAGAAACACTAGTTAAGGGGAGGACATATTTTGTACGGTTTTTGATTTATAAGGCAATCGTTAGAATAGTTTGCAAAGAATTTAGAGATGGTAAGTTAACAGAAACTAGTAAATCCATATTAATACTTTGATAGCTTTGAATTTAATTAAATGTTTCTTCCCCCAATATAAACGTTTAATTCGAAGCTATTGAATTAAACCTATCAAATTGAAGACTAGCTGTGTCTACAGGGTGTCAGGGTGCAATCTAATTTTAAGAAGCTGAAATTGGATAAGCTTCACAAGTATCGTTGTCTTGAAGGAGACTCGAATGTTCTATTATATTTAAAGACTTTAAAATGTGTGTACGAAACACAAATATTTGATACCGCTCTTTGTTTCAGATCTAGCTTATACAATTAAAGCTCACAGGTGGAGATCAAGCACTGCTGGCAGAATCTGACATATTCCTGATGACAGAGAGTATGATAACAGAATTAAATGAATTGCATGACTGAAGGATTATACTTTTGCACATGGAAAGGTGGCAGTAACTCTGTCACAAATGATAGGACTTCAAAAACATTTTTTAGATAGATGAAAGGAACGAAACAAGACGTTACAAAAAATAATATTCACATAGAAAAAAAAATAGAGGACATTTCCTTTTCTACGTTCATACTGGATATGTTTCAACGTGTGGTACAATACCTACCCCCCAACCTCACCAACCACCCAACCTCAAGAAAAAAAAAAAAAAACTAAAGCAAAACAACAGCAACAATAAAACTAATATTTTAAGTTGTTACTAAATAAAATATATTTTCTTGCCACAAAATGAAATATAACCGGTGATAACGTGGATTTTTTTAAATGTTTAATTTAATTTAATTAATTAATTTAATTATGAATTGAAGCTTGTATTAAACTCAATCGACCATGCACCATCCACTTTTTGTTTGTTTGTTTGATTAGGATTTTTTATCGTAGCTTTAACACTTGTTCAATCATATCGCTACAATATCTGCTGTGAGGCAGTTTATAGTGATGTCTAGCACTGGGGCATCATGCCGCAGTCCTAACACTAACCTCTTAATGCTGAGCGACAAGCGAGGCAGTTTTTAGTAAGTCTTTGGTGTGACAGGCTGGGGATCGAACCCAAGACCTCCCGCTTTCTCGGCGGACGCTCTAACCACTAGGCCACCGGAGCGGTCCACTATTTGTAACGTCACCTCAATCTTATTTGCATTTATTGACTGATCCTAAATATAAAAGCTATCTGAGAGAATGTTTGAATATGGATCAAATAATCTGTTGCAATAAGTTAAATGTTTGACATTTTGAAACTATTTTACCCTATCAGCATTAAGAGGTTAGTGTTAGGACTGGTCGGTCTGATGTCAGGATAATGTGACTGGCTGGGACATCCTGATACATGTCTGCGGCATGATGCCCCAGTGCTAGACATCACTATAAACTGCCTCACTGCAGACATCGTAGCGATATGACTGAAAAATTGTTAAAGCTACGGCGAACCGTTAGTACGAACGATATATGAAATTATAGTGCTTCGGCCACGGAGGGTCATTTAGCGTAAGCTGGTTATTTATTTACACCCATGGGAAGGAATTGTGCCGCATGTATTTATGCACTCAAAGAGTGCTATTCAATTTGGTCGTCAGGTCAGAATCGCTATTGAGCGACTATAGGTATAGTCTCTATCGACCTGAATGTAAGACCCTGGGTGAGTGGGAATAGTGTGAAATGGCACAAAATAATGACGAGTGAAAAATAGTTTTTACATTTCGTCATGTTGAGAGTTTTTGGTGACAAAGAAGGAAAGGTACTCAGCAAGCCAGTCCATGGATGTCGTTAGCCTTGAAACGCCGGAATCGTACTTATTTTAAATCAAGTCCAGTTTTACTAAAGGACGGAGAAAGAAAAAAAAACAATAATGTGTAAGCCACTCGTGCAATTAAATCAAATCCATAAAGTGGTAGAATTTTACATATTCCCTAACCATACCAATATTTCTAGTACAAGGTGTACATAATGTAACTCTCTAACAAGTTTGAAAGCTAATATGTCTATGCGACACGTATAGGTATAGTCACTGTTAGGTAGAATAGCTTGTTAATTTTGAGCGATGTTTAAAAACGATAAAGTCTGGTTTCGTAAAAATAGCTTATTCGAATAGAGCTCTCGTACCAAATGAGAGCTCGATTTTTAAATGGCAGTAGCCCTTAGAAGGTCTTTATAGCAGGTTACATGAAAGTCCCCACCCGCAGTGATGATGATGATGATAATTTAATTATAGTGCTATATCGCCCACTGGGGTCATGTAGCACTGGTTTAAGTTTCCAGCAAGGCTGGCTATTTAATTCTCATGGGGAAGGAAAGGTGCCGCTTCCCCTAGGCATTTATGTACTCAAGGAGTACTATTTAATTTGATCGTCAGGTCGGGGTTGATATTAAGTAACCATCGACCTGAATGGGAGACCCAGGGTGAGTGGGAATGAACCAACACACGCTCAACCCTAGCAGCCAATCAGGTGTGTTTATGGTGTGCAATGGCACAAGTGAAGGTGGTGGCGGGTGAAATTAGTTTCACATCTCCGCCATTTGGAGCTATCCGAGTTGTAGAAAGTAAAGAGAGGTACCATTAAGTACAAGGACTCACAGCCTGCAATGTCATGATTATGTGCTTAATTCAAATCTAGTCCAGTTATTACGAATGGACAGGAAAATACCAATATCCTAACTTTCCAAAATTTCTAGTACAAAGTGTACATGTATTAAGTCCCTAACAAGTTTGAATACTAAAATGTCTATGCGACATAATTAAGTATAGTCACTGATTGGTAACAATAGCTTGTTAATTTTGAACGGTGCAGAAACGATCAAGTCAGGTTTCGTCAAATAAATTGTTCGAAACGGGTTCTCGTACCAAATGAGAACCAGGCAATGAACGCAATCGGTTTCTTTTCTGTGTTGCTTTCTCTTGTCTGTTTGTGCAGCCCACAGGGTCAGGCTACCATCTTGTTCTCATGGTGATGATTGTTCCCTCGTACCACCATCAGTTTTCTTTTTCCTCGGTTCCTTGAAGTTTCTTCCCTCCTGACGTTTTTCCGGTTGTGGTCAAGCGGTGATGTCCCTTTATCCAAACTTTTTAACGCCTAAATTAAATGAACTCTGTGCTGTTTTGAGTTAATAGAGTATATAGCCCCATACAATAGCTAAGATTTTGTTTTGCAGTTATTGCTCCGCCGGTACTGATGGTCTGGGTTGTAGACCACCTTATATTTCTTAAGTCTGGTTGTCTTTTTTCTAATCCCAACCGCAGTGGCTCAGGGGTTAGCCTACCGTACCCACGACCGAAAGTGTCCAAAGTGTCCAGTTTCGAAATCTACCATTGGTCCATTGAATCAGCCTACAGTTAGATGATAAATATACCCCTCCCCTCGCAGTACGGGGGTTTGTTTATCGATCAAACATAAAACATCCCAATGGGCAAAGCAAGTCTGCACACCAATTTAAATTAGTACCAAATCCAAATCTTCTCATCGCAAAATCCATTCAGAGCACGCATTGCCGGGAAGGGGTGGGCAGAGGACATGCTGTGGATTCTTATTGCGAATGTGCTTTCATTAACTTGATTAGCCCATCGTTTCAATGTTGTTGTCTTGTGGTTATGCCAATAAGCAAAGCAAATATGACTTTAGTAGTATATGGGGGCACTCTAGCGTCAATGGGAAATCCAGTCAAAAAGATCGTGGGCAAATCTAGCGTCAAGGGGAATTTAACATGGGAAAATGTAACTAGGTGTGAATGGGGAATTGAACATAGCGACAAGGGTTGGGTCACTTTAGCGTCAATGTGACCGGAACGTTAAACATATGTATATCAAAATTGGTGTCAATGGGAATTTAACATAAGAATGTCAAATGAAGTTCTAAGGAATTGAACATTTGTGACTTCATTGTGTTTATAGGGTCAAAACTATTGATAGGGTAAAATAGACTTGTAGGGAGAAAGGGCTGATAGGGACAAACATAGACATACAGAAACAAACATGGGTTCAAAACATTTATTCAAGTATATACATGGGCTCTCTGGCCTGTGCTTTGGTCTAAGCACTATCCATTTAATACATTCAAATCTGAACATGGAACAAACTTTTTTACATGTTATCTATTTCTTTGATCTATAAAAAAAATACTTTTATAATTAAATTTTATGCCTTCATAAAGACCTCACTTTACATACAATGCATACGCATTTCATAAAAGAATTACACTTTTCATACAACAATTAATATCCATTTTAAAGAAAAAAGCTAAACCATAACAAGTAAAAAACAATCAAATAGGAGAAAGTTCATGTTGCTTTCTATATCCGTCACACACATTGTTTAAAATATGGTCAGCTATCATTTGTATCCCAGCGTAGATGTTTCCCATTACGTACCCCTTTTCATTCGTAAATCTGCTTGAGTCTTACGCTCGATACTTGGTGTGTGAAATGATTCATCTTTCTCGCTGGGCAGTGTTAGTCACAATGAACTATTGGTCTTGGACGATGTCCCTATTTATATGCTGCCCAATCTCGACGTGACCGTACGGTAAAGTGAAGTGATTGAGAAGCCGCACTCTCTTCTGGTACAGGATTTGATAGACTTTTTCCAAAGACCTACTGACGATTTGGTGTGTGGGTAAACGTACGATCTTGTGCGGTTCGTGGGTAGTCACTTTAAAAGTTTCATCCTGTCCAGACTGTAAGGCTTCTTGTACTACATCAAAGTTCACCACTTGACTGGTGCGATAATTGAGAGTCAATCCTTTCACTTTACATTCGGTGTGCATATCTCCTTGTAGGTCTCGGTATTCGTAGCCGTAATTTTTAGGACCGCCACTTGCAAAACTTAGAATCTTGTCGGGATGTTCATCGGTCCAGGCTCCTAAACGGTCTCCTTTGATGGTAGGGTTACACTGGTTTGGTCGGTGAATGTAAATGCAACAGTCTGTGTCAAAATACAGGACGCGATCTCCTAGCAGTTCTAACACTTCGTACAATTTTAAGCGAGCGTGGGCTGTCACGTAAGCCGCAATGATGACATTTCCAAATTTGTCGGCTTCTACAAAGTCTAGTTCTTCTTCGTAATTGACTAAGATCAAGTCCTCACGAATGACGTCCACGTGTTTGATGACTTTGGTTTTGTCGTGAATCATCTGGAAGTAACGGGAAGGTTCGGACAAATACTCCGTCTTGGGTAAAGACGGTCGTTTTGCCATTTTACCCCACAAGCAATTTAGCATCACTTTGGCAAACGATCGCCTTCCTTTGTTTTTCTCGATGTGGTCTAAAGTGATGCCATCCTGCTCCCGATATTTTTATTTGAATATATTTTGGTCTTCGGGAGTGTGGCACCAGGACGGATAGCCACTAGCTTCTTGTTTTAGTTTTAAAAAGGCATCCACGTAGTCTGCAAAAATACCTTTCTGTGTCTCGTCGCCCTTGTGGTATTGTTGTATCTTGGGAAAGTGGTAAATTTCGTGCACTTCTAACAGTCGGTATCCCAGGTCCAGAGCTTTAAATGATTCCACGCTCACCCACGTTCCTGTCAAGGCGCGTTCTACCTGGCTGTGCTGACAAGGTTAGTCTTGGTTGCACATTTCGACAAAAAGGAAACATCAGTTTTCCTTGGCAATAGTGAGGTAAAACGGGATGGTACAAGTCTGTGGGAGGCAAGAGTTTGCACTTAATCAATCCTTCATACTGGCGTATGTGGTCCAAGTCAATGTGTTCTGTCATCAATTGTGGGTGCCCTACGGGAAAGTGACAATATTTGCAGACGTAAGGATACAGCGAACACACGTCCAAGTATTTGATTTCTTCTCCCTTCTCCTCGTCCGCTTGGTACAGCAAAAAAGTAGCATTCGTCCGTCCTCCGTACAAACTATCCAGAGGGTTCAAAGGGTCCACCAACTTGTAACTTTCTACGATGCGTTTAAACTCGGGATCAGTTTTCAAATGCTGATCGTACTCGTGTTCCCACATTTCCACCACCTGGTATCCTTGCTGTTCTAACTTCAAACGTCGTTGACAAGTTGTCTGGTACAAATCTTCCATAGTCCGTTGTAAAAACTGATTTTTGGTGTCACGCTGAGGGTAGCACATAGGACATCCGTGAAATAAGCATCCGTTAAACTCGTACACGATTTGAGAAGTTCTCTAAATCCCAACCATCCATCGAATACGTTCCGATGGTCTTTTCGCCTCCTCCGTTGCGGACGTGTTGGATCCATTTGTTTTCCTTGTCACACAAGTAATGGAGCCAGCGTAGGGCTTTGACCGAGTACTGACGTTTGACAAAGTTCGTCGTTTGAGGACTGATGACAGCCAGAGTGTTTTCGGGCATGAATCGATGGTGGCACACTAAAGAATACGCTTTGGCTATGGTACAAGCTTCTTTCAAAGGATCGATCCCTCCGTGCTCCATGAAGAATTCTCGAAATTTCCCACAACAACGTCGTAAAATGTCCACGTCAGATCGACAAAACTTTAACGTTTCTACTTGAAAGTCAAAGGGGTCCGAGGCGTTAGTCAGGTAACAAGCGAAGAAAGCTTCTCGTTGTTCGGTACGCATGTTGTCGGGGTCGTAATAGTGAGCCTCGGGGAAATGGGGTAGAACGGTACGTTGATTGGCTTCGGTATTGAAAAAGTGTGGAAAATAACCTTTATCCATTTCTGGCATTCCAAACGTTTTAGGCATGCGACTCAAAGGCATGGCCAAGTAACTCATCGAATCTTTAAACTGCACTTGTCCTACTTGCATGTAAATGATTTTGGCTCCGTTCAAAGTCACTTTAGGACGTTCGGTACTTTGTTCCGCATAGTATCTGAGCAGAAACTGCCCATCGTATCCCGAGAAATTGTGAGCTCCATTACCGTGGCATGGCGATGACACTCTCCGTAACGTTCGATGTCTTCTGGACTCCACGTCTCGTCGATGGGGTTTAAGATCAATTGGGCAAAATTGACCAAAGTGTTTGACCCTCGAAATATTTTTTCACGTCCTCCAGGAATCTTGCTACAGTGAGGGCAATGACTAAAGATGGGCTCTTGGATACACTGCTCGCACGCTCAATGAGCCACGCAGAAATTGGGAATGTGAATACCGGTCTCTTGCATGCATTCGAAATCAAAAAAGATAAAATTTCCTTTCTTCTGGGTATCTTCTGGTTGGGGTTGGTATTTTTGAATGAAGCATTCGTGTTCCAAATCCACGATTTGGCGACAAATGTGACATCGTTTCTTACCTCGACAAACGTGAAACTTGGCACTATTGGTACGTATGCCTTGTCCACAAGTAGTGCACAATCTCAGGAGTTGACAAGCATTTTTCTGCTGTGAACCTTGCATCTTCAAATGTTGTTGGTAACAGATAGGACTGACAAAAGTGCGCTGACAAACAGGGCAATGCACTCTTTCTTTTCCTTTGTCCAGACAAGGTTTAGAGGTCAAACATCCCTCACATTTTGATCCACAATACTTATGTTGTTCTCGATTGTTATAACCATAGTCACATTTTTCACAGTAGTAACTGTATCCCAGGAATCCAGTGATACTGGTAATGGTATCAAAATGCTCATCGTGATGATAGACGTGAATGTATTTTCCATCTTTGAAATCGTGGCCTCGAAACAAAAGAGGTCCACGCACTTCTTGAGGGTGTACATTCAAGGTGTAACGTGGAGCCAAGACGTCTTGCAATTTTTGCATTTCTGGAATGCTGCAAGGGGTGTCTTTGGATATCCCCGCTTGCTATAACAGGAGTTCTGCTTCACTTCCTTGTTTGGCTCGGTCCGATTGTTGAATAGTTTTCCAGGCTCTTTTCCATTCTGCCGTGTCGTTCTTGTTGGCATACGTTCGTACGACGACTACAGCACGGGCTAAACACATCTGGTCTTGAGGATTGTTAATTTGGACGAGGCTTAGTTTGGTGTTGCGAAGGTTGTTGACCAATAATACTTTTTTGCGTCCTGTCCCCTGGGGAAGAGACACGTGGGTCATGAACAGTGTGGCTTTTCCGTCGGCGATGTGAAACTTGTCATTGGATTGTTGCACATGTTGAATCTTGTCGATGACTTTGGAAGGTGTCAATTCTGATGGACTGCTAAACTCGATCCAAACAGGAGACTTTGAACCGTCTTGATGAATGGAAAGTGTCAAGCGATCGTCTTCTTCGCATTGGCATCGTAGTTTCAGTGAGGTCATCAAACAGTCCCACAAATCGGCAATGAATCCTTCTGCTTTCTCCAAAGGTACTTCCGACTTGAAATCTTTAATTTTCACCGTGTACCTGTAGGCTGTAGTTCTAAATTTTCTAGAGGAGCGTTTTTCCGTCTCTCGAATGTGGTAATACTTTACTGGTGATACTTGTGGACTTTGGTTTGGAATATGCTTTCTCGGTCTGGCCGCAGACGTGGAAGGTATCGGTTCAGGTTCGCTCATGTCTTCGATTTGAGCAAATACTTCTTTAATTGTGTGAGGCAATACATCACGTCGCTGCCTCTTACCTTCTTCTCTCTCACTGAAATCGTGCGATCGTTTCATCTCAATTACTGATTCAGAAATGATTTAACTAAGTTCGATTTATCTTTATATATACCCCTATGTACCTCTAGTTGTGATAATGACTTGGTATATTTCACAAGGGCAAGTGAAAGTCCAACAGTTTGGAAGCCCTGTATGACTTATGCAAACGACAATAGTACGTCTGAAACACCTCATGCATCTTAACGACCCTTCCATTCAAATCCTACCACGAAAAGAAAAAGGTTGCAAAAAAAGGAAACAAAACTAGACAGTTGGTGTCATCAAGAGCTCCAGAGACTGTACTGTTCTGTTAGAACACGTACGTACTCCATCTAGAAAACAACGCTACTTGACTACAATGTCTCATTCTCTTTGTCACTTCTACTTTGCTGTTGACCACGTTATCTACCAACCTTGATTTAAAACACGTCTTTCTTCATGTGATGATAATAACTTGTGATGCTTCACATTTTCTAAAGTGTAAATGTGTGCAAGTCGTACAAACGTTATGTGACTATAGCTTTTGACACTTACACAGATACTTCACTTCATAAATGTCAAGAAAAAATTACTATCAGATTTTTACCATTTATACAAAACATGCACACACTTGCAATGTGACATGAATCTGCACTTCCATATTTGTGGATATCCCACAGACCCGGCCCAACATACAGAGTTGGCTAAGAACTGTAGGAATATCACACCATTGTTTCAGAAATACCAACAACAAAAATGATGTGTATCTTCCCCGTTCCACTCTTTATTAGTGTTTGGGTATGTTCTCTAAAAACACAAACAATATGGAACAAAATTAAATTTTGAATTAAAAATTCTCTCTTTATAAATTTTTTCTTGTGCATGTCAGATTACATTCAATGCCTTCTCCAAGTGAAAGACATTTCTACACGTCATTGCGTTTGTTAAATTCGGTTGTTTGTTTTTTGGGTGTTAGTCATCGTTTATCTTGAATTCTATTATTTTATGTATTTTTTCTTTTATAGAAGATGTAAGATTGTTTATTGCTGTAACGGTATATATTTTGTTTAGTCTATTGCTGCAAAAAGAAAATATATATAGCAAAGGGCTTAAGTTTGTTCATATTTTTATTATTTCAAGCTCTACAAAACGTACCAAGTTTGTTTTGCAAGAGAATTGAATCTTAAAGTTGTGCAGACGTGAAGTAAAACATACCTTTGTTACAAAAGTTTGCACTCTGTTTTCATTCTAATCATGCTTGCCTTATATCTTTGTGTTTTAGATAACACATTTCTTTTAATCTAAATACATACATCTCTGGACAGAGAAATTGGGTTATCATCCTTCAGGTTCGCTGTACTTTAGTTTATTTACTTTATACAAACCCCAAAATCACTAGCTTGACAAAAAATTACCACTCAGTACTATATTATTTCTCTCTACCTAGGCAAATGTATTTAAGTCAAAGTGAGAAAGTATTTTCTTGGTCAGTTTTAAAACTCGAACAATAATTGCACAGTTAAGTGGTTGATGTGTCATGAAGAAATGGTACAATGCGCAACAAAGGGAGTATAAATTCATACTCCAGTCTGTCTGCGCTGCAAATGAATCAATGCATGAGCCTAGGCAAAACAATGCGTCAGTCGTTAGAAGCAATTTATTGGCTACACTTTTTTCTACCCTCTTAGCTTCGAAATGCAATCACTCGTTCTTAGTACAGTGACAAGGTAAGACGTGTTTTTTTCTGCGCCTGATCACTACACTATCTACCTTTAATTTCGAACCCAAATGTGTCACTCATTGTAAGTGATTTCATTGGCAAACCGATATTTTCCACAGCCATCGCTTCAAATCGGCTTCAGGCGTTAATCTCACAACGAGAAGATAAGGCGTGTATTTCTGTACCTGTTCACTAGTCACTTTCAAATCTTGAGTTGACTTCAGCTTGTACAATTCAGGTATCTTAGCTTTATCCTGTTTTTGCACACTGCAATGTGTCAAGAAAACAATTCTAACATTAGATCTACCGTGTTTTCTTCTTTTTCCTTTTTTTTTTGGGGGGGGGGGCACCAGACAGATGCCCCCTCTCCCTATTAAAAAAAACTAAAAAAAGGTTTTATGTGTATGTGTGTTCCCCCGATATGTAGTTTGGTATGTTTTTTTATGAATTTCCATTTAATTTAAACTAACCTTAATTTTTTCCCATCGGGATTATATAATAATAGGAAGATATTTTTATCCTTAGTGTTTCTCTATGACATTCCACCCGAACTCAAAGGTCCATCATGGGTGTCTGTCTCAGTTTCTCAAAGTTAACCCTGGCTAGGGGTTTCCTACATCCTGTGTATGCTATTTGTGTTGTGCTATATGTGTGTTGCTATATGTATTCATATGAATACTGTATATTTTGTAAGGATAGCCATTCTTGTCAAATTTTTCCAGTTTTTCTAACCATATAAATACCTCTAAACGGTATTTATCTTAGTATATGTTTTAGTTTCATTTAATTAATATGTTTTAATAATTTTGAATTTGGTACAAATCATGGTGTCTTAATTTTAAATTATATTGGTTGATACCATTCTATTGTTTTACTGTTTGCTATATTATGTTCCATGTTTTGTAATTTCCTTATTTATATACTAGATCACTTTGATCGAAATGGGATTCGTACAATTTCTTTATTATTGTTTGCACTTCACCCCTCTCGATACTATTTTGTGATCTTTATTTATTTATAATTAAATCCTTATTTTATTCCAAAAGATTATCCAAAGGGCAACAAACACAGGGTTTTTTCAAGAATGGCGCGAGTGACATTGCACTGTATAACCCTGCCTATGGTTAACTTTGAATTCTGAAAGCGAAACATGCGTTCAGAACAATTGTAACAATGTTGGACTTATTTCTCTCAGTTTAGACTGTCGATAGAACAATGTAAGATTTTTGTACTGCTTCTTTTCTATACCCTTTAGATTTGTGATAACTTTGCAACATTGTTGGTAGCGTGTGCTGCGAAACACAGGACACCTCGTACATTTTCGATCCACAGCAAAATTTTAAGTAGGCAATTTACAATACGTATCGCACTATCTCCTGTATAAAATTGATGAATGAATGAATGAATGAAAACAATGACCATTTCTCATATGTAATGTGCGTTGGTCTTTATTAACGTTGTCCTTATCATACCTGAAAAAAATAACAGCCTCCAAAATGGTGTCCTACGTTTTGTATTTATTTACCAGTAGTGTTAACTATGTCTATTTTTTTTTGGGGGGGGGGGGGGGGTGGGGGGCACCAGACAGATGCCCCCTCTCCCTATTGAAAAAGCTAAAAAAAGTTTTATGTGTATGTGTGTTCCCCCGATATGTAGTTTGGTATGTTTTTTATGAATTTCCATTTAATTTAAACTAGCCTTAATTTTTTCCCATCGGGATTATATAATAATAGGAAGATATTTTTATCCTTAGTGTTTCTCTATGACATTCCACCCGAACTCAAAGGTCCATCATGGGTGTCTGTCTCAGTTTCTCAAAGTTAACCCTGGCTAGGGGTTTCCTACATCCTGTGTATGCTATTTGTGTTGTGCTATATGTGTGTTGCTATATGTATTCATATGCATACTGTATATTTTGTAAGGATAGCCATTCTTGTCAAAGTTTTCCAGTTTTTCTAACCATATAAATACCTCTAAACGGTATTTATCTTAGTATATATGTTTTAGTTTCATTTAATTAATATATGTTTTAATAATTTTGAATTTGGTACAAATCATGGTGTCTTAATTTTAAATTATATTGGTTGATACCAATCTATTGTTTTACTGTTTGCTATATTATGTTCCATGTTTTGTAATTTCCTTATTTATATACTAGATCACTTTGATCGAAATGGGATTCGTACAATTTCTTTATTATTGTTCTTCTTTTTCAAAAAGGCAACAAACACAGGATTTTTTCAAGAATGGCGCGAGTGACATTGCACTGTATAACCCTGCCTATGGTTAACTCTGAATTCTGAAAGCGAAACATGCGTTCAGAACAATTGTAACAATGTTGGACTTATTTCTCTCAGTTTAGACTGTCGATAGAACAATGTAAGATTTTTGTACTGCTTCTTTTCTATACCCTTTAGATTTGTGATAACTTTGCAACATTGTTGGTAGCGTGTGCTGCGAAACACAGGACACCTCGTACATTTTCGATCCACTGCAAAATGTTAATCAGTTAATCGACAATACTTATCGCACTATCTTCTTTATAAAATTGATGAATGAATGAATGAATGAAAACAGTGAACATTTCTCATATGTAATGTGTGTTGGTCTTTATTAACGTTGTCCTTATCATACCGCAAAAAATAACAGCCTCCAAAATGGTGTCCTACGTTTTAAATTTATTTATCAATAATGTTAGCTATGTCTGCCCATCTCTAAAACACTCCAGGCTAAAGTATCGCCTAATCTACTGTTACCCATTTCATTTATTTGGGTGACAGTAGATTAAATAAATGTGTGCAAGAGTTTACAATAACACTTGTGTGCGTGCTTTTGCTTTAGAAAAAAAAATATGTGTAAGACTTATTGTAATCTTTATAAAAAAAAAACGTTAAACACCATTCAGGGGGTCTGTTTTTAATTGTTTCGCTTTCAGAATTTAGAGTTACTTCCAGATGATTCACGACAAAACCAAAGTCATCAAACACGTGGACGTCATTCGTGAGGACTTGATCTTAGTCAATTACGAAGAAGAACTAGACTTTGTAGAAGCCGACAAATTTGGAAATGTCATCATTGCGGCTTACGTGACAGCCCACGCTCGCTTAAAATTGTACGAAGTGTTAGAACTGCTAGGAGATCGCGTCCTGTATTTTGACACGGACAGTTGCATTTACATTCAACGACCAAGCCAGTGTAACCCTACCATCGAAGGAGACCGTTTAGGAGCCTGGACCGATGAACATCCCGACGACAAGATTCTAAGTTTTGCAAGTGGCGGTCCTAAAAATTACGGCTACGAATACAAAGACCTACAAGGAGATATGCACACCGAATGTAAAGTGAAAGGATTGACTCTTAATTATCGCACCAGTCAAGTGGTGAACTTTGACAAACTACAAGAAGCTTTACAGTCTGGACAGGATGAAACTTTTAAAGTGACTACCCACGAACCGCACAAGATCGTACGTTTACCCACACACCAAATCGTCAGTAGGTCTTTGCAAAGAGTCTATCAAATCGTGTACCAGAAGAGAGTGCGGCTTCTCAATCACTTCACTTTACCGTACGGTCACGTCGAGATTGGGCAGCATATAAATAGGGACATCGTCCAAGACCAATAGTTCATTGTGACTAACACTGCCCAGCGAGAAAGATGAATCATTTCACACACCAAGTATCGAGCGTAAGACTCAAGCAGATTTACGAATGAAAAGGGGTACGTAATAGGAAACATCTACGCTGGGACACAAGCGATAGCTGACCATATTTTAAACAATGTGTGTGACAGATATAGAAAGCAACATGAACTTTCTCCTATTTGATTGTTTTTTACTTGTTTTGGTTTAGCTTTTTCTTAAAAATGGATATTAATTGTTGTATGAAAAGTGTAATTCTTTTATGAAATGCGTATATGTTGTATGTAAAGTGAGGTCTTTTTGAAGGCATAAAATTTATTTATAAAAGTATTTTTTATAGATCAAAGAAAAAGTTAACATGTGAATAGATTTGTTCCATGTTCAGATTTGAATGTTTTAAATGGATAGTGCTAAGACCAAAGCACAGGCCAGAGAACCCATGTATATACTTGAATAAATGTTTTGAACCCATGTTTGTTTCTGTATGTCTATGTTTGTCTCTATCAGCCCTTTCTCCCTACAAGTCTATTTTACCTTATAAATAGTTTTGACCCTATAAACACAATGAAGTCACCAATGTTCAATTCCTTAGAACTTCATTTGACATTCTTATATTACATTCCCATTGTTACCAATTTTGATATACCCATGTTTAACGTTACGGTCACATTGACGCTAAAGTGACCCAATCCTTGTCGCTATGATAAATTCCCCATTCACTCCTAGTTACATTTCCCCATGTTAAATTCCCCTTGACGCTAGATTTGCCCACGATCTTTTTGACTGGGTTTCCCATTGACGCAAGAGTGCCCCCATATACTACTGACTTTGTATAAAATTTGCATATACCTAAATCTTTAAAATAAACTGTTCCACATCACAGTTAATCCCTTTATTTTAACCGTGAGTGAATAGCATAGGAGGACACGCCTATGCTCGACAAATCCACCTATCGGTATATGCTCTGTCAACATCACACGGTGTATATATAATACCAGGCGAGGCGTACCGTACGTTATTCTCGCTGTTCTGTTCAACCTCAAACCATCAGGCTGCGACCGGTAGACGTGCTTCATAAAGACAAAGACATAAGATGTCTACACACACTAAGCCGGTAAGTTTCCAGTTCTTGATCTTGTGTGTTTACTGTTCATGTATATGTGACTTTATTTCAAATTGAAGAAACATTAGTTATTTTCATTATGACGTAATAATAAAAGGAGTTTTATAGTGACATTAATGAATACACAGCACACTAATCACGTAAATATATTTTAGAAAACTACAATGTGCATTAAATATATATTTGCTGCCTCGATTTATTTCATCTTCATATTCTGTATGGAATAGACGCGCAATGTACGAATACGTATCTTATGTTTTTCCTATCCATACATCCATACACTTTCTTATGCAGGCAGTTCCGTTTCACAAGAGTGTATCTTTGAAGGGAATTGACAACATCGTTGTCAAAGGCAAGGTACCGCATGGAGCCCAAAGGTAAGAACGTAGAAAACATTTGAAGCCGTTTGCAGATACTGTTCATCTTTTCATCTAGCTCGAATTCAACCCGTTATCGGCAAGCTTTTACACCTATATGTTTTTCAGTACACTTGGATCTATTTAGGTGAGAGACTATTTTACAGCTTTTTCTTTGAGAAACACGTAGTGGTCAGCAATTAAGTTTTACGGATGTAGGCCCGCCCCCACCTTTATGTCTTTGTGTATCGGCGTCCATGAGTATGAGTAATCAACGTTAGAAAAAAATATCGTTAGAAAAACCCAAGGGCTTTAAACATTGTGAAACACATTGTCTTTAGCTCTTACATTTCGTCATCGACAACACTGAATAATATTTGGATATTGCTCATGATATTTTATTGTTATTTGGAGTGACTCAACGCTTAGATGTGAAGCAATTACATATATACTATACATAACTAGATTCTACATTGCTCTGTTAGAATTTCCGTCATTGGGCTATATTCAAAGTCTGCATACTGGTTTCCTTTAGAATTTTCGGTCATTGGGCTATATTCAAAGTCTGCATACCGGTTTCCTTTAGAATTTTCGGTCATTGGGCTATATTCAAAGTCTGCATACTGGTTTCTTTTAGAATTTCCGTCATTGGGCTATATTCAAAGTCTGCATACCGGTTTCCTTTAGAATTTTCGGTCATTGGGCTATATTCAAAGTCTGCATATCGGTTTCCTTTAGAATTTCCGGTCATTGGGCTATAATCAAAGCCTACATACCGGTTTCTTTTAGAATTTTCGGTCATTGGGCTATATTCAATGTCTGCATACCTGTTTCTTTTAGAATTTTCGGTCATTGGGCTATATTCAAAGCCTACATACCGGTTTCTTTTAGAATTTTCGGTCATTGGGCTATATTCAAAGCCTACATACTGTTTGCTTCGTTAGTATTTCCAGTCCATATGCTACTTTTAAAGCCTGCGTAATGTTGGCTCTGTTAGAATTTTCCATTCAAAGCCAGCGCCGGGGCCTTTCAATGATTTGGCGTTGAATGCATGAGGAATTCTATTTTAATAATTTAGCTATGTGCAATTTGTCTCGAAAGTACAACAGAGCAAATGATAACAAGTTCTTTCTTTCTTGGTATTATTATTATTATTATTATTATTATTATTATTATTATTATTATATCTGCAGATTCAACGTTTGGTTACAGAGAGGAGGTGGGTCAGATCCGGAGCACGTAGTACTGGTAGTTGATGCCCGTTTTAACTTTGGCTCGGACAAAAATATTATCGTCTGCAACGATCGAAAGGGTGGTAAATGGGGATCTGAAGAAAGAAACGCCAATTCTTTCCCATTCACTCATGGAGGAAAGTTTAAATTGAAGATACAGATTCACAAGGACCAATATAAGGTACTCTAAAAACAGTTTGGTTTTTGTCTGTATTCTTTCGCAACAGCTTTAAATTTAGAGATTAAAACCTAATATCGAAAATGCAGTCAACACTCGTTCTTTTAAACAAAAGCATAATGTAAACATTTGTTTAGGTCCTCGGTCAAATGGCATAGAACAATGAACCTTTCACATGGGTTATCGTTTTCAACTTCTATGTTTATTGTTTTTGGTGCAACGCTTGAAGACCTATCTAACAGTGTATATTCCAACGAAACTTCGTTCTCCGAGGTGAAGCACTGGTAAATGCACATTCGTTTGACTATACCACTATTGGATAATTCTATCCGAGTTGTATCTACTGTTATCTAATCATGGTTGATACAATTATTATTAAATAGCTGTTAAAATATTAAACAAATCAACAATACATCCATTTACTGGTTTTAAATGTCTTTTACCAATACCTGTAACTTAATTTTGCATAATTTTCTTTTATCATTCTTGTTTCAGATTCAGATCGGCGGCAATGATGTCAAGGATTTTAACCATAGGATGCCCGTGCACGATGTGGATACTCTGAGAATTGATGGGAATGTGGAGCTGGACGAAGTTAAATTACAATCAATATTGAACTAACCAAAGATTTTCGAATGTGATCGAAGTTTTGAAATAAGAAACGGAAAATAAGCCTACGGCAGTTAATTTCAGTTTTGAATTCCTCATGGAATTGAAGTCCTTTTTTTGTGACGGAATTGAAATTATATAATACGTTTAATATATCTAAATATATGTATACACTGCTTACAATATATTCTACATAAGTATACAAATTAGCACAAAATGCCGAATGCCATCATTTTCAATGAAATGTGTGAGCGCGTTTCAAAGCAATAAAGGCGTATAAATTAAATTAATGTATCGTTTGAATGTTATAGCATCCTACCCTGTGAATACACACACACACACACACACACACATATATATATGTGTGTGTGTGTGTGTATGTATATATAATTGATATCGCTTAACCTTGCGTGCCTCTGTCTTTTCTCGAAGTTCACTGTTAAATCGGTATGCACTGTGTCTGTAAAGAACTTAAGTGGCGGGGGCAAATGTTAGTGCACTTGAAACTAACTATAAGTTGTACAGACATCTGCTTCATTATATTGCATTATCATTCGTTAATATCAAATATTCACTGTAACCATTTGATTCTTTAAAATTATGTTTTGAATAAACGTATTGGTAATTTATTTTTTTTTTGCTTTTGCTTGACAAGGTATATATGGCTATGATACTAGTCTATTGCGTAATGCATGCAATCTGATGAAAATCGGATCTCGCTTTCTACATGATGATCTAACGACGACCGCTTATTGGTCAGGATCTATTGACCGGTGAATTAGCCAATGGAAATGCAGCTGTCAAAAATCTAAAATTGAATCAATCGTTCGGTACACATTTATGCTCTTCATCGACGCGGCTTAATCTCTAAACGAAAAGATATAATACTTACAAATATGGTTACTGATTAAAAGCCTGACGATATTCTCTCTTTTTTTTTTGGGGGGGGGGGGGGGGTTGGGGCACCAGACAGATGCCCCCCCCCCCCCCCAATCAAAAAAAGTAAAAAGTTTTTATGTGTGTTTGTGCACCCCCAGGTATGTTATTTGTTTGTTTTTTATTTTTACTTAAATTCCCATTTAATTTTTCCCCATCGGGGTTATATATTTGATTTGGGATATTTACAGGTCCCTAGTGTTATTTCTGTAGATCCTTGCTAGGTGGGAATTGATCTACCCACGCTAGTAGTCTACTTCTGTTAGTTTTGACCATGGCTAGTGGTCACCCATTTCCTTGTGTTTGCTATTTGTGTTGGTGCTATTTGTCTGTTTGCTATATAAGGTATGTACCTTGTATTTGTGTAAAGGAAAGCCATTTCGTTCAGATTTTTACCAGTTGTCTTATTTTGTGTCTTCTATAAAGAGAAGACATTATGTAATAAGTTAATGTATATTTTTTTTTTTTTAATTTAATTTGAAATTTTGTATAAATTGAAGTGTGTTTATTTAGATATTTAATGTTCTTCAATTTATCTAGTAATATTTATTTTCTTAGGTCTGACCACCTTGAGAGAGGACCTGCACAAATTTATTTGGTTGTACAGTTCCTTCCTCAAATTGGTCCGGCCTTTATTTATTTATTATAATTAATTAATAAGAAGTTTTTTCAAAATTGTTTAAATTCCCTTAAACGGGAGCCATGTCTATTACGGGAGATAGACATGGCAGGTAAAGTATGGATGTAGTATCCAGAAAAAGGAGAATGTGCATTAAACTAATAAAATATAAATTAAATTAATTATTTGTGTGGTATTTTCCAAACTCTTCCACAGGCCTGCTCACTTCGCGTAGCGCCATGTGATATAGCCCCATGGCGTCCTCATGTGTACTTCTCCCTAACCTTCATTATTGATCCACATCTTATAAGCGTCTTCGTTATAAAGTCCGTTATTAGTCTTACCAATTGTTTGTTAAAGTTTCCGTCAAGGAAGAGTAATTGACGTATGTCATATTTGTCTACCTTCATTATTTCAATTATCAGTTTGATCCTTTCTTCCTTTGTTTCGTCACATTGCGTAATTGTGTGGTATTTTATATAAGGGGCATTTTTGCATAGAGGGCAACAAACAGGGGTCCGTATTAATCGTCGTCTAATTGCTACTTTGCCTGTTAGCCAGGCGTTGTGGAGGTACGTGTACAGGATGCTTTGTACCTTTAGCGAGTTAATACCGGACCAATGCTTCCAAACTCTGTCCCAGTTAACATGTGGATGTTCTAGTTGTATTTTTGTTTTATTCTTGTTGGAGTCTATTTCTAAAAGCCAGTCATGTTTTGTCTTTGTTTAGTTCCCATAATTCTTTGTTGTCCCTGTTGTGTTATTGTGTTAAAACATAATATAAGACGTCGTGTTCTAACTATCAATAACTTTAATATGTACAAACGACTACTGTGAGGTCTTAACACAGAGTGGTATCAAAGAGGCAGACGCCTGATGATAGTACCAGTGGAACCAATGACTCATGCACAGAGGGCTCCGATTGGTCAGCTACACATGTATAATGTTACATCTCTCTTCTTACAAAGAAGGTTTTAATACACTTTATTAAAATGTCTAAATTAATCATTAGCCATTATAACTAACATATCAAAATCAAAAGCGTCTTTGATAGCAAATATTACAATGATTAACTAATAAATTTCTGCAACATACTTAGAATGAATTTTACAGTTTTTACAATTCTTGTTGCATGCTTGATTGCTATTTAATGTACACAACTGGTCCTTATATATTTAATGTACACAACTGGTCCTTATCTTGAATCACTGTCAGTGTTTATCAACAAAACGATACACCTTGACACTAATGACGGATCTCTGGGCTCAGCCTCTCTATCTGAGAGTATCTGATTACAATGACTCGATTGTCTTTGGTTTTACTAACCTTCCAGAACGTGTGTAATATCCACTTTGCTGACAATCCTGTGGGAATTTTGCGTCGGGCTCAGGTTTATTTTTACTGAAACATCGAGATTCTATTGACTGTGAAATTGGCATACTGGCATTTGCGGGAAATGTTACAGCTGTACACAGTGTGTTTTCATTCTGAGAGAAGGGGGCATTTATACTACATTGCAGGGGGTGTAGTTCATTAGTTGTTATGAGCTGACGTCTATTTCGACGATAAATGGTACCATCTTTGGTGCGAACTGAGTATGACCTTTCGTTGTGTCTTCTTATTATAACGGCAGGTTCCCAGTTTTGACCTTTGAATTGAACTCTAACTGATTCCCCTTCCTTAAGTGTTTTTAGTGGTTTTGCACTTTTATCATAATAATTCTTTGTTTTATTCTTGCGAAGCGTAATTTTCCTTTTGACCTCAGCGGTGTTGGGTATTTTGGGCATTAATTTCTCGCGGGTTGTTGGGAGAATAGATCTAAGTTGTCTGCCCATCAACAATTGTGCTGGTGAGAACCCGATATCAAGCACAGTGGCTCGATACTCTAATATGCCTATAAGCGGTTCTCTGCCATCGGCTTTTGCTTTTGAGAGAATTTTCTTTACAGTTTGAACTGTTTTTTCCGCTAGGCCGTTCGACTGAGGGTATGTGGGACTCGATGTAACATGTTGAAAATCCCATTCTTTCGCGAAGCTTGCGAACTCTCGGGAAGAATAGCATGTTTGATTGTCGCTGACAACGATTTCTGGTATTCCGAAGCGCGCGAATATACTTTTCATGTGATTGATAACAGTACAACTTTTTGAGCTTGCGAGTGTCTCAACTTCAAAGTAGCGACTGAAATAATCTACTACAACAATGTACTCTTTATTATCCCATGTAAATAGGTCTGTGGCGACTTTTTGCCATGGATATTCAGGGACGTCATGGGGAATGAGAGGTTCCTTTTGGTTAGAACTTCTGCGCTCCAAGCAGATAGAGCATTTTGACACTAAATCGGAAATGTCAACTGAGATTCTTGGCCAAAACAAAACATCTCTAGCTCTTTTCAGACACTTCTCAATACCTAAATGTCCTGAATGTACAGTGTCTAGCATTTTCTGTCTGAGGGCTTGTGGTATGACTATTTTTTGACCTTTCAAGATTAACCCATCTACAACTGAAAGCGTTTCTCTATAATTCCAATAGTCAATTATCTCTGATTTACAGCTTGACCTCTTTTCAGGCCAGCCTTCAATTATGACCTGTTTCAGTATGACCAGCTGGGGGTCTTGTTCAGTGAGAGATTTTATTTCTTCTTTCTTACGA
Organism: Unio delphinus; assembly: GCA_029339505.1. Classification (NCBI taxonomy): domain Eukaryota; kingdom Metazoa; phylum Mollusca; class Bivalvia; order Unionida; family Unionidae; genus Unio; species Unio delphinus. The sequence goes on along the minus strand of JAQISU010000020.1, from coordinate 4,982,885 downwards.
TCAGATACAGGTAATGCTGATAACACCATATGCACATGCATATCTATACCTTCAGATAAGGAGGGGTGTGTATCAGATAAGAACTTACGAGAGAGTGTGTCTGCTACGGGTATGTTCTTACCTTGATAATGTTTTACCTCTAGGTCATAACGCTGCAGTTGCAAAAGCATGCGTTGTAGTCGCGGTGGGGCTGCATAGAGGGGCTTTTTCATTATAGAGACAAGTGGAAGGTGGTCAGTTTGAACATGTACCTTTCTCGCGTATACATATTGATGAAAACGTTTGCATCCGAACAGTATAGCGAACATTTCTTTCTCTATCTGAGCATAATTAATTTCCGTTGTGGTCAATGATTTTGATGCATAAGCCACGGGCTTATCATCTTGCAATAGGGCGGCACCGAGCCCATATTTTGACGCATCAACTTGCAAAGTCAGTGGTTTCTTAGGGTCAAAATAGGACAGAACAGGTCCCGGACTTGTTGTAATTATGTCTTTGACCTTTATAAATGCGTCTATTTGCGGAGAGTCCCATTCAAACTCTACGTCTTTCGCTAACAGTTGTCTTAACGGACTGGTGACCGCTGCCAAATTTGGGGCAAATTTGGACAAGTAGTTAACCATGCCAAGAATGGTTTCTAACTCCGCACGGTTACGAGGGGGTTCCATTTCTCTGACAGCTGCTACTTTGGCAGGGTCCGGTTTGAGACCTTCTGCTGACAGAATGTGCCCGAAGTACTGTACTTCTGTGACACCTACTTCTAGTTTTTCCTCATTTAACCGGATTCCTTTTTCAAGGGAACGTTTGAGAACATTTCTCAAATTTGTATCATGTTCGTCGCGTGTGCGTCCGAAAACTAGTATATCGTCGCAAATCGAAACTATACCATTTAAACCTTCAAAACTCTCATCGATCTGCCTTTGGAATTCATCTTGAGATGATTTCAAACCAAATGGGAGACGCAAGAAACGGTAACGACCGTATGGGGTGTTGAAAGTTGTAAGGTAAGAAGAATCTGTTGACAGTTTTATTGCCCAATATCCTGACCGTGCATCCAATTTGGTGAAATATTTTGCACCTGATAATTGGGGTAGGATATCGTCTAATGCGCGCATAGGGTAATGGGGACGCAAAATTGCTCTATTAAGATCTTGTGGGTCGAGGCATACCCTTAGTTTACCCGACTGTTTTTCTACGACTACCATAGAATTCACCCATGCTGTAGGTGATGTAACCTGGGCAATAATATTTTCATTTTCCATGCGATCGAGTTCAGTTTTGAGTCTGTCTTGAAGTGCGACAGGTACTCGCCGCGGAGGGTGCACTACAGGTGTTGCCTTGGGGTCGATGTGTATGGTACATTCCCCTGGGAAAAGACCTATGCCGTTGAAGACTTCGGCATATTCCTCGAGTACAACTGCCTTAGTGAGGGGCGTACTCTTGTTGCATTGTAAATTTGACATCTGTGTCTGAACAGAGTATGTAAATTTAACTAAGCCTAACTCAATACAAGATTGTAAACCAAGTATAGGTGGTGCTTTCGTTTTAACAATGTAGAACTCGAGTTCATGTGTACGTTCAGTGCGTTTACATGTGAGATTGACTGTACCCATTGTACTTAATAATTTGCCGTCATATGCGGATAATGTATTTGATGTAGGTTCAGTGCGTTTACATGTGAGATTGACTGTACCCATTGTACTTAATAATTTGCCGTCATATGCGGATAATGTATTTGATGTAGGTTGTAGGGGATGCTTTATGCCTAGCTTTTTGAATATATGCAAGGGTATTATGTTAACTTGAGAGCCAGTATCCAATTTAAAATCAATAGAAACTAAATGTGGTCCTACCTCAATCGCTGCATACGCCTGGCCATTGGCAATTATATCCCTTTTTACACTGTCAATATACAAATCCTCGTTTTGATGTTCATTGTTAATCACACTGACTGTTTTTGATCTACATACTTTTTCAAAGTGATTGGGTTTATGACACTTATTGCAAGTCTTTCCTTTTGCGGGGCACTTATCCTGGCTTGAATGCGACTTGTATCCGCAGTGTCCACATGTCAAGTTCACGCTCCGTCTGGAAGACGTGGTCCATTTCTTTTTCGGCTGCAGTTCTTTTGTCTTGGCCTGTCGTTGAATTGTCGCATGCACTTCTGGTCTGGCTGATGCAGACATGGTCTGGAGTTGCTCCTGTGCATATTCATGGCTTTGACTGATATTGATAGCCCTTTCCAAGGTCAACTTTTCGCCTTCGTTGATAAGTTTTTCTCGTATCCTTGATGATGATACCCCGAAAACAATCCTATCTCGAATCATGTCGTCTTCGTCTTTGAAGAGACAGTCTTTAGCCGATAGTTTCAACGAGGTCACATATTGATCTATTGTCTTGGAGCCTTGAATTTCGTTATTGAACTTGAATCTTGCAAAGACCGGATTTAATTTTGGTTGCACATGATGTTTGAATTTTGTAAAGATAATTGTTGGGTCCTTTTTATCTTCTTCTGTCAGAGTCCATGTATTGAAAATGTCTCTACCTTTGTCTCCTACCCAAAGTAAAATGTAGTTGGCTTTAACCGCATCACTTCTTCTACTCATCGGTCCGTTAAATATCAATTCACAATGTTGTTGGAATTTAGCCCATGATGTGGTAAGGTTGGAATTTTCCCAGTCCATGGTGGGTGTTGGCACGCCGGAAAGATCCATATCGAAGGTATTAAGTTCGTATTCAGAATTTTGAACGTTTTAAAGGTTTTCAATTCGTCTTAAATCTTCCGTGGATTGTTAGGTTATTGTTTCAAAATATCCATTTACGATCCATGTGCTATTTCCATTGCGATCACTTCTGACACCATGTTGTGTTATTGTGTTAAAACATAATATAAGACGTCGTGTTCTAACTATCAATAACTTTAATATGTACAAACGACTACTGTGAGGTCTTAACACAGAGTGGTATCAAAGAGGCAGACGCCTGATGATAGTACCAGTGGAACCAATGACTCATGCACAGAGGGCTCCGATTGGTCAGCTACACATGTATAATGTTACAGTCCCTATACCTATATAAAATTTCTTTAATCCCCCTATATGAATGTGGTGTGTCTATTTTCTTAACTAGTTTGTTGTTCGTGTATATGTCTTGTTTATTTCGCATTCCGAAGCCTAGCCAAAAAATGTATAATGCCTCCCATGGTGTCTGTGGTGTACTACTTAGTCTTTTTAGCCTATTTAATATATTTTTTTACATTTTATTAATTTTTTTTTTGGGGGGGGGGGCACCAGACATATGCCAACCCCCCCCAATCAAAAATTTTTTTTAAAAAGTTTATATGTATGTGTGTTCCCCAGATGTTTTTTATGTTGTTTTTTATTTATTCTTTAATTCTAAAGTCCCCAATTAGTTTTCCCCATCGGGGTTATAAACTAGTTGACAAGGGGTATTTATTAAATTCCCTAGTGTATTTAAAGTAGTCATTTCTAGTTGGGATTTGACCTACACACTCTAGTAGGCCACTTTTGATTTTGTTGACCATGGCTAGTGGTCCCTTTATATCCTAATGTATGCTATATGTATGGTGCTATTTGTGTGATTGCTATAAAAGTATATTATATACTTATGTATATGTTTAGGATAGCCATTTTTTTTTCAATCATACCAGTTGTCTTAATTTTTTATTATCTTCGCCCATATGGAAGATAAAATTTTAAAAATATTTTTATTTTAATTTAATAGATTTTTGCTTTTAGAATTTGTTATAAATTGAGGTGTAATATTTAAAAATTTAAGTGTGTCTCAATTTATCTAATTTATTATTCAAATAGGTCCGTTTTCCTTGAGACAGAAACTATACAAATTTATTTGGTTGTACAGTTCCTGTCTCAATTTGTCCGGCCTTTAATTATTTAGATTGTGTTAATAAAAGTCCAAAATTGTTTAAGTCCCTTAATTTGGGAGTCATGGCTATTACGGGATATAGCCATGACAGATAAAGCATGGATTTAGAATCCAGAGAAGAGATCAAATGCATTTATAAAGAAAAGAAACGAGTAAAATAACTATTAAATTTTTTGGGTGGTGTTTTCTAAACTCCTCCACAGGCCTGCTCACTTCGCGTAGCGCCTTGTGATTTAGCCCTATGGCGTCCTCATTTATACTTCCCCCTCACAAAAGTATTATTATTCATATGTAATTATATATATATTATAACATATTTTTTGTGTGTGTTTTTATATATATATAAATTCAAAATTTAAAATTTAAAGTTTTTAAATTTTAAATTTTATTCATTTAATTTATTTTATTTAATTTAATTTTAAATAGGGTTCCCTAACCTTCATTATTGAACCACATCTTATAAGAGTATTCGTTATGAAGTCCGTTATCTGTCTAACCAATTGTTTATCAAAGTTTCCGTCTAGGAAGAGTAATTGACGTCTGTCGTATTTGTCTACCTTCATTATTTCTATTATTAGTTTGATCCTTTCTTCCTTTGTTTTGTCGCATTCTGTAATTGTGTGGTCTTTTGTATACGGGGCATTTTTGCATAGAGGGCAGCTAACATGGGTCCTTATTAACTTTCGTTTAATTGCCACTTCGCCTGTTAGCCAGGCGTTGTGGAGGTACGTATACATGATACTTTGTACCTTAAACGAGTTAATGCCGGACCAATGCCTCCAAACTCTGTCCCAGTTAACAGAGGGATATTGTAATTGTATTTTTGATTTAATTTGATTAGATCTTAAATCTAAAAGCCAGTCGTATGTTTTTCCTTTTCCTAGTCCCCATAATTCTTTATTATCCCTGTACCTATAAAAAATTTCTTTCACCCCCCCCTATATAAGTGTGGTGTATCAATTTTTTTCACTAGTTTGTTGTTTGTGTATATTTCTTGTTTGTTTCGCATTCCAAATCCTAGCCAAAAAATGTAGTGCCTCCCATGGTTTGTGTGGTGTTGCGTTTAATCGTTTTAACCTATTTAAGATTGATTTTAATTTTATTAAGGGGGGGGGGGGTAGGTAGGGCTAAGCCCCCCTTTAGTTTAGCCCTATATAAAGTTTCCTTATTTATGTGATGTGTTTTGTAATTCCATATGTAATCTATTATTTCGTTATCAATTGTAGCTAGTGTTTTATTGTTAATGTCCACAGAGTTTATTAAGTATGTCAGATTAGAATACATATATGTTTTTGCAACCTGTGAACGTTCCATTAGACTAAGCGGCTTTAGAGCCCAGATATCTATTACTTCTTTATTTTCTTTTTAACTTTTACCCAGTTTTCTTTTTCTTCATTTGCCCCGAAGAAAATCCCCAGGGCTTTCACTCTAATTTTTGTTAAGTGAGGGGGCAAACCAGGATGGTTTCCCCTCCAGTTTCCTATGTTCAATATTTCCGTTTTATCATGATTTTTTTTCGATCCTGATGCTTTCCCAAAAGCCTCGTATTCTTTTTGTAAGTGGTTAAAATAATTTGGATCATTAATAAAGTTGGTACAATCATCTGCGTGTTGTAGCATTTTAAATTCCTCTTTTAAGTTAGGAATTTTTAATCCTTTGATATTAGTATTATTTCTGATTCTTATACTCAGGATTTCAATTGCTATTACATATAATAGCATTGATAGTGGGCATCATTGCCTCAATGGTCGTTTTATATTAATTTTTTGGGTTTTCGCCCCATTTACTTGTACATTTGCAGTTATCTCATTGTACATTATATTAGTCCAATTTAGGAAATTTGTTCCAAAACCAAATTTTTCCAGCACTTTTTGTTTATAATTATGTTCTAATCTGTCAAAAGCTTTCTCCTGGTCGAAAAGTACCATAGCACATTTCGAGTTAGTTGTATTTATAAAATCTATTATGGTCCTAATGTTAAGTATATTGTCATGTATGCTTCTATTTTTACCCCCGCATGTTTGATTAGTGTTTACTATGGTGTTTACTCCGTGCTGAATCCTATTAGCCAAAATTCTACTCAGTATTTTGTAATCCGTGTTTAGGAGGGAGATGGGCCTCCAATTTTTTAAGTCGGTTCTGTCCCCTTTCCCTTTGTATACTAAAGTAATCAAACCCTCCCGCATTGATTTTGTCATTTTGTCGTTTTTTAATAAAATATTATTAAATAATGTTTCTAAAATTGGTGCCACCTCACTTTGGAATTTCTTATAGAATTCCGCGGTGAGGCCATCTCTCCCTGGTGATTTTCCTTTTGCAAGTTCTTTTATTGTGGTTTGTACTTCCTCTACAGAAATGAGATCATCACACCGTTTCTTGTGCTCTGATGATATCACTTTGCATTGTATTGAATTTAAGTATTACGTGTTTGTGTCATTGTCTATGTTTTGAGAAGTGTACAGTGTTGTACAGTATTTTTGAATTTCACCCATAATTTCAGCTTTGTTGTAATTTCTACCCCATTAATGTTTAGTGTATCTAGTACCCTCTCTCCCCCTTTCCTTTTTTCTTCCCTTTTATATAGTTCCTTGCCCTGTTTGTATATATGGTGAAATTTTCCCGCCCTTATTTCCATTCACCTTGTTTTATATTCTCTTAGCTTTTCTAGTTGTTCGGAGTAGCTCTCCTTATCCCTTATAGGTGTTGTGTCGTTATTTATTAATCTTTTTAGTGCTAACTTCTGTATTTTTTGTATCCGTTTACGTTTAGTTGAGTGATATATGGCTATTTGTTTAACTTTTGCTTTAAACTTATCCCAGTCTGTAGCAATATCTGCTATATTTTTTCCCTCTTCATCTGTAAGTATTTTAGGGATTTTCTTTATTATTTCATTAATTAATTGCTCGTCATCCAAAATTGAGTTATTTAAGCAGCAGAAGGGAACAAGCAGCGAATCGGACAACATTTTTAGACAAGTTTTCACTAAAATCACGCTTAAAAACAATGAAACCAGTGACATCAGGCCCCAATGTGTGTGTGAATCTGATATCGTTTCATGGATTAGGTCCAAAAAAAAAATATGAAAAAATCAATGAAATTAATGAAATCCTCCATCGATTTTTGGGAAAAGGGACTACAACGTCTTTGTCACTCACTAGAACTTTCAGTTGGGGTTAACCGAATATTTGATCCAGTCCGATACGATATCGTGTTCGAGGGTCATGTAAATCACTACGACGAAAATCACTACGATTTTACAAACAGACTAATTTGTAAAACCTCCTCTTGTAAATCAATCAGATTATTAGACTGGTCAGTGAGTTTGAAATTAATTCTGGTTAATGAATTATTATGACATCGCATATAGACTGGATTCACCGGGGACTCAATTATTAAAAACCCTGGAGGAGCTGTTGGTGCAAATGAATACAAAATATATCCCTGCTGAGCTTGATTTGATCGTTCTAAATTTATTTGATAGCTTCCTTCGATCACATCACATACTAAATTGAGCGCAATCACCGTTGAAATATTCACATTGAACGGAGCAATATGCCTGCCACCACCATCTGGGTCATTATTGTGTGTCAGGATAGTTGTTTCCGGTGATGTTGTTTTTTTCCACGTATCATGAATTATTTTAAAACCGACATCTATGGCATCACTGAGAGATTTTTGTAGTTCTAAGAGATGATATCCTGGTAGATTGAATTCGGAAATATTTTCTACGCTTATATGATATTTTGTCGTAAATTCTATTTTCGTGTTAGGGTGTCTGGCAATGGCTACCTCTCGTATAATTAGTGAATGAAATATATAAATGTCACTGAGGATTCTGTTACATGTTTCTATGACGCTGATAAATTCATCTCGGGTGAGAGAGCCGGATTTAAGGGATATTAACAACAACGAAATATCGTTATTGAACGCTGTGAAGTTTTCAGTGATTTTATCCTTTTCGAGTTATGTAGTATTTCTCCCCTCCCTTATCTATCTTTTCAGTGAAAAAATTCAATTTGTCATAATCTCTATAACTCTTTACTGGATTATCAGATTTTGTCCTGTCGGTGATATAATCAGTTTTTTGTGGTTCTGGTAATTTAACGGTTTTTCCACCGGGTGGTAATTCAGGCCATCCTAGTACGGTTCTAATAGAACTCTGATAGATATCTACGACGTATCCTTCTGTGCTTATTTCAATGGCAGATGATAGTGTCGGCACATGAACTGTTATAGCTATTTTTGACTCTACTCCAGTAATCGATTTTATTCTACGCGCGAATTCATCATTGATTTGTTCAATTTGATATGATCCGGTTGGTATGGAAACAACATTCCAGTCTGGGGTACCGTCGGGTTTATTCTTATTTGCAAATACCAGTGAATTATTGGGTTGTTGACCACCAAATGATTTTGACCTAATATTTGGCCAACTGTGGTATACTCGTAATTTTGCTAGCGCTATCTCCTTCACTGGGACCGGAGAGGGGAAATTCACACTGAATTCTGGATTCGTTGAGGTTATTGAGATCATGCTTGTTTGTACTGGGTTTGTGTTCTCCACTATTTGTTGAAGTAATTCCATCTGTGTTGTCATTGTTATTATACTCATGTTTTTGTATTTCTAATTTTGACATCGCAGAATCATATATATCTACCATCGCTGAAAACTCACTCTCTGATATAATTGTATCATCGAGCGATGACGATATCAATGAGGATAATTGCGAGTATGCAGTGGACACAACATGAAATTGAATTATGTAGTCTTGTAGTTTCCGTTGGCTGCATGAGGATATTTTTTTTGTGATTATTGAAATAATTCCAGCGATTGTTGTTGCCGCAGAAATGCAAATTGGAACAGCTATCGGGGCCATCATTGTCACTGAAGACAGTACAATACCGGCTCCGGTGATTACACCACTCACTGAACACACAGTAACATCAATTGCGGTAATTCTCCTGCGATATTTTTTAATTTTCATTGCATACTCCTCAGACAGGGTTTTGAGTCTAGTTTGATATTCTCTGACCTGATCATAGCGATATTGCGATGATGAAATCATTTTTTATTTTAACAACGCTAGCGTTTTCAATTGTGAAATCCTTTCAATTTATTTACTTAAATCCGCTACGAATTCCACATACCATGATACCAGAGCTCTAGCCAAAGTTGTATCAGTAGATGTTATAGTGAACTTTTCAGTTGTACCCTTGTCGATGATCGTTGAAATCGTATTATTGACCCCGGATGAACTCGACGATGATATATTAAATTGAACCGTTGTCACCAGTGTTAATCGATAAATACCCTTGACGGTTGCAGTGATATCTAATTTATTGTTTGTAGGTATCCACACAAATGATCCGTGTTGGATTGTGTATACTACGTTATTGGTTTTCTCATGAGGAATTTTTGTTTTTTCAATAACTGTTATCATCCTCGAAAAATCACCTTTGACGGCTTCGATGAAGTTTTTCGTCTCATCGATGGATTTTTTAATATCAGGGAGTTTTAGTTCAATTTTATCGAATGTAGTTCCAATAAATTTATCAATGATATTTCTACGAAATGCGGTAAACTGTTTTATGTGTTCTTCAATTCTAGATTCAAGTGTTGTTAGTAAAACCACAGAATTGTTTAACTCATCGTTGAGAATTTTTAATCGATCTGTAATCGTCGAAACGAGTACACCCGGTTTGAGTTTACCCTGATCGGAAAATAACGCAACGGTGTTCTCGATTGCGTTTTGTTGTTTAACTAAAATATCATCCAGAGAAATATTACTGGTTTTCAATTTACCCTGATCGGAAAATAACGCAACGGTGTTCTCGATTGCGTTTTGTTGTTTAACTAAAATATCATCCAATGACACATTACTAGATTTCAATTTGCCCTGGCGATCTTGAAATACAACTATTTCATTGGGTTCAACACTTTCTAAATTCAACGTCTCAGCTATTTCATCTTTAATTTTTTTTGTTATATCCTTGATAGAATCAGGGGTTGCAGTGCCATCGGGTTTGGGTTTCAAAGATCTCCCCCAAATATCAATCATGTTATTGTAAAACTCTTTCTCTCTCTAAAAAGCGATTGCTGGTGTAGTCATTTACGACAATATGAGGTGGTTTTCTAGATGCTGAAATATCGTCAAGGACATTTAATACTTCACTGCCGCATATTGGTGGGTCATTGATTTGTTGTGTTGGTAGCGTAGAATACCAAGTCTTCATTGGAAATTGTTTTATGTAACGCATAAACTCTTTTGGTGGGGCTAATCCATATGAATCAAAATAGACAATCCCACGTGGATCAATAGCGTATGCAACCCAGTGAGTTCCAGGTCCGGTGCTGTTATCGAGATTAATAATACCTGTTTCAGTTTTGTTTGGTTGATGTGGTAATTGATCTTTCATAAAAACACCTCTGAAATGTTTAATCGCTAGTTTTTTAGCAGCATCCATTAAATCAAAATTGGACATTGGAATCATCGAAGATTTGGGAACCATAGGTTCCTCAATTAATAAATCGTTCCTGGTAGTCTCAGGCCTGATCCGTGAACGGATCTCCCGCTGTACCATGAATACGGGGTCCCTGGTAGTCTTAGACCCTTTCCGCTGTACCACGAATACGGGGTTCCTGGTAGTCTTAGACCCAATCCGTGAACGGATCGTCTCTTTTTTTTATATCCTTGTCCAGCTGCCTTTTTCAACGCCATTCCTGCTGCAGTACCAACGGCTCCTAACGCCGCTGCTTTAGCCACCGCTGGGGCTGCTGCTGCAATCAATGCTGGTATTGCAGCTAACAATGGAAATATACCACCCGTTTTCATCATATTTTTGATAGCAGCCGCAGAGAGAGTAATCTGAACCCCTTTTTTTATCCTTGAAAGCATCATTGAAATGTTTCACCTGACGAGTTGTCAGCGATAATTTATTTGCACCACCAGTCATTTGGTTGGGTTTCAACGTGATTGTGGTTCCACATTTTTTAGCCGATTCTGATTGCAATTTTTTGATTTGACCAGGAGTTAACGTAACACTAATAACACTATATGACATTATATATAATTGATTGATTCTAATTCAATGAAAAATCGAGAAAAATCGTTCAAAGATTTTCTACTGGGGCATCTACCACTCTCATTCTTCCACCAACACCTTCGAGTAGCATTGATTTATCACTGAGAATGACAGCAACCGCTCTATAATCAGCAATAACACCACGAGTCACATTAGCTCTAAAGTGTATATCAACAACTGACTGTCTTGTCAAATCGAGATGTTCCAGTGAGAAGTAATAGATCGGATACAGATTTTTAAAATCATATTGTGATATTTGCAAACCAGTATCCACATTTTGATCGCGTGCCATAAATGACAACAGACGATGATAAACTCGTGCAATATGATTTTCTGTGTAATTAAGTTGTATATCCTCAGATGGTTCCTGTTGGCCGTTTATTCTCAGTGAGACGTCTTTCACACCTAATTGATCAAATATCATATGACTGGAGAGTTGATTGCCAACTCGTGCGTTATCCTGTAACGCAATAAATATATGACGTGGCGCAGAAACGCCTTGTTTTGATGCTAGGTTCCAAGTGAATAACCCGTTGATATTTGATTGTTTCATATCTGTACTCACGGTTAGCCAACTCAACAACGACTTTCCTCCTTGGTCCATAAATGATAGTAATCGTCCTTCTGCGGTGATTGCTGGAGTCAACACTGGCATCCACAATGATATTTTTGTTAAATCGACTCTACCGGCATCAGCATTGGGGGCTGCAGCATCTACTGGAATCCTCCAAATTGCGTCGTTATCATCACCCTTTCGTACAAGCGATACTGTATGCTTCGCCCCGTAGATAACTTTTCTGACGTTTCTACAGAATCCAAATATGTGATGCAGTGGAATAGCGCATGAAAATGATTTACGCTCTCCTTGCAACATTGAGTTTCGTGTTGCGGCTCCTAGATTGAAATTAACGTCGTTGTTTATAATCATATTCTCGACATCAGAATCACTATTATCACGTTTTTTTTGGTCGTCTTACAACAAATGGATTTCCACCAGCGGTATTCTTAGCATCTTTTGCAAACATCATAGAAGGCCCTGCTGATCTTGTATAATCATCAGAATATCTCGCTAACCCGATTATTGTTGTAGCCACATCAACATCACGATCTATGGACTCAATTTCTTTTCCATCAATGAGATATCTAGCACTCTCAAATAGCGCCATAATACCATTATTGACAAAACCGACTTGAGTACCAGCTGGATACGGTGCTGGTACAGCAGTAGTATCAGCAGCTGTTACAATTTCTCCTTCTACTTCAATAAATGCTTCACAGGGTAAAAAGTATTTACTGGTATCATGGACTTGAAGATCAATTCTTGCTCGACTATTTGAGTTTATGGCATGATAGGCGTAATATTGATAATCGCGTACAGAATCATCCTTGCCAACTGGGGCGTCTATATCAAACGCCGGATCATGTGATTTTTTGAACATTTTATTCTATTTATCAGAGTCTAAATCGTGATTTTCATCGTGAAAAACGCTAGCGTGAAAATCCATAGAATTTCATCGTCGTAGTTTTTTAAAGCCACTTCCTGCTATCATGTTTGCAATATTGCTTTGGTCCCCTTGATTTACCATCGACGCTAGTTTTTCATCTACTGCGTTATTTATAATTTTACTAACACTTGCAGGCATTTCTTCTGTAGACGGTAACGGTTTCTTTTTTCGCCTCACTAATGATGTTATTTTATCCTTCGCAGTTGAAAACGCTTTCCCGGCAAGATCTCCAACAGTACTAATACCCTTATCACGAATAACATCAATGGCTTTCATTGATAATTGTTTAGCTAACGGCATCACTTTTGGGGCCATTCTTGAAAAGAATCCTAAAATGGTATTGCCGAGGCCATCTCCACAGTATGCTCTATAAACTGGAAACCGTGAATTAACTACATAGACGGGGGTTGGTTTATCATGATTGTAATGGATGATCATTATTATAAAAACAATAGTGTTTTCAATTGTTATTTAATCACTATGATACCCATTTGCTAACTCGTCAATGAAATCTCGATAGGTTTTGATATCCATGATACCGCCGGCAAATAACCGTCTACAGATATCAGCTGCTTCATTAATTATTTCTGGAGAGTTATTTCCAGCTCGGAACCCTCCTACAAGAACATCTAATCGTGATATATCATTGATAACACTATCAGGACAAGTGTTTCCAATCCTTGGATTTTGCAGTCCACTTCCGCTATAACCAGCTGCTTCATCTAGTTTTTCTAAACCCGTTTCTTGTAAATAATCATCATCATCATCATCATCATCAGGTGGTAGTTGTTGTTTTTTAGGAGAGAAAGATATTTTCTTTGCAGGTTGCTCTCGCTTTCTTTGCAATTTTGGCGGTTTTTGTTGTTGTTTTAGTTCTTCATATTGATTATACACGTGATCCACCATCCTGATATATTCGATGTATGATGCACTATCTGTCTTTTTTTGACTTTTTCCAGTTTTGATTTTGTAGAATATATCAGCCCAGTGAGTGAAATTCTTAACATATTTATGATGTTCTGGTTTCAACATTTTTTTTCTGTTTTCATAAGAAGTAACAACAAGCGTAGGAATTTCTGTTGAATCAGTCTCATCAATTGCTGCTAACCCTTCTTCGTTAAATCTCATGCGTAAATCATCTACTGTTCTCTTTGATTCTATTTGTTTTGTTTGTTCAGTTTTCGCTGCTATTTTTTCAAGTTCACCAATAACAGATTTTCCCGTCTCGGGACCATCTCCCAGTATAGCACGCTCTACCCTTTTCGTTGCTGTGGTTACTGGTTTAAACAACTCTTCAGACCCCAGAGCAAAATCAGTTTGTAAACTCTGTCGTTGTTGCAGTTTATTTCTTACAGAGTCACGAATTGGTATAAATTTCTTAATTGCATCCAGTCGTTCACGAGCCAATCGGGTTGTTAATGCCTCATTGACCATTATTTGAAATCGCAAACTATTTTTCAATTGCAAAACACTTGACATGTCGGATGATTTTTAACACAGTCATGGAAGTGTTATTTCATCGTGAGACACCTTCTATCACTGATGGAGAAAGTGTGGAAATTGTATATAAAATAATTAATACCACAGTTTCTCCACTTTTTTGACATGTCGGATGATTTTTGATACGGTCATGGAAGTGTTATTTCATCCTATAACAGCTTTTATCAATGATGGAGCAAGTCACATAATTGTATATAAAATAAATAATACTGTGAGTTGCTCCACTTTTTTGACATGTCGGATGATTTTTGATATGGTCATGGAAGTGTTATTTCATCCTATAACAGCTTCTATCAGGTTTGTGGAAAGTGTCATAATTGTATATAAAATAAATAATACTGACAGTTTCCACACTTTTTCATTGATCAATCTGACATATCGTCCATCGATTTTTGACATCCCCTTGAGGGTCGGCTAAAAAAAATGAGGGTCGGAATGATAAAATGGTCAGGCAATCAATGGTCTGGCAATCAATTTTCTTGAATTAATGCTCGTAGGTTTCTAATTTTAGAGTTGACTTCTTTTATCAATTCGTATTCGTACCCCAATTCTTTTCGTATTCCCTCTACGATAGTATACAACGGAACGAACACACTGATGTCACTGGAAAATGAAAGAGAGTCTTTAATAGAATTCTGAATTCTTTTGATGAGTGCATACTTCTTGGGTAGCATATATTTGTTAGTGCTAACCCCGTATTCTATGTCCTGAAAATCAGACACAATTTGATCAGGATTTAACCCATCTGATAGTTTGATATCCTGATTTTTCAATTTTGCTATTTCAACTATGATGCTATTCATGTTTTCAGAATTCATTATTCTATAAGAATGACATATCTCTAATTGGAAATTATGACGCATTAGACATAACTAAATTGAACTTTTTGTCCCGTCTTTTTTGAAATAGCCGTTTTGGTTATCCCCTCTGCAACGAATCGTACTGAAGTTCTACAAATATTGAAATACTTGCCGGCTTCATATAATGATTGAAATATTTTCTCTTCGTTAGTTGTTGTATTCAAAAATTTCACTGGTCTCGCTTTTGAACAAGTGTCAGTCCTTCCTCGTTTGGAATTCTCACTCTGTGTGATAGCTTGCAGATTGGATAAAGAATTTTTCCTTGGATTAGAATCAATGTGATCAATAACAAAACCATCTTTGATCAATCCATTAAAACATTCAAATACGAAACGATGATTGCGAAATGTCTTCCTTCCAACATTAAACACCAAATACCCCATACCATTATCCCACCCAATTGGGTTCTTCAGTCTACAGTTTCTGACAGTACCATCACTGGATGCTTCGTAATTTTTAATCACTGGGTGTAGTCTGAATTCTTGGGTCATTATATACTACACTATTGTCTAATTCAATGACTGACTCATTTTGCAGTGATTGATTATACATAAATCTTTCATTTAGACACCTGTTTTATATATAGCATGAAGGTGTTCAAGAGATTGACTTCGAAAAATGCTAAATTCAATGCTGATAGAGAGTTCAAGAGATTATTGAAAATCAATCCCAGATTTAATCGCGATAGACCCAAAAAACGTATAGTAGACGGAAACATGAAAGAGTTTAAGAGATTATTGAAAATCAATCCTAGATTTAATCGCGATAGACCAAAAAAACGTCCAATAGACGGAAACAAACGTAACAAACGTCCAAAAGACGGAAACATGAAAGAGTTTAAGAGATTATTGAAAATCAATCCTAAATTTAATATCGATAGACCCAAAAAACGTAACAAACGTCCAAGAGACGGAAACATGAAAGAGTTTAAGAGATTATTGAAAATCAATCCTAGATTTAATATCGATAGACCCAAAAAACGTAACAAACGTCCAAGAGACGGAAACATGAGATCACCATGGAAGGATGCTCAATTCAATCTTGATATAGTTTCTAATACACCCAAGAATAAAATTCTTGATAAAGCCATCAGAGACTGTTTTAATGAATTCAAGCGTGATGGAGCATCTTATTGTTGGTCAACATTTCGAATTGATGGTGTTGTTGACGCTACCATGAATGATGAAAAGGCAGCAGTGATCATTTCACGTATTGGGGAAAAAAGTCATTTTTTTCCGAATTAAATTCATTATCCGTGAGGATGGCAAATGGATCATTAGGGATAAATTTGAACCCATTCTCAGGGGCAAAAAAACTGTCACCGTGAACCAGGATTCCAAACCGGGAATTTTGACTGGAATTGATAAACCCTACTACGAAAGATCTTATCCTGTCACAGCAGTTGTTTACGGGATCTATCCGCTCAATGAAAAACCTGATATTTCAAAACTAGCACCCATGAAATATTCGACAGGACTCAATTGTGTAGCAGAACGAATAATAGAACACTTCACAAATGCGTCCCGGGGAAATAAACTAACTGATCTAAGACGAAAAAAATAACCGAGTGGGAGTTCACGGTAAAAGAGCATGGAGCAACAATTCAGGATATAACTAAATTAGAAAAATCATTAAGATTTCCAATATCGGTAAGGACAATCACCGGAGAAGTATTATACGAATCGAAATATAAATCAAAAGGGGCTCCCATTGAAATTATTGATCATAACGCGCACGCGTGGTCATCTGCAGTAACAATATTCCCACGGGATAGAACCGTAAAATATCTATCCCAAACCGAAGAGTTTTTTTCAGAGCAGAAATTATTTGATGCTATTTACCATTTGAGTAAAAACGATCCTGTGTCAGTGTGGCTATTTCATAGTAATTCAGACGAGGAATGCAGATTTGATCAGTTTGTAAGGCCTAACGGAGAATTATACCGTACTGAAGAGCTGCAGAATCAAATGAAACAACTAGCTAGTGAGTTTTCTGAGGGGGAAATCGAAGATCAATTATTAGCAAACTGTTTCACAGTACCATCCATTGCAGCACATTTTGCTAGAAAGAAAAACGCGTGGAAACCAACACGAAGTGAGTTTTTATCAGATGTCAAATTGTCCTGTCTTGAATACAGCCACGGCGGATTATGGAACACAAAATACACCGCTGATACCGTTATTTCAGTTGATATGATTGCGTGTCATCCAGGAAGTTTTCTTGGGTATGGAGAATGCGAGAAATATTTCAAACGATTTGGACACCCTACACACGAAATGACCCGTGTTGCCATTAATGGACCACTTCCTGATTTTGATTTAACCGGATTCGCTTGTGTGGTATCATTTGAAATGGCTGAAGGACTTCATCCGTGTAGTTATCTTTGGATTGGTAAACACATGTCTGAAAAACACTGGATGCCAATAGTGTTATTACGGTATATGCTTGATTGTAAGATGTTAAAATCATTAATTGTCAGTGAAGCAATTATATCCTATCGAGCACAGAAATCAGTCTGGTTACCACAACCTGATCTAGAAAAAATAATTAGCGAAGAGCGAAAACTGTTTCCTGATTTTAATGAACAACAAATCATGGATTGGTCCCAACAGTTATTTGAAATCAGAAACAATGAAGCAAAAAATCTTGGACGAAGAATAATCGGTAAATTTACCCAAGGTGGCAAAGATGATAATACGAAATATTCTTCACGATTGATTATAGACAACGCTGAATACGATTTTGTAATCGCGGATCTAACGAATAGGGGCCTATATGTCAATCGTAAGGACGCATTTATGTCCGATGGAACCAAATTGGGTACAATTGTTACCTACAATGATGGATACCATCCGCAGTACACACATTTGAGAGCTTCTATGCTCGGTTATGCTTCTATCAATCTGTTTTCAATGATCAATAGATTTCCTACCACCGCAGTTAGAGTTGCTACTGATTCATTTTACATAAATAGCAAAATGGCTGATTTTAAGGCTACTGGCAACGAGAAATGGGGATCATGGAGAATTAAGAAAGAAATGATTCATGATTATATTCCATCAGCAGATGTTACCATTGAAAATAATTACTTAGAAAGCAATCAGTGTTCAGAATTTTCTAGTGCACCACCGATTTCTGATCCAATATGCCTGTATAAAACAGTTTATTTAAACGGCTGTGGTGGGTCAGGAAAAACAACCCGGGCAATTGAGTTATTTCGTGTTTCCAATCCAAACATGATTGTGCTAACACCAACTCATAGACTTGCAAGAGAAATGATACAGAGAGGGGTAAATGCCTGCACTTATCACAGCTTTTTCCGATGGAAGGGAGATAAATGGACTCCTGAGCGCATGGGAGAGAAATTTATTCCTGAAATCATGATTTGGGATGAAATAGACACAGTGTCAGAAGATGTCTTAAAAATATTTCTTGAGTGGTTGTTATTGAAGAATACAAAAGTCGTCATGTGCGGTGATCACGGGCAACCACCACCATTTGTCGGTGCATCCCCCCATGAATGGCTAAAGGGTTTTGTAGACTATTATGAAGAAATTGATACCGATCATAGATCACTTGATGAAAAATTAAAAGAATTGAAGAAACTAATTAGATTACAACCGGATAGAATCCAGTGTGAAATAACCCGTGAAATAATTTCGGAAACTCCCATGAATGAGTTTTGGGAAGCGTGGAGACCAAATGATTTAATCATTGCAAGTAGAAAAATAGTCAGGGACACACTTCAGATGAAGTTATTTGAATTGCATAAACAAAAATTTGCAACACTTCCAGTACCGTTATGTTATAGGCCATCGGTTACGCGAAAACAGAATATTGAAGTTGATATTCCAGGACAGAGTGAAAAACAAATTCTCGTATTAAATGATATTGTGCTGGTTGATATCAATGTCGTTGAAGATGCATTGCGTGCTAATAAATCCCCATGGACGCTAGGATACGCAGCGACGATACATTCTTCACAGGGATTGACTATATCGGATACAATTGTTTGGATGGTAGATAATCGCATAGAATGGTCGAATTTAGTCTATCTTTCAGTATCCAGAGTACGAAAAATAAATCAACTTCGAAGAATTGTCTTCGATGATGAAATCATTGGCGATGATGAAATCATTGGTGACGATAATGATATTATTGATAAAAAACTCTCCGGTTACAAACAACAGGACAAAAAAAAACAACGAGAATTTGATATTGATGCTGAATTAATAATCACTTTGAAGAAACAACAGAATAATCACTGCGCGAGTTGCAATTGTATAATGCGTTGGCAGTATTCGGATAAGAATCCTCGCCAATTCACCGTAGACAGAAAAAATAACAATCTCGGTCATGTCAGAAATAATGTGATGTTGACTTGTCTTGAGTGCAATAGACGCAAGGGTGCTAGTTAAGACCATGCAGTGGTAATTGAGTATCGTCAGGAATTACTTGTAGTTGTTGTCTAGTAAACCCACGCTGAGGGGCAGTTGAATCCAGTTTATAGATTGGAAGTCTACCCGTAGATCGTGTTATACTAGATATCTTATGCGTAGTGACGCTCCAAATAGGATCAGTAGCCCTTTTTGTACCACCCTCAAGCTCTCCTGGTTCATATAAATACCTCACAATGACATTACTACCAAGAATTGGTTCTTTGAAATCTTTTTGTGGTTTTTCAGGTATCGACTTCTTTTTAATCGCGTTGATAGGTTTCATGTTGATGGTTCTAGTAATCTCGTTATTCAGTGCGGTAACTACACCTGGTAATCTCTTAACCCATTCACGGGATCTTTTTTCTTGGATGAATTCTTTTGCATATTGATATCCAAATAACCGCTCAGCAAGAATCCGATTAAATCGTTCTACAATGGCCTGATCACGATGCAGTGCAGTATGCCCTCGTCTGATAGCGACATTGTGATATTTCATTGTAGATAACACTGCACCCTGAAATTCCTTGCCCGGGTCAACTTGTAACAGATTTGGCCAGTGCAGAGGGCTCCTTCGATAAATCCTTTCAAATGCAGAAGCCACTTCAGTGGCCGATTTTGTTTTTAACGGTTCTGCTTCTTTGTATCGACTCGCAATATCAACTACGGTTAACGCATATTTGTAACCACGATCATGTGGCAGAAATAATAGATCAGCCTGATGAACTTCATTAGGAAAGGTTACATCAAAATGCGAGAATTGAATTTGTTTAGGCGGTGGTAGATAAATTTGCCATAGTGCCTGTTTGGATAACCAATGAGCCGCAGTGGTTTTTTTCACTTTTGCGGCGCTAGCGAGTTTACTGATTGCAGCGTTACCTTTCCAGTATCCTCTTGGGGAATAATAAATAGATTCCATGTTGCTATTAATTACCAGCACCTAACATCAATTTACTTTTCATAGCCGATTTTATCAAAAATGAAGCCAATTTTTCTTTGAAGGATTTATCAGTGATAGAATTCAACGCATGAATTAATTTCACATCTGCTAGATGCCTGTGTTGCAAATTGCTACTTTTATAAGCAACATCATGAAGGTGACAGGCCTTATCAATAGCGTTTATTGGTTCCTCACCGGGTCGGGGCTGATTTTGATCATTGAGTCTGATATCAAGAGTTGTTCCCGGTCCACAATAACTATACCCTGGAAGGTGTTTTTCTCCGGGGTATTTTTCCCATGGGGTTCCAGGGAGTTTTGCTAATTTGGCAGCGATATCACCTCATCGTTTTTTTTTAAAGGTTCCTTGGGTTCCTTGGGTTTAGAAACAAATCTAAATTTCTTTGTACTACACTGTACGCATTTACCAGAAAGCGCTGATCGGTTATTTTTAGTTGTAATCGTCGTCAAGTCATCTGTGCCAGTACGCGCCTTACACTTCACGCAATATAGATCCATAATTTATGTATAGAGATATGAATATAATTGATTTTTCAGCGACTAAAACAAGAGAACCAGTGAAGCATCATGCAGCGCTACCAAACTCTATCCGCGCAATTATAATCGGACCATCTGGATCCGGTAAAACGCAATTGTTGCTCAATTTAATAATGAGATGGATGAAGTGGGATAAGTTGTATTTAATTGTCCCTAGCGTAGACGACCAACGATGCTATGAAGTGCTAAAAGATTTTAATGAAAACGCTTCAGAGATTGCCGGCGAGGATGTTATTGAATTTATAACCGATATTGACGAGGCGCCATCCGTGAATGACCTCGATGGAAGTATCAACAATTTAGTTGTATACGATGATGTCATGTTAAATAAACAAAAAAATCCTGCTAGAATATTTTCCCGAGGCAGGCATAAAAACACTGATGTGATCTATGTCACTCAACGCTACACTCAGATTCCAAAAGTGATTAGAGATAACTGTAATATGCTTGCTGTATTCAACGGCGTTGATACACATACGCTACGAAATATTTGGCAGACATGGTGCTCCGATATGGACTTCAATCAATTTAGAAATTTCTTTAGTCATGCTCAGTCTGCCCCACACGGATTTGTAACAATAAATTTACATGACCCTCGAACACGATATCGTATCGGACTGGATCAAATATTCGGTTAACCCCAACTGAAAGTTCTAGTGAGTGACAACGACGTTGTAGTCCCTTTTCCCAAAAATCGATGGAGGATTTCATTAATTTCATTGATTTTTTCATATTTTTTTTGGACCTAATCCATGAAACGATATCAGATTCACACACACATTGGGGCCTGATGTCACTGGTTTCATTGTTTTTAAGCGTGATTTTAGTGAAAACTTGTCTAAAAATGTTGTCCGATTCGCCCCTTCTGCTGCTATTTAACCTCCATTCCCTAGAACCCCATCGGCTATTTTTAATCACTATTTCTAGAGTTATTTGTTTGTGATCCGCAATTTGATGATCTAGTAGTTTTGCTTGTTTATATGTTTTATGGTCGAAATCAGATACATAAAATTTATCTATTCTACTTGATTTAATTATTCCTAATTTTACATATTTGTGTGTATATTCCGTTCTTAATAGGTTTAGTTTTCTATACACATCCATTAATTTATTTTGTTTTATCAATCTACCCATAATTTCAGATGATGATAGATCCTTGGTTGTAAGTTTTCCTGTGCGATCTATGTTATCTCCCACCCAATTTAAGTCCCCCCTATAATCAGGTGTTCTGCTGTGAAGCTATTTATGTATTTATTTAGATTTGTTATGAAGTCGTAATGACTTTCTCTTTGCGCAGGGGCGTATATATTCAAAATATGTAATTTATTTCACTTTATATGGATTACCATTCCCTTTAAACTAATATCCTCTGTTATTCTTTCCCAATTTTGTCTATTTCTGTTTCTAATTATCATTGCTACTCCCGCTTTAATATCATTTTGTTTTGCTTCGCTTATTACAACTATTGCCTTCATTTTGGATTCAATTTCCGCTATCATTGTATTTGTGAGTTTATTGTGTGTTTCTTGAATTAGTATGATGTCCTGCTTTAATTTTGTCAGTTGTGCAAGTTTAACGCTATCTAATCCATTGGTATTTATTGATCCAATATGGAAGTTTAGTTCTTCCATTTTTGGTTTTCCAGGTGGCTTTCTAATCTTGAATAGTTAGTAATAAAATATTGATAATGGTAGTGATATTTCTCTGCGAATTAAATTGTTGCGTTGTGGGGCATTGGCCCCTCGTCAGTCTGTTCTATAACGTCGTAAGAGTCTTTTAGGTTATTTTCCTTTGGCAGTTCGTTCGTTGTGTCGATCATTTCCGTTGTCGTATTTGTCGTTATTGAGTTGGGGTAGAGGGGTGTGAGGTCAAAATCATCATCTGGTTCCCCAGATGTTGACGCTGACAGTGATTTTGCCTCTTCCATTTTCCTTCTTCTCTCCCTCCTCTTTGATTTGGATGTGAGTTCAACTTCAATTGTGGCCTTTCAGTTATGGTGGTAGGCTCATCGCTTTGTCGATGAGCCGGAGAGGGTGCGGTTTTTTCTCTTCCTCTGAGGTAGAACAGGCGTGGAGGCCCTGTTTAATAAAGCTGTCTTCTCTATGATTATTTCGAAAGGCTCTATACCTTCGATTTCTCCCATTTCTTCTTCTACTTCCTCTTCTTCTTCTATTGAGAGGCAGTCATATCTGTTGCTCACTTTTAATGGGGCTGTGGGTACTTCCCTTTTGGTAGTTTTGGTGGGCGTTTTGAATATGTCGTCTTGTGGAAGCAGTATTTCTCTCCTCTCTATTTGGGGTTCCGGCAGCTCTGGTTCTCCTGAGTTTTGTTGGGGTTCCGGCAGCTCTGGTTCTCCTGAGGTTTGTTGTTGTTGTTGTTGTTTTTCTTGCTGTGGTTCCGGATCCACTGGGTTTGGTTGTTGTTGCTGTTGTTGGTTATTTTCTCCTTCGTTTTCTTTAGCGGCCCTTGCCGCATATGAGTTGGGGTCTCTTGTCTTTATTGGTTCTGTACAATTTTTTGCCCCGTGTCCTATGATCTTACATCTGGGGCAAGGTCGGTCTTTATTACATCCTCTGTACCACGACCTACAGAGGAAGCCCATTATATAGAAGTAGGGGGGTACTTTTCTTGCTTCTTCTGCGGGAACTCTAATGATGCGTTCTCCGCTTTTGACATCTTTATGTCCATAGCATGAAGCATGTTTGTGTTCTCCTACATTGATTTTGAAGGTCGCCATTAGTTTGTCCGACACTGCGTTTGTTATTACTTCGTGTGGTAACCCAGAAATAATCAGATTGTGCCAAATTTTTCGCCAGTGAAATTCATTAATTAATTCTTAGTCTAGCCGACAATTAACTGTCTTGGAGTAGGAGTTTGGACGAAAGAATGTTTACTTAACTGGGTCAGGCTGTTAGAATATTGATAGTAGAACCGAACTTGGTGTTTGACACGCTTAAGATTTCTCACGTATAGATGTCAAAGTGATTTGAAACAAATGGTAGGGTGATATTTCGACCCCAAGTGGCATTTTTGGCATCTTGATGGACGGTTTTTCAAAATGTCCGTAGGAATAGCATTTATTCCGATTGGTCAAATGTAGAAGGGGGGGGGGTGTCGAACCGTAGGATCGGCGAAATATATTCTCTGAGCTTATGAGCTTGAATTAGTCTGAAAATTTCTCTGCAAGAGAGCACCGTTACCAGGACTCCGATCGTTCTTTGCAAGAAAGACGTTCGTAAAAATTGTGGTTCCAGGTTAAATTGAATGTGGAACGATTGTAAGACGCCAAAAACACAAGGTATTTAACTCAAATTCACATTTATCAGGATGTAATTTATGTGATGTTTTCTTTGTTACAGATGCATAATGTATTGATACTATGATACAAATAGTTCGGTATTACATTGATTTAATAACGTACTTTGATATGATGTTTCTTCGTTACAGATGCATGATGTGTTCATATTTTGAAAGTTCGGTATTACATTGATTTAATAATGTATTTTTGAATTCTAAATTAGAATTTTCAATTTATATACTTAGGTAGGTTAATGGGTGGTGTAGAAAACCAGCTGTGTACATTTATGATTGGAAAGTGCTACATTAATTTTGAATTTATCATATTAGTGAATATGGATTGTGTGCTATGATATATTGCCTCACTTTACGTAATGATTTACGGGAATATATGTGACTTTCCCAAATTCTGATGTTGATAATTAGCAGTATAGCTCTATTGATCTGAAGACTTGTGTAGTATTTGTTAGCCGTATAAAAGTTAACACTGATAGTAAGATCTGATTGTTCGAACCAGAAAGACGGACGGACAATCTCAACTTTAAAGCATAACAAGATACTTAGGGCGTTTTACCCTTTTCTTTTCAAAGGAAAATAGTTTGTTTGGAAAGAGTGAGAATTAGCGAGAAGTCAAGAAAAGGAGGGAAAAGAAGTCAAGAAAAGGAGGGAAAAGAAGTCAGAAGTCAGAGTTGTGGAATTCCCCGTTCAATCAAAGGGCAAGCTAAAGTCGTGACGCACGCAGAAGGAAAAAACCAGTCGACGAACAAGGTCATTGTGAATCACCCAACAGTCCAATGTTAATGAACATTCGATTCCATGATGAAAGTACTATCAGTTATTAACGGTTAAATTCATCTATTTTATTAGTGTTTGAATTTTAATTAACGTATCTGCTATTTTAAAGCTTCGGTTTTTTTTAAGTGTTTCTGAACGAGGAATAGACAGAAGGAAAGAAAATTGTAATTTATTGTGTCATTCTTCTCTTAATTGTATTTTAATTAAATTCTCATTTTATCTTTACGGGGGCTCGTGTGTTGTCTTGTTCAAGATACCATCTCAGATTACCATATCCACTCTATGACCGGGCAAATTACACCGAAGAGGTCATTCCTTAGATAAACGAGTATTAAAGGGAGGCGGTTCCGAGTGTTGTTTTTCCAAGTTGCGCAATACCTCTGACCAGGGACTTGTGCAATATTGTACTGATAACCCTTGATACCGAGCAGCCCGTTACACAGATCTATAGCCCTTTGTTCCATGTCCCTGACAATGGGCTCGGTGTCATGTATTTTAAATCTTTGTCCTCCAATCTGTATTTCAGTCTGTTTGAGCATTTGTCGCTGGCTCTTTGGGTACAGTATGTACTTGTTCCGCCCTCCATACTGCAGGGCGTCTATTTCCGTGATTTTGATTCCCAGAAGCTCCATTTCTGTCACGACTTCTGTTTGTCTCGGGAAACTTGCACTAGCCCCGAAGTCCAGAGTTTGGCAGCCTTCACGGTGATAGATTACGAGTTTTTTTCCTCCCTATCTCAACTTCTACAGCTGTGTGTGTGTGTGTGTGTGTGTGTGTGTGTGTGTGTGTGTGTTACACCTTGAATCAACAAGTTAACATTAAAGAACGAAACAGTAATATTAGTGATACCACAGACAACACCAAACCATGTTATGTTGCACACCACGGTCCATTCAAAGGAATCAACAGGAGAGTTGTTTTCAGGTTAGTGATCTAATTTTCCCATTAACATTTTTTGAGATTTTTGTTTCTTCGAAAAATGTTTTATTATGGAATGATCAAATCACATTGAGCGGACACTCACCGAACTTATTTCTCTCTATTAGAAAGCAAAAGCATTCTCTCAATAAAATTTCACTATCCCATTTGCTTATAAGGATGACCCTATTCGACCTATTAATAATAGCGAGCAGTGCGAAGAAGTCCCTTTAACTGATGATTCAAATTTTAGAGCAACAACATCAACGGAAACAGAGAAAACTTTACTTACTTTATTGATGAAATTTGTTTTTGATATTTAAAAAATAAATTAATATTCTGTGTAAAGCCAAAATCACTTTGTTTGCAAATCCAAGCCACGCCGAAAGTTATTTATGACCTTCCACAATATTTTCTTTATTGTTCCTAAACATTACCAAATCATTTGGCGAAGTACATGTACGAAGCCAAAACGTGCAAGTCAATTGAAATAGTGCTCTATCATTTCTGTCTAGTCGATAAATAATCTTAGATGTTGTTGTAGAAATATATTTACCTTTGATGGGTCTAGTGATTCGCCTCCGGCAGTGTTCCACATATGGACATACATCACAATTAATTTTACTATATGTTCTCTACATATATTTATCAGCATGGACCTTTCTACTGTGTGACAATCACTACAAATGATATATTAATCTAAAATACCTGCAAAGATGACTTCACGGTGAAGTTCTTGTCAAAGGTTCACCGGCATTGTTTTTGGAGAGGCTGCAATGTAAACGGAGCAGCATAACACATATATTTCACTTCCCGATCATCACCAAGGCTTTATTACTCAATGTGCTCTGTCGCCGAAATACACACAGACAACCACTCTTTGAGCTAATATGGAATTTCTCAAGAATAAACAATTACGTTTAAATCATTACCGAAAATGCATCAATATAACTCTTGTATCATCACCAAAATGAGAGAGGAAAAAAATGTTCTAAAAATAGACTGGAAAATAATTCGTGGGTACTGAACTGGAAATACTAATTTTCATCCTATTCCGTATGTTGAGACAGAAAAGGCAGACGATTTTCCGATTGTGCCTTTATTTCCTATTGCCTTTTTCCACCGTTGTTCCCTGTGAGCAAAGGAGCTCCGAATACAGTTAGCAAAGCACCCAAGGTTTTCTCTTTGGACTTAACGAAAAAAAGCCGAGGACATTCCGATCGTGTAAACAATCTTTCTGTACTTGACAAGCAAGATTGAAGCTGCACTCGTTCGCTTCTTTGCTCTTTGCCTATTTCACATTTACTTATTATCTACATTAGACCATTTGTCAGCATTTACAAATGCCCCAGGAGCAGCAGAGAGGGTGAATCCTACAACGTTTTTAGACAAAATTTTGATTGAATCCTTAAAACGAGCCTTCCTACGATCAAAAAAAAATGTCAGGGGCAAACCCTACAACGTTTTCAGACAAAAAATTTATTGAAATCTCCCTACGAAATCATTTTAACTAAAAAAATGAAAACGATTTTTTAATCAATTTTGGTCGCAACTTGTTGTCATCCACCCTCTCTGCTGCTAGTGATTTCATCACTAGTGATTTCAGTTCTGGGTTAATAATTTTTAAAATTGCAAAGCAATTTACGATTTTAACCGAATATTTGATCTAGTCTTTAGGACGAAAATCATTTATGATTTCACAAACAGACTAATCGCTAACACCTCTTCTTGTAAATCAATCAGATTATTTGACTGGTCGGTGAGTTTGAAATTAATTCTGGTTAATGAATTATTATGGCATCGCATATAGACAGGATTAATTGGGTTTTCAATTATTAAAAATCCTGGAGGAGCTGTTGGTGCAAATGAATAAAGAATATATCCTTGCTGAGCTTGATTTGATCGTTCGAGATTAATTTGATAGCTTCCTTCGATAACATCACACACTAAATTAAGTGCAATCACCGTTGAAATATTCACGTTGAACGGAGCGATATGCCTACCGCCACCATCTGGATCATTATTATGTTTGAGGATTTTTATTTCCGGTGATGTTGTTTTTTTCCATGCGTTATGAATTATTTTAAAACCAACATCGATAGCATCACTGAGAATTTTTTTTAGTTCTGGTACGTTATATCCCGGTAGTTTGAATGTCGGGATATCTTCAACGCGGATTTTATAGTCTGTTGCAAATCCTATTCTCGACTTGGGGTATCTATTATCTAGAATAACTTGAATAATTTGTGAATTAAATCTTTCCATGTCATTGATGATTTTGTTACATATTTCTACAACGCTGATAAATTCATTTCGGGTGAGAGAGCCGGATTTAATGGATATTAACAATAGTAAAAAATCATATTCCATCGCTTTGAAATTTTCCATAATATCATTTTCGTTAACAATAAAATATGCCTCTTGACCCCTTCCCTCCATCACTTCCTCAAAGGAGGATTCGAAGAAATAAAAAAACTCTAGAATAAATCTATTATCTTTATAACTCTTTATTGGATTATCGGGTTTTATTCTGTCGGTGATATAATCAGTTTTTTGTGGTTCGGGTAAATTAACGGTTTCCTCCAGAGTTTTACTCTTGGGTGGTAATTCAGGCCATCCTAGTACGGTTCTAATAGAACTTTGATAGATATCTACGACGTATCCTTCTGTGTTTATCTCAATTGCGGATGATAGCGTCGGTTCATGAACTGTTATAGCGATTTTCGATTCTGTTCCAGTAATCGATTTTATTCTACGCGCGAATTCATTATTGATTTGTTCTATTTGGTATGACCCTGTTGGTATCGAAACAACATTCCAGTCTGGGGTACCGTCGTCTTTATTCTTATACGAGAACACCAGTGAATTATTGGGTTGTTGACCACCAAATGCTACCGATCTGATATTAGGCCAACTGTGATACATTCGTAGTTTTGCTAGCGCTATCTCCTTCACTGGAACCGGAGAAGGGAAATTCACACTAAACTCGGGTTTCGTAGATGTTATTGATATCATACTTGTTTGTACTGGGTTCGTGTTCTCCACTACTCGTTGAAGTAATTCCATCTGTGTCGTCATTATACTCATGATTTATTTCTAATTTTGGTATCGAGGAATCATAAATACTGACCATCACTGAGAACTCACAATCTGGTAATGTTGATATTATTGAGATCATTTTGTTTTTTGGGTTCGTGTTTTCTGATTCCATCGGTGTTGTCATTGTTATTATACTCATGTTGTCGCTCTAATTTCGATATCGCGGAATCAAAAATACTGACCATCGCTGAGAATTCACTATCTGATATAATCGTATTGTCGAGTGACGACGATATCATCAATGATAACTGCGAATATGCGGTTGATGCAATATGAAATTGAAGTAAGTAATTCTGCAGTTTACTCTGGCTGCATGATGATATCTTTTTTGCTATCCCGGTTAATATACCCCCGATTGTAGCCACCGCAGAAATGCAAATTGGAACTACGACCGGGGCAATCATTGTAACAGATGCAAGTATTATTCCGGCACCAGTGAGAACGCTTGACACCGAGTATATAATAACATCAATTGCGGTGATTCTTCGTCGGTATTTTTTTATTTTTATTTGATACTCCTCAGTGAGGGTTTTGAGTCTATTTTGAAATTCTCTGACCTGATCATAGCGACATTGCGTCGATGACAAAGTCATTGTTGTTTATTTTAAAAACACTAGCGTTTTCAATTGTGAAATCCGAACGATTTAGTTATTTACTTAAATCCGCTACGAATTCCAGATACCATGTTACTGATGCCTTAGCCAAACTTTTATCATCGGCTTTTATCGTTAACCGTTCAGTTTTATCCTTGTCGATGATCGTTGAAATCGTATTGTTAACCCCGGATGAACTCGACGATGATATATTAAATTGAATTGGTGCTACTAGTGTTAATCGATAAATACCTTTAACGGTTGCAGTGATATCTAATTTGTTGTTTGTAGGTGTCCACTCAAATGATCCGTGTTGGATTGTATATACTACGTTATTGGTTTTCTCATGAGGAATTTTTGTTTTTTCAATGATTGTTATCATCCTCGAAAAATCACCTTTGACGGCTTCGATGAAAGTTTTCGTCTCATCGATGGATTTTTTAATATCAGGGAGTTTTATTTCAATTTTATCCAACTGGGTTCCAATAAATTTATCAATGATATTTCTACGAAATGATATAAACTGTTTTCCGTTATCTTCAATTTTAGATTCAAGTATTTTTAGTACAGCCAGAGAATTGTTTAACTCATCGTTGAGAGTTTTTAATCGATCTGTAATCGTCGAAACGAGTACACCCGGTTTGAGTTTACCCTGATCGGAAAATAACGCGATAGTATCCTCGATTGCATTTTGTTGTTTAACCAAAATATCATCCAGAGAAATATTACTGGATTTCAATTTACCCTGATCCGAAAACAACGCAACGGTGTTCTCGATTGCGTTTTGTTGTTTAACTAAAATATCATCCAGAGAAATATTACTGGTTTTCAATTTACCCTGATCCGAAAATAACGCAACGGTGTTCTCGATTGCGTTTTGTTGTTTAACTAAAATATCATCCAGAGAAATATTACTAGATTTCAATTTACCCTGTTTGTCCTGAAATACAACTATTTCATTAGGATCAACATTTGTTAAGTTCAACGTCTCAGCGATTTCATCTTTAATTTTTTTTGTTATATCCTTGACAGAATCAGGTGGTGCAGTGCCATCGGGTTTGGGTTTCAAAGATCTCCCCCAAATATCAATCATGTTATTGTAAAACTCTTTCTCTCTCTAAAAAGCGATTGCTGGTGTAGTCATTTACGACAATATGTGGTGGTTTTCCGCTTGGGTTACTCAAGGAGTTAGAAATAGCGTCAAGGACATTTAATACTTCGCTGCCGCATATTGGTGGGTCAATCATCGTTTGTGTTGGTAGCGTAGAATACCAAGTCTTCATTGGAAGGGTTTTTATATACCGCATAAACTCTTTTGGTGGGGCTAATCCATATGAATCAAAATAGACAATCCCACGTGGATCAATAGCGTATGCAACCCAGTGAGTTCCGGGTCCGGTGCTGTTATCTAAATTAATGATTCCGGTTTCAGTTTTGTTTGGTTGATGTGGTAATTGATCTTTCATAAAGACACCTCTGAAGTTTTTAATCGCGAGTTTTTTAGCCGCATCCATTAAATCAAAATTGGACATAGGAATCTTCGATTCCTGAATTAATAAATCGTTCCTGGTAGTCTTAAACCCTTTCCGCTGTACCACGAATACGGGGTTCCTGGTAGTCTTAGACCCTTTCCCTTTTTTTTATATCCTTTCCCAGTTGCCTTCTTTAGTGCCATTCCTGCTGCAGTACCAACGGCTCCTAACGCTGCCGCTTTAGCCACCGCTGGGGCTGCTGCTGCAATCAATGCTGGAATCGCAGCTAACAACGGAAATATACCGCCTGTTTTAATCATATTTTTGACAGCAGCCGCAGAAAGAGTAATCTGAACACCTTTTTTGGCTACAAGTGCATCATTGAAATGTTTCACCTGACGAGTTGTCAGCGATAGTTTATTTGCACCACCAGTCATTTGGTTGGGTTTCAACGTGATTGTGGTTCCACATCGCTTAGCCGATTCCGATTGCAATTTTTTTAATTGACCGGGAGTTAACGCAACACTAATAACACTATATGACATTATATATAATTGATTGATTCTAATTCAATGAAAAATCAATCAAAGATTTTCTACTGGTGCATCTACCACTCTCATTCTTCCTCCAACACCTTCAAGTAGCATTGATTTATCACTGAGAATGACAGCAACCGCTCTATAATTAGCAATAGCACCACGAGTCACATTAGCTCTAAAGTGTATATCAACAACTGACTGTCTTGTCAAATCGAGATGTTCCAGTGAGAAGTAATAGATCGGATACAGATTTTTAAAATCATATTGTGATATTTGCAAACCAGTATCGACATTTTGATCGCGTGCCATAAATGACAGCAGACGATGATACACGCGTGCAATATGATTTTCTGTGTAATTAAGTTGTATATCCTCGGATGGTTCCTGTTGGCCATTTATTCTCAGTGAGACGTCTTTCACACCTAATTGATCAAATATCATATGACTGAAACGTTGATCACCAACTCGTGCGTTATCTTGTAACGCAATAAATATATGACGTGGCGCAGAAACGCCTTGTTTTGATGCTAGATTCCACGTGAATAACCCATTGATATTTGATTGCTTCACATCTGTACTCACGGTTAGCCAACTCAACAACGACTTTCCTCCTTGGTCCATAAATGATAGTAATCGTTCTTCTGCAGTGATTGCTGGAGTCAACACTGGCATCCACAATGATATTTTTGTTAAAATAACTTTACCGGCATCATCATTTACATGATCTGCAGCTGTGTTTGCTGGAATCCTCCAAATTGCGTCATTATCATCACCCTTTCGTACAAGCGATACTGTATGCTTCGCCCCATAAATAACTTTTCGGACGTTTCTACAGAATCCAAATATATGATGTAGTGGAATCGCGCATGAAAATGATTTACGCCCTGCTCCCAACATTGAGTTTCGTGTTGCAGCTCCTAGATTGAAATTGGGGTCGTTGTTTATAATCATATCCTCGACATCAACATCAGCATCACCAGCATGTTTTTTTGGTCGTCTTACAACAAATGGATTTCCATTAGCGCTATTCCTACCATCTTTTGCAAACATCATAGAAGGTCCTGCTGATCTTGTATAATCATCGGAATATCTCGCTAACCCGATTATTGTTGTAGCCACATCAACATCGCGATCTATCGACTCGATTTCCTTTCCATCAATGAGGTATCTTGCACTCTCAAATAATGCCATAATACCATTATTGACAAAACCGACTTGAGTACCATCTGGATATGATGCTCCAGCAGCTGTTACAAGTTCTCCTTCTACTTCAATAAACGCTTCACAGGGCAAAAAGTATTTACTGGTATCATGGACTTGAAGTTCAATTCGCGATCGACTATTTGCGTCTATCGCATGATAAGCGTAATATTGATAATCGCGTACAGAATCATCCTTGCCAACTGGGGCGTCTATATCAAACGCCGGATCATGTGATTTTTTGAACATTTTATTCTATTTATCAGAGTCTAAATCGTAAAAATCCGTAGGATTTTCATCGTAAACGATTTTCATCGACGTAGTTTTCTAAAGCCGCTTCCTGCTATCATGTTTGCAATATTGCTTTGGTCTCCTTGATTTACCATCGACGCTAATTTTTCGTCTACTGCGTTATTTATAATTCTACTAACACTTGCAGGCATTTCCGCTGTAGACGGTAACGGTTTCTTTTTTCGTGATTTCACTAATGATGTTAATTTATTCTTCGCAGTTGAAAACGCTTTTCCAGCAAGATCTCCAACAGCACCAATACCCTTATCACGAATAACTTCAATTGCTTTCATTCCTAGTTGTTTAGCCAACGGCATCACTTTTGGAGCCATTCTCGCAAATAACCCTGCAATGGTATTGCCTAAACCATCTCCGTAGTATGCTCTATAAACTGGAAACCGTGAATTAACTACGTAGACGGGGGTTGGTTTATCATGATTGTAGTGTATGATCATTATTTGAAATCAGAAACCATTTTTCAATTGGAAACGCTAGCGTTTTTATTCAGTCTCGGTGATTAATCACTGTGATACCCACTTTCCACTAACTCGTCAATGAAATCTCGATATGTTTTGATATCCATGATACCGCCGGCAAATAACCGTCTACAGATATCAGCTGCTTCATTAATTATTTCCGGTGAGTTATTTCCAGCTCGGAAACCTCCTACAAGAACTTCTAATCGTGATATATCATTGATAACACTACCAGGACATGAAACGCTAGCGTTTTCACTCTTTGAGTTTCCACTGGAATCTTGCAATCCACTTCCGCTATAACCAGTTGCTTCATCCTGTTTTTCTAAATCGGCTTCTTGTAATAAATAATCAAGAGGATCATCATCATCAGGTGGTAGTTGTTGTTTTTTAGGAGAGTAGAGTAGTTTCTTTGCAGGTTGCTGTCGCCTTCCTCGCAATTTTTGCGGTTTTTGTTGTTGTTTAAACTCTTCGTATTGATTATACACTTCGCCCACCTCATTGATATATCCAATGTATGATGCGTTACCCTTCTTCTTAATTCTACCTGTTTTTTCAGTTTTGATTTTGTAGAATATATCAGCCCAGTGAGTTATATCTCTAACAAAGTTATGATGTTCTGGTTTCAACAAATTTTTCCTGTTTTCATAAGTCGTAACAACAAGCGCAGGAATTTTCGCTAGTTTAGTCTCAATGATTGCTGCTAAACCCGCCTCGTTAAATATCACGCGTAAATCATCTACTATTTCTTTTGATTCTATTTGTTTTGTTTGTTCAGTTTTCGCTGCTATTTTTTCGAGTTCACCGATAACAGATTTTCCCGTCTCGGGAACATCTCCCAGTATAGCACGCTCTATCCCCTTCGTTGCTGTGGTTACTGGTTTAAACAATTCTTCGGATCCCATAGCAAAATCAGTCTGAAGACTCTGTCGTTGTTGTAGTTTATTCCGTACAGAGTCACGAATTGGTACAAATCTCCTGATTGCATCCAGTCGTTCACGAGCCAATCGGGTTGTTAATGCTTCATTGACCATTATTTGAAATCGCAAACAATTTTTCAATTGCAAAACAATTTTTCAATCCGACCTAACACCATCGGATAGTCATGGAAGTGTTATTTCGTCGTGAGACAGCTTCGTTCAATGATGAGGAAACTAGCAAAATTGTATATAAAAATAATAATACTGCTAGTTTCCTCACTTTTCCATTTGATCAATCCGAACCAGCCATCAATTTTTTATTCACTGATTTCAACAGTTTTGATCAAAAAATGCTAAAAAAAAATTAAAATCTCTATGAGGGACGGTCACAATCAAATAATGATAAATGGTTGGTCAATCAAATAATGATAAATGGTTGGTCAATCAAAATTGTTCATTTTCTTGAATTAACGCCCGTAGGTTTCTAACTTTAGAATTAACCTCCTTTTTCAATTCGTATTCGTACCCCAATTCTTTTCGTATTCGTTCTACGATGGTATACAACGGAGCGAACACACTTACGTCACTGGAAAATGCGAGAGAGTCCTTAATAGAATTCTGAATTCTTTTGATGAGCGCATACTTCTTTGGTAGCATATATTTATTGTTGTTAACTCCGTATTCTATATCCTGAAAATCAGACATGATTTGATCAGGATTTAACCCATCTGATAGTTCAATATCCCAACCTTTCAATTTTGAAATCTCGGATAAAATGCTATTCATGTTTTCAGAATTCATTATTCTATAATAATGATATATTTCTAAATGAAAAATATGACGCATTAGACATAACTAAATCGAATTTTCTGTCCGGTCCCTTTTGAAATAGCCGATCGACAAACCCCCTCTGCAACATATCGTACTGAGGGTCTACAAATATTGAAATACTTGCCGGCTTCATATATTGATTTAAATACTTTTTCTTCGTTAGTTATTGTATTCAAAGATTTCACAGGTCTCGCTTTTTTCGAGTATTTCCCAGTCCCCCCTCGTTTGGTATTCTCACTATGTGTGATTGCTTGAAGATTTGATAAGGAATTGTTCTTCGGATTAGAATCAATATGATCAATAACAAAACCATCTTTGATCAATCCATGGAAACATTCATACACGAAACGATGATTGTAATATTTCTTCTTTCCAACAGTAAAGAACAAATACCCCATACCATTATCCCACCCAACTGGGTTCTTCAGTCTACGGTTTCTTACAACACCATCACTGGATGCTTCATAATTTGTACTCACAGGGTGCTGTCTGAATTCTTGGGTCATTCGTATACTATACTATTTGTCTAATTCATTGACTGATCCATTTGCAGGGATTCATTATACATAAATCTTTCATTTAGAGACTTGTTTTTAGTATAGCATGAAGGAGTTCAAGAGATTGACTTCGAAAAATGCTGAATTCAATGCTGATAAGGAGTTTAAGAGATTATTAAAAATCAATCCTAGATTTAATCTCGATAGACCCAAAAAACGTCCAAGAGACGGAAACATGAAAGAGTTTAAGAGATTATTGAAAATCAGTCCTAGATTCAATCTCGATAGACCCAAAAAACGTAACAAACGTCCAAGAGACGGAAACATGAAAGAGTTTAAGAGATTATTGAAAATCAGTCCTAGATTTAATCTCGATAGACCCAAAAAACGTAACAAACGTCCAAGAGACGGAAACATGAAAGAGTTTAAGAGATTATTGAAAATCAGTCCTAGATTTAATCTCGATAGACCCAAAAAACGTAACAAATTTAATCTCGATAAACCAAAAAAAACGTCCAAGAGAGATTACCCCTGGAAAGATGCTCAATTCAATCTCGATATAGTTTCTAATACACCAAAGAATACAATTCTTGATAAAGCCATGATTAGTAAAATCAGAGACTGTTTTAATGAATTCAAGCGTGATGGAGCATCTTATTGTTGGTCAACATTTCGAATTGATGGTGTTGTTGATGCTACCATGACTGATGAAAAAGCAGCAGTGATAATTTCACGTGTTGGGGAAAAACGGCATTTTTTCCGAATCAAATTCATTATCGAAGTCGATGGCAAATGGATTATTAAGGATAAATTTGAACCAATCCTCAAGAATAAAAAAGCTGTCATTGTGAGTAGAGATTCCAAACCAGGGATTCTAACCGGCATTGACAAACCATACTACGAAAGATCTTATCCCGTAACAGCAATGGTTTATGGGATATATCCGTTAAATGATAAACCCGATATCGCAAAACTAGCTCCTATGAAATATTCGTCAGGGCTTAATTGTGTAGCAACACGGGTAATGGAGCACTTCACAAATGCATCCCGAGGAAATAAACTAACTGATCTGCGACGTAGGAAAATAACCGAGTGGGAACTGACAGTGAAACAGCATGGTGCAAAGATTTCTGATATAGCTAAATTAGAAACATCATTACGATTCCCAATAACAGTTATGACGATAACCGGAGAGGTTTTATACGAACCGAAATATAACAAAAATGGAGCGCCAATACAGATTATTGATCATAACAAACACGCGTGGACACCTGCGGTAACAATATTTCCACGAGAACGAACCGTGAAATATATCCCGAAGGAGTTCGTCGGGGATGTTTTCTATGAAGAGAGATTATTTGATGCTATTCATGCGTTGTGTAAGGATGATCCTGTGTCAGTGTGGTTACTTAGAAGTGATGAAGAATTCGATCAATTTGTAAAACCAAATGGTGAATTATATCGCATTGAAGAATTAGATAACAGAATGAGAAAAATCGCTAGTGATTTTTCACCGCAGAATTCCCATGAAAAACTACTCACGGATAGTTTTACTATTCCATCAGTAGTAGCTCACTTCGCAAGAGAAAAAAACTCATGGCGTCCAACACGAAGTGATTTTCTCGAAGATGTTAAATTGAGTTGCGTCAAATTTGGTCATGGAGGACTGTGGAATACGAAATACTCACGTGATGGTATGATTTCAATTGATATAGCCGCGTGTTATCCCGGAAGTTTTCTCGGGTATGGGGAATGTGCTGAGTACTTCAAACGATTTGGACACCCCACACATGAAATGACTCGTGTTGCGATTAATGGACCATTGCCTGATTTTGATTTAACCGGATTCGCTCGTGTGATATCATTCGAATTAGCTACAGGGTTACATCCGTGTAGTTATGTTTGGCTCGGTAGACACCTATCTGAAAAACACTGGATGCCAATAGTGCTATTGAGATATATGATTGATTGTGGTATGCTAATATCGTTGATTGTTTCCGAGGCTATTATATGCTATCGAGCTCAGAAAGAAGTTTGGCTACCACAACCCGATCTAGATAGAATAATCAACGAACTAAGAAAACAGTTTCCAGATTTCAGTGAAGAAGAAATCATAAATTGGTCTAAGAAGTTATTTGAAATTAAAAAAGAACAAGCAAAAGATCTCGGAAGAAGAATAATCGGTAAATTTACCCAGGGTGGACGATACGATAACGCAAAATACTCTTCGCGGTTGATCATAGATGTCGCTGAATACGATTTTATTGTAGCGGA
The DNA here is from genome assembly GCA_029339505.1 of Unio delphinus. Taxonomy (NCBI): domain Eukaryota; kingdom Metazoa; phylum Mollusca; class Bivalvia; order Unionida; family Unionidae; genus Unio; species Unio delphinus. The sequence goes on along the minus strand of JAQISU010000020.1, from coordinate 4,944,898 downwards.
TTTAATGAAACAGGGAAAACTTGTATCCCGTAAGGATGCTTTTCTATCCAATGGTGAGAAATTAGGTACGGTTGTTACCTACTGTGATGGATATAATTCCCAGTACACACACTTGAGAAGTTCAATGTTAGCCTATGCTTCTATTAATCTATTTTCGATGATAAATAGATTTCCTAATACCGCGGTTAGAGTGGCCACTGATTCGATGTATATACACAATAAGTTCAAATCAGCTGTAGCTAAATTCACAGATCCCGAAGAAAATTGGGGGCGTTGGCGATTTAAAAAGGAGATGCTACATGAGTATTGTGAATCCGCAGACGTTGCCATGGATGATAAATATATTTGTTGTAACCGTATTGAAATTCAATCAGAATTTTCTAATGCACCACCGGTATCTGATCCAATCTGTAGATACAAGACAGTTTATTTAAACGGTTGTGGTGGGTCAGGAAAGACAACTCGTGCAATTGAATTATATCGTGGTGGTGGAAATACTTGTATTTCTACTAACATGATTGTGCTAACACCGACTCATAGACTCGCCAGAGAGATGATACAACGAGGGGTAAATGCTTGCACTTATCACAGCTTCTTTCGATGGAAGGGTGACAAATGGACTCCTGATCGAATGGGTGATAAATTCATTCCTGAAATCATAATTTGGGATGAAATATGCACAGTGTCATTAGATGTATTAAAAACATTTCTTGAGTGGTTGTTAACCAAAAACACAAAAGTCGTCATGTGCGGGGATCAAGGCCAACCACCACCATTTGTCGGTGCATCTCCACATGAATGGCTAAAGGGTTTTGTAGACTACTATGAAGAAATCACCACTGATTATAGATCACTTGATGAACGATTACGAGAATTTAAGAAACTAATTAGATTACAACCGGATAGAATCCAATGCGAAATAGCGCGTGAAGTGATTTCAGAAACCCCAATGAATGATTTCTGGGAAGCGTGGAGACCAAACGATTTGATCATTGCAAGTAGAAAAATAGTCAGGGACACACTTCAGATGAAGTTATTTGAATTGCATAAAGAAAAATTTGCAACGCTTCCAGTACCCCTTTGTTATAGGCCATCGGATACACGAAAACAGAATATTGAAGTTGATATTCCAGGACAGAATGAAAAACAAATTTTGGTATTAAATGATATTGTGCTGGTTGATATCAATGTCGTTGAAGATGCATTGCGTGCTAATAAATCCCCGTGGACGCTAGGATACGCAGCAACAATACACTCTTCACAGGGATTGACTATATCGGATACAATTGTTTGGATGGTAGATAATCGCATCGAATGGTCAAATTTAGTCTATCTCGCAGTATCCAGAGTACGAAACATAAATCAACTTCGAAGAATTGTCCTCGATGATGAAATCATTGGTGATGATAATGACACAACAATAAGTGATATTGATGTTAGCATCATTAATAAAAAACTCTCCGGTTACAAACAACAGGACAAAAAAAAACAACGAGAATTTGATATTGATGCTAAATTAATAATCACTTTGAAGAAACAACAGAATAATCACTGCGCGAGTTGCAATTGTATAATGCGTTGGCAGTATTCGGATAAGGATCCTCGCCAATTCACCGTAGACAGAAAAAATAACAATCTCGGTCATGTCAGAAATAATGTGATGTTGACTTGTCTTGAGTGCAATAGACGCAACGGTGCTAGTTAAGACCATGCGGTGGCAATTGAGTATCCTCGGGAATCACTTGTAGTTGTTGTCGAGTAAAACCCCGCTGAGGGGCAGTTGAATCCAGTTTATAGACTGGAGGTCTACCAGTTGATCGTGTTATACTAGATATCTTATGCGTAGTGACGCTCCAAATAGGATCAGTAGCCCTTTTTCTACCCCCTTCAAGCTCTCCTGGTTCGTATAAGTACCTCACAATGACATTACTACCAAGAATTGGTTGGGAAACGCTAGCGTTTCTAGGGAAATCTTTTTGTGGTTGTACGGGTATTGACTTCTTTTTAATCGCGTTGATAGGTTTCATGTTGATTGTTCTAGTAATCTCGTTATTCAGTGCAGTAATCACAGATGGTAATCTTTTAACCCATTCACTGGATCGCTTTTCTTGAATGAATTCTTTTGCGTATTGATATCCAAATAACCGCTCAGCAATCGTCCGATTAAATCGTTCTACAATGGCCTGATCGCGATGTAGCGCAGTATGCCCTCGTCGTATGGTGACATTATGATGTTTCATTGTAGATAACACTGCACCCTGAAATTCCTTGCCAGGATCAACTTGTAACAGATTTGGCCAGTGCAGAGGACCTCGTCGATAAATCCTTTCAAATGCAGAAGCGACTTCAGTGGCTGATTTTGTTTTTAACGGTTCTGCTTCTTTGTATCGACTCGCAACATCAACTACGGTTAGCGCGTATTTGTAACCACGATCATGTGGCAGAAATAATATATCAGCCTGATGAACTTCATTAGGAGCGGTCACATCAAAATGCGAGAATTGAATTTGTTTAGGCGGTGGTAGATAAATTTGCCATAGTGCCTGTTTGGATAACCAATTAGCCGCAGTGGTTTTTTTCACTTTTGCAGCTCTAGCGAGTTTATTGATTGCAGCGTTACCCCTCCAGTATCCCCTCGGAGAATAATAAATTGATTCCATATTATTAATTACCAGCACCTAACATCAATTTACTTTTCATAGCCGATTTTATCAAAAATGAAGACAATTTTTCTTTGAAGGATTTATCAGGAATAGCATTTAACGCATGAATTAATTTCACATCTGCTAGATGCCTGTGTTGCAGATTGCTGCTTTTATAAGCAACATCATGAAGGTGACAGGCCTTATCAATGGCGTTTATTGGTTCTTCACCGGGGTTGGGTTGATTTTGATTATTGAGTCTGATATCAAGTCTGGTTCCCGGTCCACAGTAGCTATATCCTGGAAGGTGCTTTTCTCCGGGGTATTTTGCCCATGGGGTTCCAGGGAGTTTTGCTAATTTGGCAGCGATATCACCTCCTCGTTTTTTTTTAAAGGTTCCTTGGGTTTAGAAACAAATCTAAATTTCTTTGTACCACATTGCACGCATTTACCAGAAAGCGCTGATCGGTTATTTTTAGTTGTAATCGTCGTCACATCATCTGTGCCAGTACGCGTTCTACACTTCACACAATATAGATCCATAATTTATGTATAGAAATATGGATATAATTGATTTTTCAGCGACTAAAACAAGAGAACCAATTAAGCATCATGCAGCGCTACCAAACTCTATCCGGATGATTATAATCGGGCCATCTGGATCCGGTAAAACGCAATTGTTGCTCAATTTAATAATGAGATGGATGAAGTGGGATAAGTTGTATTTAATTGCCCCTAGCGTAGATGATCAACGATGTTATGAAGTGTTAAAGGATTTTAACGAGAATGCATCAGAAATTAAGGGTGAGAACGCCATTGATTTTATAACCGATATCGATGAAGCACCGAGCATTGATGATATTGATGGAGATATTAACAATTTAGTCGTGTACGACGATATAATGTTGGATAAACAAAAAAATCCTGCTAGAATATTTTCCCGTGGGCGTCACAAAAACACTGACGTGATATATGTCACTCAACGCTACACTCAGGTTCCAAAAGTGATCAGAGATAACTGCAATATTCTTTCTGTATTCAACGGAGTTGATACTCATACGCTACGAAATATTTGGCAGACATGGTGTTCTGATATGGACTTCAATCAATTTAGAGATTTCTTTAGTCATGCTCAGTCGACTCCGCACGGATTCGCAACAATAAATTTACATGATCCTCGGACACGATATCGTATCGGACTAGATCAAATATTCGGTTAAAATCATTTATTATTTTTGTTAACCAGAACTGAAATCACTAGTGATGAAATCACTAGCAGCAGAGAGGGTGGATGACAACAAGTTGCGACCAAAATTGATTAAAAAATCGTTTTCATTTTTTTAGTTAAAATGATTTCGTAGGGAGATTTCAATAAATTTTTTGTCTGAAAACGTTGTAGGGTTTGCCCCTGACATTTTTTTTTGATCGTAGGAAGGCTCGTTTTAAGGATTCAATCAAAATTTTGTCTAAAAACGTTGTAGGATTCACCCTCTCTGCTGCTCCAGGGAATATCACATGTCTTTTGCGAAAGAAACAGTGGAGGGGAAGTTTACAGTAGGTAAGCTTTAGATCAAAACTTATTTGAATCCCATGCTCTTATTAGCAGAAGACACAGCAACTGTACGACCTTGTCTTTTCTTCATGTTAGGTAAATACTCGCATAAATAAAATCCTGTCGTTGATATCTATTGTTAGATGTTTGTTTGTTTAGCATGTTGTTTAAGCAAAAAACAATACTGTGATGACTCTATCGTCGCACTGTTGACGTTAGGATTAGGCAATCTAACACTAAATTTAACGTAAAATAACCAAAAATTAATATCAATTTCTATATCGTTTCTATTAATAGATTTTTAGATTTATAACCAGTACTAACTCGATTGTTCGGTTGTTAGCGAGTTCAAGCCCCAACTTTCGATTTATAACCAGAACAAGCTCGATTATTCGATTTATAACCAGTACTAGCTCCATTGTTCGATTTATAACCGTACAAGATCAGTCGTTCGATTTATAATTAGTATTAACTCGATTGTTCGATTTATAACATACTAGAGATCGATTATTTTATTTATAACCAGTATTAGCTTGATTGTTCGATTTATAACTAGAACTAGTTCCCATGTTCGATTTATAAACTGTACTAGCGTAATCGTTCGATTTATTACCCGTACCAGCTCCATTGTTCAGTTCGTAACCAGTATTAGCTCCATTATTCGACTGATAACCAGTTCTAGCTGCAATTTGCTTTGCCTCTTTATAGCTTAGTAATAATAGCAAACATGCAGGCAACAATCTGGATTGACTGGTCTTCAATTTAAATATTGTGTAAATTGTTTTGAGAAAAAAGCACAGTCTATATACAAAATCAATCAAGCACTGTTCGTAATGCACAATTCAGAATAGATGGGTGGGGGAAGTTACTCTGAGTGTGTAGACTATGCTAAAAATTATGGTAATAGTGATGTCCCATTTCTTTCAATTAAGTCTCTCTCCTGCAACATCTAGGATTGAATATTTGAAAGAATAATATAAAATCAAATACATTTCATATCATTTTAGCCAGACACTTTGACATAGTGTATATAAATATATGCAGTTTTTATGTAGTGAGCAAAATATATCACTGACACTTAAGAATCATTTTATGGCATGAAGATGTTGATTTTGCATAAACTGTTGAGAAATTCAACATGATATATATATATATGTTTGCTATATATATATATATATATATATATATATATATATATATATATATATATATATATATATATATATATATATATATATATATATATGCTAATAAAATGGATATTGTTCAACCCTGAACAAATTTGATATAGTTCCTCAAAAAATGGGAAGACCTGCTGTTCTGGTCATTAGCAGCATTTTATGACACGATTTAACATGTATATTTGGTAATAACAATTTACATGTATTTTTGGTTAGAACAATATTACATGTATTTTGGAAATAACAATTTTACATGTAATTTTGGTAATACCAATTTTACATGTATTTTTGGTAATACCAATTTTACATGTATTTTGGATAATAACAATTTTAAATGTATATTTGGTAATAATAATTTTAGATGTATTTAAGGGGATTAACGATTTTACATGTATTTTGGTTATAATAATTTTACATATATTTTGGGTAATTACAAATTTAATGTAGTTTTTGGTAATAACAATTTTACATCTATTTTTGGTAATAACAATTTTACATGTATTTTTGGTAATAACAATTTTAAATGTGTTTTTGGTAATACCAATTTTACATGTATTTTTTGGTAATACCAATTTTACATGTATTTTTGGAAATACCAATTTTACATGTATTTTGGATAATAACAATTTTAAATGTATATTTGGTAATAACAATTTTACATGTATTTTGGATAATAACGATTTCACATGTATTTTCGTCATAATAATTTTACATATATTTTGGGTAATAACAAAATTTAAATGAATTTTTTGGTAATAACAATTTTACATATATTTTGGATAATAACAATTTTACATGTATTTTTGGTAATACCAATTTTACATATATTTTGGGTAATAACAATTTTACATGAACTTTTGGTAATAACAATTTTACAGGTATTTTTGATAATTACAAATTGAACTGTATTTTTGATAATACCAATTTTACATATATTTTGGGTAATAACAATTTTACATGTATTTTTGATAATAAATTTTTTTTATGTATTTTGGATAATAACAATTTTACATGTATTTTTGGTAATAACAGATTTGAATGTATTTTTTGGTAATAACAATTTTAAATGTATTTTTGGTAATAGCAATTTTACATGTATTTTTGGTTAGAACAATATTACATGTAAATTTGGAAATAACAATTTTACATGTATTTTTGGTAATACCAATTTTACATGTATTTTTGGTAATACCAATTTACATGTATTTTGGATAATAATAATTTTAAATGTATATTTGGTAATAACAATTTTACATGTATTTTGGAGAATAACGGTTTTACATGTATTTCGGTCATAATAATTTTACATGTATTTTGGGTAATAACAAAATTTAAATATATTTTTTGGTAATAACAATTTTATATGTTTTTTGGATAATAACAATTTTACATGTATTTTTGGTAATAACAATTTTACATATATTTTGGGTAATAACAATTTTACATGTGCTTTTGGTAATAACAATTTTACATGTATTTTTGATAATACCAATTTTACATATATTTTGGGTAATAACAATTTTACATGTATTTTTGATAATAACAATTTTTCATGTATTTTGATAATAACAATTTTTCATGTATTTTGGATAATAACAATTTTACATGTATTTTTGGTAATAACAGATTTAAATGTATTTTTTGGTAATAACAATTTTAAATGTATTTTGGTAATAACAGTTCTACACGTATTTTGCTAATAAGAACGGCTCGATTTCAGTCATAAATATTACGATGATTAAAGGATGAAAGGAATGGAAAATAAACATATTCATTGCCCACATGAAAAGCTGTGCATACTGTACACCTCTAGTCTACCACAATTGGTAACGTTATTTATCTATACTTTATTAATTAACGTTTCTTTAGTTTAAATCCATAACCACTGTATTGGAAACATACACGTACCACAAAGTCCACAACTTCCTTAATTCTCATTTTTACAATCAAATACGATATATATTCTAGCTATTCATGCATACATATGGGGTTTATTTAGGATAATAAAATGATATCAGTCACTTTTCAGTATCTTTAGAGGGGCATTGCGAACTTTATTAAGTAACTGATCTTACCCGAATATAGGAAATTCGTTGTATTCATATTTACAGAACTACAAGTGATGAAAGAGGGGCCCCGTGTGGCCGAGTGGTGTAAAGCGCTTTTCGTTACGGATCACTGCCATCTCACCTCTGTCTGCGTGGTTTCTAGTCTAAGAGTTGTATATGGGGGCACTCTAGCGTCAATGGGAAATCCAGTCAAAAAGGGCTTGGGCACATCTAGCCTCAAAGTGAATTTAACATGGGGAAATGTAACATGGAGCGAATGGGGAATTGAACATAGCGACAAGGATTGGGTCACTTTAGTGTCATTGGGACCTTAACGTTAAAAATGGGTATATCAGAATTAGTGTTAATGGGAATTTAACATTGGAATGTCACCTGGAGTTCGAAGGGAATTGAACATTGGTGACTCCATTGTGTTTATAGGGTCAAAACTATTGATAGGGTAAAATGTACGTGTAGGGACAAAGGGCTGAGAGGGACAAACATATATATACATAAAGAAACAAATACACATCGAAACACACAGAAAAGAGGGCAGAGATCTTCTAAAGAAAGACCCACAGATAATAAAAGTCTACGATATGGGTTCAAAACATTTATTCAAGTTTATACATGGGCTCTCTGGCCTGTGCTTTAGTCTAATCACTATCCATTTAAAACATTCAAATCTGGACATGGAACAAATCTATTCACATGTTATCTATTTCTTGGATCTAGAAAAATAGTTTTAAAATTAAAGTTTATGCCTTCAAAAAATTACCCTATTTTACATACAACACATAAGCATTTCATATAAGAATGATACTTTTCATACAACAATTAATATTCATCTTTAAGAAAAAAGCTAAACCAAAACAAGTAAAAAACAATCAAATATGAGAAAGTTCATCTTCTTTCTATATCCGTCACACACATTGTTTAAAATCTGGCCAGCTATCGCTTGTGTCCCAGCGTAGATGTCTCCCATTACGTACCCTTTCATTCGTAAATCTGCTTGAGTCTTACACTCGACACTTGGTGTGTGAAATGATTCATATTTCTCGCTTGGCAGTTTTAGTCACAATGAACTATTGGTCTTGGACGATGTCCCTTTTTATATGCTGCCCAATTTCGACGTGACCGTACGGTAAAGTGAAGTGATTGGGAAGCCGCACTCTGTTCTGGTACACGATTTGATAGACTTTTTCCTAAGACCTACTGACGATTTGGTGTGTGGGTAAACGTACGATATTGTGCGGTTCGTGGGTAGTCACTTTAGACGTTTCATCCTGTCCCGACTGTAAGGCTGCTTGTAGTACATCAAAGTTCACCACTTTACTGGTTCGATAATTTAGAGTCAATCCTTTCACTTTACATTCGGTGTGCATATCTCCTTGTAGGTCTTTGTATTCGTAGCCGTAATTTTTAGGACCGCCACTTGCAAAACTTAGAATCTTGTCGTCAGGATGTTCATCGGTCCAGGCTCCTAAACGGTCTCCTTTGATGGTAGGGTTCACCGGTTCGGTCGGTGAATGTAGATGCAACTGTCTGTGTCAAAATACAAGACGCGATCTCCTAGCAGTTCTAACACTTCGTACAATTTTAAGCGAGCGTGGGCTGTCACGTAAGCCGCAATGATGACATTTCCAAATATGTCGGCTTCTACAAAGTCTAGTTCGTCTTCGTAATTGACTAAGATCAAGTCCTCACGAATGACGTCCACGTGTTTAATGACTTTGGTTTTGTCGTGAATCATCTGGAAGTAGCGGGAAGGTTCGGACAAATACACCGTCTTGGGTAAAGACGGTCGTTGTGCCATTTTACCCCACAAGCAATTTAACATCACTTTGGCAAACGACCGCCTTCCTTCGTTTTTCTCGATGTGGTCTAAAGTGATGCCTTCCTGCTCCCGATATTTTTCTTTGAATATGTTTTGGTCTTCGGGAGTGTGGCACCAGGACGGATAGCCACTAGCTTCTTGTTTTAGTTTTTAAAAGGCATACACGTAGTCTGCAAAAATATCTTTCTGTGTCTCGTCGCCCTTGCGGTATTGTTGTGTCTTGGGAAAGTGGTAAATTTCGTGCACTTCTAACAGTCGGAATCCTAGGTCCAGAGCTTTAAACAATTCCACGCTCACCCACGTTCCTTTCAAGGCGCGTTCTTCCTGGCTGTGCTGACAAGGTTGGTCTTGGTTGCACGTTTCGGCGCAAGTTCGACACAAAGGAAACATCAGTTTTCCTTGGCAATAGTGAGGTAAAATGGGATGGTACAAGTCTGTGGAAGGCAAGACTTTGCATTTGATCAATCATTCGTACTGTCGAACGAGGTCCAAGTCAATGTGTTCTGTCATCAATTGTGGGTGCCCTACGGGAAAGTGACAATATTTTCAGACGTAAGGATATAGCGAACACACGTCCAAGTATTTGATTTCTTCTCCCTTCTCCTCGTCCGCTTGGTACAGCAAACAGGTGGCATTCGTCCGTCCTCCGTACAAACTATCCAGAGGGTTCAATGGGTCCACCAACTTGTAACTTTCTACGATGCGTTTAAACTCGGGATCGGTTTTCAAATGCTGATCGTACTCGTGTTCCCACATTTCCACCACCTGGTATCCTTGCTGTTCTAACTTCAAACGTCGTTGACAAGTTGTCTGGTACAAATCTTCCATAGTCCGTTGTAAAAACTGATTTTTGGTGTCACGCTGAGGGTAGCACATAGGACATCCGTGAAATAAGCATCCGTTAAACTCGTACACGATTTGAGTGTCTTCTAAGTCCCATCCATCCACCGAATACGCTCCGATGGTCTTTTCGCCTCCTCCGTTGCGGGCGTGTTGGATCCATTTGTTTTCCTTGTCACACATATAATGGAGCCAGCGTAGGGCTTTGACCGAGTATTGACGTTTGACAAAGTTCGTCGTTTGAGGACTGATGACAGCCAGAGTGTTTTCGGGCATGAATCGATGGCGGTACACTAAAGAACACGCTTTCGCTATGGTACAGGCTTCTTTTAAAGGAGCCATTCCTCCGTGCTCCATGAAGAATTTTCGAAATTTTCCACAACAACGTCGTAAAATGTCCACGTCAGATCGACAATACTTTAACATTTCTACTTGAAAGTCAATGGGGTCCGAGGCGTGAGTCTGGTACCAAGCGAAGAAAGCTTCTCGTTGTTCGGTACGCATGTTGTCGGAGTCGTAATAGTGAGCCTCGGGCAAATGGGGTAGAACAGTACGTTGATTGGCTTCGGTATTGAAAAAGTGTGGAAAATAACCTTTAGCCATTTCTGGCATTCCAAACGTTTTAGGCATGCGACTCCATGGTATGGCCACGTAACTCATCGAATCTTTAAACTGCACTTGTCCTACTTGCATGTAAATGATTTTGGCTTCGTTCAAAGAAACTTTAGGACGTTCGGTACTTTGTTCCGCATAGTATCTGGTGGACTGTAAATATGAATACAACGAATTTCATATATTCGGGTAAGATCAGTCACTTAATAAAGTTCGCAATGCCCGTCTAAAGATACTGAAAAGTGACTGATATCATTTTATTATCCTAAATGAACCCCATATGTATGCATGAATAGCTAGAATATATATCGTATTTGATTGTAAAAATGAGAATTAAGGAAGTTGTGGACTTTGTGGTACGTGTATGTTTCCAATACAGTGGTTATGGATTTAAACTAAAGAAACGTTAATTAATAAAGTATAGATAAATAACGTTACCAATTGTGGTAGACTAGAGGTGTACAGTATGCACAGCTTTCATGTGAGCAATGAATATGTTTATTTTCCATTCCTTTCATCCTTTAATCATCGTAATATTTATGACTGAAATCGAGCCGTTCTTATTAGCAAAATACGTGTAGAACTGTTATTACCAAAATACATTTAAAATTGTTATTACCAAAAAATACATTTAAATCTGTTATTACCAAAAATACATGTAAAATTGTTATTATCCAAAATACATGAAAAATTGTTATTATCAAAATACATGAAAAATTATTATCAAAAATACATGTAAAATTGTTATTACCCAAAATATATGTAAAATTGGTATTATCAAAAATACATGTAAAATTGTTATTACCAAAAGCACATGTAAAATTGTTATTACCCAAAATATATGTAAAATTGTTATTACCAAAAATACATGTAAAATTGTTATTATCCAAAAAACATGTAAAATTGTTATTACCAAAAAATATATTTAAATTTTGTTATTACCCAAAATACATGTAAAATTATTATGACCGAAATACATGTAAAACCGTTATTCCCCAAAATACATGTAAAATTGTTATTACCAAATATACATTTAAAATTATTATTATCCAAAATACATGTAAATTGGTATTACCAAAAATACATGTAAAATTGGTATTACCAAAAATACATGTAAAATTTTTATTTCCAAATTTACATGTAATATTGTTCTAACCAAAAATACATGTAAAATTGCCATTACCAAAAATACATTTAAAATTGTTATTACCAAAAAATACATTCAAATCTGTTATTACCCAAAATACATGTAAACTTGTTATTATCTAAAATACATGAAAAATTTTTATTATCAAAAATACATTTAAAATTGTTATTACCCAAAATATATGTAAGATCGTTATTATCCAAAATACATGTAAAATTTTTATTACCAAATATGCATTTAAAATTGTTATTATCCAAAATACATGTAAAATTGGTATTACCAGAAATACATGTAAAATTGGTATTACCAAAAATACATGTAAAATTGTTATTTCCAAAATACATGTAATATTGTTCTAACCAAACATACATATAAAATTGTTATTACCAAATATACATGTTAAATCGTGTCATAAAATGCTGCTATTGGCCAGAACAGCAGGTCTTCCCATTTTTTGAGGAACTATATCAAATTTGTTCAGGGTTGAACAATATCCATTTTATTAGCAAATATATATATATATATATATATATATATATATATATATATATATATATATATATATATATATATATATAGCAAACATATATATATCATGTTGAATTTCTCAACAGTTTATGCAAAATCAACATCTTCATGCCATAAAATGATTCTTAAGTGTCAGTGATATGTATTGCTCACTACATAAAAACTGCATATATTTATATACACTATGTCAAAGTGTCTGGCTAAAATGATATGAAATGTATTTGATTTTATATTATTCTTTCAAATATTCAATCCTAGATGTTGCAGGAGAGAGACTTAATTGAAAGAAATGGGACATCACTATTACCATAATTTTAGCATAGTCTACACACTCAGAGTAACTTCCCCCATCCATCTATTCTGAAGTGTGCATTACGAACAGTGCTTGATTGATTTTGTATAGACTGTGCTTTTTTCTCAAAACAATTTACACAATATTTAAATTGAAGACCAGTCATTCCAGATTGTTGCCTGCATGTTTGCTATTATTACTAAGCTATAAAGAGGCAAAGCAAACTGCAGCTAGAACTGGTTATCAATCGAATAATGGAGCTAATACTGGTTACGAACTGAACAATGGAGCTGGTACGGGTAATAAATCGAACGATTACGCTAGTACAGTTTATAAATCGAACATGGGAGCTAGTTCTAGTTATAAATCGAACAATCAAGCTAATACTGGTTATAAATTAAATAATCGATCTCTAGTATGTTATAAATCGACCAATCGAGTTAATACTAATTATAAATCGAACGACTGATCTTGTACGGTTATAAATCGAACAATGGAGCTAGTACTGGTTATAAATCGAATAATCGAGCTTGTTCTGGTTATAAATCGAAAGTTGGGGCTTGAACTCGCTAACAACCAAACAGTCGAGTTAGTACTGGTTATAAATCTAACAATCTATTAATAGAAACGATATAGAAATTGATATAAATTTTTGGTTATTTTACGTTAAATTTAGTGTTAGATTGCCTAATCCTAACGTCAACAGTGCGACGACAGAGTCATCACAGTATTGTTTTTTGCTTAAACAACATGCTAAACAAACAAACATCTAACAACAGATATCAACGACAGGATTTTATTTATGCGAGTATTTACCTAACATGAAGAAAAGACAAGGTCGTACAGTTGCTGTGTCTTCTGCTAATAAGAGCATGGGATTCAAGTAAGTTTTGATCTAAAGCTTACCTACTGTAAACTTCCCCTCCACTGTTTCTTTTGCAAAAGACATGTGATATTCCTTGGGGCATTTGTAAACGCTGACAAATGTTCTAATGTAGATAATAAGTAAATGTGAAATAGGCAAAGAGCAAAGAAGCGAACGAGCGCAGCTTCAATCTTGCTTGTTAAGTACAGAAAGATTGTTTACACGATCGGAATGTCCTCGGCTTTTTTCGTTAAGTCCAAAGAGAAAACCTTGGGTGCTTTTGCTAACTGTATTCGGAGCTACTTTGCTCATAGGGAACAACGGTGGAAAAAGGCAATAGGAAATAAAGGCACAATCGGAACATCTTCTGCCTTTTCTGTCTCAACATACGGAATAGGATGAAAATCAGTATTTCCAGTTCAGTACCCACGAATTATTTTCTAGTCTATTTTTAGAACATTTTTTTCTCTCTCATTTTGGTGATGATACCAGAATATATTGATGCATTTTCGGTAATTATTTAAATGTAATTGTTTATTCTTGACAAATTCCATATTAGCTCAAAGAGTGGTTGTCTGTGTGTATTTCGGCGACAGAGCACATTGAGTAATAAAGCCTTGGTGATGATCGGGAAGTGAAATATGTGTTATGTTTACATACTGCTCCGTTTACAGTGCAGCCTCTCCAAAAACAATGCCGGTGAACCTTTGACAAGAACTTCACCGTGAAGTCATCTTTGGAGGTATTTTAGATTAATATATCATTTGTAGTGGTTGTCACACAGTGGAAAGGTCCGTGCTGAGAAATATATGTAGAGAACATATAGTAAAATTAATTGTGATGTATGTCCATATGTGGAACACTGCCGGAGGCGAATCACTAGACCCATCAAAGGTAAATATATTTCTACAACAACAACTAGACAGAAATGATAGAGCACTATTTCAATTGACTTGCACGTTTTGGCTTCGTACATGTACTTCGCCAAATGATTTGGTAATGTTTAGGAACAATAAAGAAAATATTGTGTAAGGTCATAAATAACCTTCGGCGTGGCTTGGATTTGCAAACAAAGTGATTTTGGCTTTACACAGAATATTAATTTATTTTTTAAATATCAAAAACAAATTTCATCAATAAAGTAAATAAAGTTTTCTCTGTTTCCGTTGATGTTGTTGCTCTAAAATCTGAATGATCAGTTAAAGGGACTTCTTCGCACTGCTCGCTATTATTAATAGGTCGAATAGGGTCATCCTTATAAGCAAATGGGATAGTGAAATTTTATTGAGAGAATGCTTTTGCTTTCTAATAGAGAGAAATAAGTTCGGTGAGTGTCCGCTCAATGTGATTTGATCATTCCATAATAAAACATTTTTCGAAGAAACAAAAATCTCAAAAAATGTTAATGGGAAAATTAGATCACTAACCTGAAAACAACTCTCCTGTTGATTCCTTTGAATGGACCGTGGTGTGCAACGTAACATGGTTTGGTGTTGTCTGTGGTATCACTAACATTACTGTTTCGTTCTTTAACGTTAACTTGTTGATTCAAGGTGCAACACACACACACACACACACACACACACACACACACACAAGAAACAACAAAAACGTATATGATAACGGAATATACAATTGTGTGTGTAGTTGTAAGTATTTGTATGTAAAGCGACACATAATGTATTTAAATGTAATCACATGTTATATTCATTAGTCAATTCACTCCGAATGGAATTCCGTGTATTTCGTATTCGAGTGAGATTTTGAGTATATTGTAGGCTCGGGTGACAAGAATGGTATGTAATGTCAGTGACGTCATTGGGGATACGGGGGTGCGTATTGTACCGGGTGAAACCAGACTTTCGAAACGAAATTGTGCATTGCCATTACATTCAATGCTATACGTAAATTACGATTCACGAGTAACATTAGTACAACAAAAAAACTTGACTAAGGATTATGTGTGTCCGCGAGTTCGAACCCACAGTCTAGTCATACCAAAGAATTTCAAAACTGATACTAACAGCTGCCTCGCTTGGCGCTCAGCATTAAGAGGTTAATGTTAGGACTGGTTGGCCTAGTGTAAAGATAATGTGACTGGGTGGGGCATCATGCTACATGTCTGCGGCATGATGGCCTAGTGCTAGACATCACTATAACCTGCCACACTATAGACATCGTAGCGATATGACTGAATTATCTTTTTAAGCTATCTTAAACAACCTGATCTCAATTACCACACTGGGTGACATCAACTCTAGTGACGCCACTGTTTATTGGTACTTACTAGTACTGGTGCTTTCTCTTGCAATATCCTTCAGAGTCCCAATCAGAGCTATACATGGAATAGCACGAGAGAATATCGTCAGGATTTTAATCAGTAACCATATTTGTAAGTATTATATCTTCTCATTTAGAGATTAAGCCGCGTCGATGAAGAGCATAAATGTGTACAGAACGATTAATTAAATTTTAGATTTTTGACAGCTGCATTTCCATTGGCTAATTCACTGGTCAATAGATCCTGACCAATAAGCGGTCGTCGTTAGATCATCATCTAGGAAGCGAGATCCGATTTTCATCAGATTGCATGCATTACGCAATAGACTAGTATCATAGCCATATATACCTTGTCAAGGAAATGAAAAAATAAATTAAATTACCAATACGTTTGTTCAAAACATAATTTTAAAGAATCAAATGGTTACAGTAAATATTTGATATTAACGAATGATAATGCAATATAATGAAGCAGATGTCTATACAAATTATAGTTAGTTTCAAGTGCACTAGCATTTACCCTGCCACTTAAGTTCTTTACAGACACAGTGCATACCGATTTAACAGTGAACTTCGAGAAAAGACGGAGGCACGCAAGGTTAAGCGATATCTATCTATCTATCTATCTATCTATCTATCTATCTATGTGTGTGTGTGTGTGTGTGTGTGTGTGTGTGTTCACAGGGTAGGATGGTATAACATTCAAACGAAACGATACATTAATTTAATATGTACGCCTTTATTGCTAATTTGTATACTTATGTAGAATATATTGTAAGCAGTGTATACATATATTTAGATATATTAAGCGTATTAGATATTTTCAGTTCCGTCACAAAATAAGGACTTCAACTCCGTGAGGAATTCAAAACTGAAATTAACTACCGTAGGATTATTTTCCGTCTCTTATTTCAAAACTTCGATCACATTTGAAAATCTTTGGTTAGTTCAATATTGATTGTAATTTAACTTCGTCCAGCTCCACATTCCCATCAATTCTCAGAGTATCCACATCGTGCACGGGCATCCTATGGTTAAAATCCTTGACATCATGGTCGCCGATCTGAATCTGAAACAAGAATGATAAAAGAAAATTATGCAAAATTAAGTTACAGGTATTGGTAAAAGACATTTAAAACCAGTAAATGGATGTATTGTTGATTTGTTTAATATTTTAACAGCTATTTAATAATAATTATATCAACCATGATTAGATAACAGTATATACAACTCGGATAGAATTCTCCAATAGTGGTATAGTCAAACGAATGTGCATTTACCAGTGCTTCACCTCGGAGAACGAAGTTTCGTTGGAATATACACTGTTAGATAGGTCTTCAAGCGTTGCACCAAAAACAATAAACATAGAAGTTGAAAATGATAACCCATGTGAAAGGTTCATTGTTCTATGCCATTTGACCGAGGACCTAAACAAATGTTTACATTATGCTTTTGTTTAAAAGAACGAGTGTTGACTGCATTTTCGATATTAGGTTTTAATCTCTAAATTTAAAGCTGTTGCGAAAGAATACAGACAAAAACCAAACTGTTTTTCGAGTACCTTATATTGGTCCTTGTGAATCTGTATCTTCAATTTAAACTTTTCTCCATGAGTGAATGGGAAAGAATTGGCGTTTCTTTCTTCAGATCCCCATTTACCACCCTTTCGATCGTTGCAGACGATAATATTTTTGTCCGAGCCATAGCTAAAACGGGCATCAACTATCAGTGCTACGTGCTCCTCACCTCCTCTCTGTAACCAAACGTTGAATCTGCAGATATAATAATAATAATAATAATAATAATAATAATAATAATAATAATAATAATAATAATACCAAGAAAGAAAGAAAGAACTTGTTATCATTTGCTCTGTTGTACTTTCGAGACAAATTGCACATAGCTAAATTATTAAAATAGAATTCCTCATGCATTCAACGCCAAATCAGTGAATGGCCCCGGCGCTGGCTTTGAATGGAAAATTCTAACAGAGCCAGCATTACGCAGGCTTTAAAAGTAGCATAAGGACTGGAAATACTAACGAAGAAAATAGTATGTAGGCTTTGAATATAGCCCAATGACCGAAAATTCTAAAAGAAACCGGTATGCAGACTTTGATAATAGCCCAATGACCGAAAACTCTAAAAGAAACAGGTATGCAGACTTTGAATATAGCCCAATGACGGAAATTCTAACAGAGCAATGCAGAATCTATTTATGTATAATATATATGTAATTGCTTCACATCTAAGCGTTGAGTCACTCCAAATTACAATATTACCAGTTAAATTTTTAAAAGGAAAGATTTTTAAAAATACCGTCAATAAAATATCATGAATAAGGCTATCCAAATATTATTCAGTGTTGTCGATGATGAAATGTAAGAGCTAAAGACAATGTGTTTCACAATGTTTAAAGCCCTTGGGTTTTTCTAACGATATTTTTTTCTAACGTTGATTACTCATACTCATGGACGCCGATACACAAGGACATAAGGGTGGGGGCGAGCCTACATCCGTAAAACTTAATTGCTGACCACTACGTGTTACTCAAAGTAAAAGCTGTAAAATAGTCTCTCACCTAAATAGATCCAAGTGTACTGAAAAACATATAGGTGTAAAAGCTTGCCGATAACGTGCTGAATTCGAGCTAGATGAAAAGATAAACAGAATCTGCAAACAGCTTTTAATATTTTCTACGTTCTTACCTTTGGGCTCCATGCGGTACCTTGCCTTTGACAACGATGTTGTCAATTCCCTTCAGAGATACACTCTTGTGAAACGGAACTGCCTGCATAAGAAAGTGTATGGATGTATGGATAAAACATAAGATACGTATTCGTACATTGCGCGTCTATTCCATACAGAATATGAAGATGAAATTAATCGAGGCAGCAAATATATATTAAATGCACATTGTAGTTTTCTAAAATATATTTACGTGATTAGTGTGCTGTGTATTCATTAATTTCACTATAAAACTCCTTTTATTATTAGGTCATAATGAAAATAACTAATGTTTCTTCAATTTGAAATAAAGTCAGATATACATGAACAGTAATCACACAAGAATAAGAACTGGGAACTTACCGGCTTAGTGTGTGTAGACATCTTATGTCCTTATGGCTTCAGGTTGAACAGAACAGCGAGAACAACGTCGGCCTCGCCTGGTATTATATATACACCGTGAGATGTTGACAGAGCATACACCTATACCGATAGGTGGATTTGTCGAGCATAGGCGTGTCCTCCTATGCTATTCACTCACGCTTAAAATAGAGGGATTAACTGTGATGTGGAACAGTTTAATTTAAAGATTTAGGTATATGCAAATTGTATACAAAGTCAGTAGTATATGGGGGCACTCTAGCGTCAATGGGAAATCCAGTCAAAAAGATCGTGTGCAAATCTAGCGTCAAGGGGAGGGAATTTAACATGGGGAAATGTAACTAGGAGTGAATGGGGAATTTAACATAGCGACAAGGATTGGGTCACTTTAGCGTCAATGTGACCGTAACGTTAAACATGGGTATATCAAAATTGGTGTCAGTGGGAATGTAACATAAGAATGTCAAATGAAGTTCTAAGGAATTGGACATTGGTGACTTCATTGTGTTTATAGGGTCAAAACTATTTATATGGTCAAATAGACTTGTAGGGAGAAAGGGCTGATAGGGACAAACATAGACATACAGAAACAAACATGGGTTCAAAACATTTATTCAAGTATATACATGGGCTCTCTGGCCTGTGCTTTGGTCTAAGGACTATCCATTTAAAACATTCAAATCTGAACATGGAACAAACCTATTCACATGTTATCTA
This sequence comes from Unio delphinus, assembly GCA_029339505.1. Classification (NCBI taxonomy): domain Eukaryota; kingdom Metazoa; phylum Mollusca; class Bivalvia; order Unionida; family Unionidae; genus Unio; species Unio delphinus. The sequence goes on along the minus strand of JAQISU010000020.1, from coordinate 4,925,250 downwards.
TTTCTTTGATCTATAAAAAATACTTTTATAAATAAATTTTATGCCTTCAAAAAGACCTCACTTTACATACAACGCATACGCATAGCATATAAGAATTACACTTTTCATACAACAATTAATATTCATTATTAAGAAAAAAGCTAAACCAAAACAAGTAAAAAAACAATCAAATAGGAGAAAGTTCATGCTGCTTTCTATATCCGTCACACACATTGTTTAAAATATGGTCAGCTATCGCTTGTGTCCCAGCGTAGATGTTTCCCATTACGTACCCCTTTTCATTCGTAAATCTGCTTGAGTCTCACACTCGACACATGGTTTGTGAAATGATTCATCTTTCTCGCTGGGCAATGTTAGTCACAATGAACTATTGGTCTTGGACGATGTCCCTTTTTATATGCTGCCTAATCTCGACGTGACCGTACGGTAAAGTGAAGTGATTGAGAAGCCGCACTCTCTTCTGGTACACGATTTGATAGACTTTTTCCAAAGACCTACTGACGATTTGGTGTGTGGGTAAACGTACGATCTTGTGCGGTTCGTGCGTAGTCACTTTAAAAGTTTCATCCTGTCCAGACTGCAAAGCTTCTTGTACTACATCAAAGTTCACCACTTGACTGGTGCGATAATTGAGAGTCAATTCTTTCACTTTACATTCGGTGTGCATATCTCCTTGTAGGTCTCGGTATTCGTAGCCGTAATTTTTAGGATCGCCACTTGCAAAACTTAGAATCTTCTCGTCGGGATGTTCATCGGTCCAGGCTCCTAAACGGTCTCCTTCGATGGTAGGGTTACACTGGTTCGGTCGGTGAACGTAAATGCAACTGTCTGTATCAAAATACAAGACGCGATCTCCTAGCAGTTCTAACACTTCGTACAATTTTAAGCGAGCGTGGGCTGTCACGTAAGCCGCAATGATGACATTTCCAAATTTGTCGGCTTCTACAAAGTCTAGTTCGTCTTCGTAATTGACTAAGATCAAGTCCTCACGAATGACGTCCACGTGTTTGATGACTTTGGTTTTGTAGTCAATCATCTGGAAGTAGCGGGAAGGTTCGGACAAATACTGCGTCTTGGGTAAAGACGGTCGTTGTGCCATTTTACCCCACAAGCAATTTAGTATCAATTTGGCAAACGATCGCCTTTCTTCGTTTTTCTCGATGTGGTCTAAAGTGATGCCTTCCTGCTCCCGATATTTTTCTTTGAAAATATTTTGGTCTTCGGGAGTGTGTCACCAGGACGGATAGCCGCTAGCTTCTTGTTTTAGTTTTAAAAAGGCATATACGTAGTCTGCAAAAATAACTTTCTGTGTCTCGTCGCCCTTGTGGTATTGTTGTGTCTTAGAAAAGTGGTAAATTTCGTGCACTTCTAACAGTCGGTATTCCAGGTCCAGATCTTTAAACAATTCCACGCTCACCCACGTTCCTGTCAAGGCGTGTTCTTCCTGGCTGTGCTGACAAGGTTGGTCTTGGTTGCACGTTTCGGCACAAGTTCGACATAAAGGAAACATCAGTTTTCCTTGGCAATGATGAGGTAAAACATGGTACAAGTCTGTGGGAGGCAAGAGTTTGCATTTGATCAATCCTTCGTACTGGAGTATGTGGTCCAGGTCAATGTGTTCTGTCATCAATTCGCGGTGCCCTACGGGAAAGTGACAATATTTGCAGACGTAAGGATACAGCGAACGCACGTCCAAGTATTTGATTTCTTCTCCCTTCTCCTCGTCCGCTTGTTAAAGCAAACAAGTGGCATTCGTCCGTTCTTCGTACAAACTATCCCGAGGGTTCAATTGGTTCACCAACTTGTAACTTTCTACGATGCGTTTAAACTCGGGATCAGTTTTCAAACGCTGATCGTACTCGTGTTACCACATTTCCCACCTTTCCACCACCTGGTATCCTTGCTGTTCTAACTTCAAACGTCGTTGACAAGTTGTCTGGTACAAATCTTCCATAGTCCGTTGTAAAAACTGATTTTTGGTGTCACGCTGAGGGTAGCACATAGGACATCCGTGAAATAAGCATCCGTTAAACTCGTACATGATTTGAGAGATTTTCTGAATCCCAACCATCCATCGACTACATTCAAATGGTCTTTTCGCATCCTCCGTTGCGGACGTGTTGGATCCATTTGTTTTCCTTGTCACACAAGTAATGGAGCCAGCGTAGGGCTTTGACCGAGTATTGACGTTTGACAAAGTTCGTCGTTTGAGGACTGATGACAGCCAGATTGTTTTCGGGCATGAATCGATGGCGGTACACTAAAGAACATGTTTTGGCTATGGTACAAGCTTTTTTCAAAGGATCGATCCCTCCGTACTCCATGAAGAATTCTCGAAATTTTCCACAACAACGTCGTAAAATGTCCACGTCAGATCGACAATACTTTAACATTTCTTCTTGAAAGTCAAAGGGGTCCGAGGCGTGAGTCTGGTACCAAGCAAAGAAAGCTTCTCGTTTTTCGGTACGCATGTTGTCGGGGTAATGGGGTAGAATGGTACGTTGATTGGCTTCGGTATTGAAAAAGTGTGGAAAATAACCTTTAGCCATTTCTGGCATTCCCAACGTTTTATGCATTCGACTCAATGATATGACCAAGTAACTCATCGAATCTTTAAACTGCACTTGTCCTACTTGCATGTAAATAATTTTGGCTCCGTTCAGGGTCATTTTAGGACCTTTGGTACCTTGTTCCGCATAGTATCTGAGCAGAAACTGCCCATCGTATCCCGAGAAATTGTGAGCCATTACCGTGGCATGGCGATGACAATCTCCGTAACGTTCGATGTCTTCTGGACTCCACGTCTCGTCGATGGGGTTTAAGATCCATTGGGCAAAATTGACCCTCGAAATATTTTATCACGTCCTCCAGGAATCTTGCTACAGTGAGGGCAATGACTAAAGATGGGATCTTGGATACACTGCTCGCACGCTCTATGAGCCACGCAGACATTGGGAATGTGAATACCGGTCTCTTGCATGCATTAGAAATCAAAAAAGATAAATTTCCTTTCTTCTGGGTATCTTCTGGATGGGGTTGGTATTTTTGAATGAAGCATTCGTGTTCCAAATCCACGATTTGGCGACAAATGTGACATCGTTTCTTACCTCGACAAACGTGAAACTTGGCACTATTGGTACGTATGCCTTGTCCACAAGTAATGTACAATCTCAGGAGTTGACAAGCATTTTTGTGCTGTGAACCTTGCATCTTCAAATGTTGTTGGTAACAGGTAGGACTGACAAAAGTGCGCTGTCAAACAGAGCAATGCACTCTTTCTTTTCCTTTGTCCAGACAAGGTTTAGAGGCCAAACATCCCTCACATTTCGATCCACAATACTTGTGTTGTTCTCGATTGTTATAACCATAGTCACATTTTTTACAGTAGTAACTGTATCCCAGGAATCCAGTGATACTGGTAATGGTATCAAAATGCTCATCGTGATGATAGACGTGAATGTATTTTCCGTCTTTGAAATCGTGACCTCAAAACAAAAGAGGTCCACGCACTTGTTGAGGGTATACTTTCAAGGTGTAACGTGGAGCCAAGACGTCTTGCAATTTTTGCATTCCTGGAATTCCGCAAGGGGTGTCTTTGGATATCCTCGCTTGCTTCACTTCTTTGTTTGGCTCGGTCCGACTGTTGAATAGTTTTCCAGGCTCTTTTCCATTCTGCCGTGTCGTTCTTGTTGGCATACGTTCGTACGACGACGACAGCACGGGCTAAACACATCTGGTCTTGAGAATTGTTAATTTGGACGAGGCTTAGTTTGGTGTTGCGAAGGTTGTTGACCAATAATACTTTTTTGCGTCCTGTCCCCTGGGGAAGAGACACGTGGGTCATGAACAGTGTGGCTTTTCCGTCGGCGATGTGAAACTTGTCATTGGATTGTTGCACATGTTGAATCTTGTCAATGACTTTGGAAGGTGTCAATTCTGATGGACTGCTAAACTCAATCAAAACAGGAGACTTCAAACCGTCATGATGAACGGAAAGTGTCAAGATATCGTCTTCTTTGCATTGGCATCGTAGTTTCAGTGAGGTTAACAAAGAAGCCCACAAATCGACAATGAACCCTTCTGCTTTTTCCAAAGGTACTTCCGACTTGAAATCTTTCATTTTCACCATGTACCTGTAGGCTGTAGTTCTAAATTTTCTAGAGGAGCGTTTTTCCGTCTCTCGAATGTGGTAATACTTTTCTGGTGATACTGGTGGACTTTGGTTTTGAATATGCTCTCTCGGTCTGGCCGCAGATGTGGAAGGTGTCGGTTCAGGTTCGCTCATGTCCTCGATTTGAGCAAACACTTCTTTACGTGTGTGAGGCAATACGTCACGCCGCTGCTTCTTACCTTCTTCTTCTCTCTCACTGAAATCGTGCGATCGTTTGATCTCAATTACTGATTCAGAAATGATTTAACTAAGTTCGATTTCTCTTTATATATACCCCTATGTACCTCTAGTTGTGATAATGACTTGGTATATTTCACAAGGGCATGTGAAAGTCCAACAATTTGGAACCCCTGTATGACTTATGCAAACGACAATAGTACGTCTGAAACACCTCATGCATCTTGACGACCCTTCCATTCAAATCCTATCACGAAAATTAAAAGGTTGCAAGAAAAGGAAACAAAACTAGACAGTTGGTGTCATCAAGAGCTCCAGAGACTGTACTGTACTGTTAGAGCACGTACGTACTCCATCTAGAAAACAAAGCTACTTGACTACGATGTCTCATTCTCTTTGTCACTTCTACTTTGCTGTTGACCGCGATATCTACCAACCCTGATTTAACATACGTCTTTCTTCATTTGATATTTAAAAAAATAATAAACCCATTTTTAAAAGAACTACCCCTTTTTTGACAACAGTGACGATGTCTCCTCCTATTCCTACTACTGTTGCTGCACCTACAACGGCGACCTTTCATAAGACCAAAGCATGAGTCAGAGTAAGTTAAGTTGTGAAGTCGAGCGGAGGTGTATAAAGAACAACTGTCAAGACCCTATGTTCCAGTTCTGTTTGTGATAATAACTTGTGATACTTCACATTTTCTAAAGTGTAAATGTGTGCAAGTCGTACAAACATTATGTGACTATAGCTTTTGACACTTACACAGATACTTCACTTCATAAGTGTCAAGAAAAAATTACAATCAGATTTTTACCATTTATACAAAACACGCACACACTTGCAATGTGACATGAATCTGCACTTCCATATTTGTGGATATCCCACAGACCCGGCCCAACATACAGAGTTGGCTAAGAACTGTAGGAATATCACAACATTGTTTCAGAAATACCAACAACAAAAATTATGTGTATCTTCCCCGTTCCACATTTTATTAGTGTTTGGGTATGTTCTCTAAAAACACAAACAATATAGAACAAAGTTAAATTTTGAATTAAAAATTCTCTCTTTATAAATTTTTTCTTGTGCATTTCAGATTACATTCACTGCCTTCTCCAAGTGAAAGACATTTCTACACGTCATTGCGTTTGTTAAATTCGCTTGTTTGTTTTTTGAGTGTTAGTCATCGTTTATCTTTAATTTTATTCTTTTATGTATTTTTTCTTTTATAGAAGATGTAAGATTGTTTATTGCTGTAACGGTATATATTTTGTTTAGTCTATTGCTGCAAAAAGAATATATATATATATATATATATATATATATATATATATATATATATATATATATATATATATATATAGCAAAGAGCTTTAGTTTGTTCATTTTTTTATTATTTCAAGCTCTACAAAACGTACCAAGATTGTTTTGCAAGAGGATTGAAACTTAAAGTTGCACAGACGTGAAGTAAAACATACCTTTGTTACAAAAGTTTTCGATCAAGTCCGATACGATATCGTGTTCGAGGATCATGTAAATTTATTGTTATAAATCCATGCGGGTTGACTGAGCGTTACTAAAGAAATTTCTAAATTGATTGAAGTCCATATCGGAACACCATGTCTGCCAAATATTTCGTTACGTATGTGTATCAACGCCGTTAAACACAGCAAGAATATTACAGTTATCTCTAATCACTTTTGGAATCTGAGTGTATCGTTGAGTGACATATATCACGTCGGTGTTTTTATGCCTGCCTCGGGAAAATATTCTAGCTGGGTTTTTTTGATTGTCTAACATCACATCGTCGTATACGACTAAATTGTTAATGCTTCCATCAAGGTCATCCACGGATGGTGGCTCGTCAATATCAGTTATAAAATCAATGATGTTTTCACCTTTAATTTCTGATGCATTCTTGTTAAAATCCTTTAACACTTCATAGCATCGTTGATCATCTACGCTAGGAGCAACTAAATACAACTTATCCCACTTCATCCATCTTATTATTAAATTGAGCAACATTTGCGTCTTGCCGGATCCAGATGGCCCAATTATAATTGCGCAGATAGAGTTTGGTAGCGCTGCATGATGCTTAACTGGTTCTCTTGTTTTAGTCGCTGAAAAATCACTTATATTCATATCTCTATACATAAATTATGGATCTATATTGTGTGAAGTGTAAAACGCGTACTAACACAAATGATGTGACGACGATTACAACTAAAAATAACAGATTAGCACTAACTGGTAGATGTGCAACATGTGGTATAAAAAAAGTTTAGATTTGTTTCTATGAAATCCGGAGATGTTTTTAAAAAAAAACGAGGAGGTGATATCACAGCCAAATTGGCAAAGCTCCCTGGAACCCCATGGGCAAAGTACCCCGGAGAAAAGCACCTTCCAGGATATAGCTACTGTGGCCCCGGAACACGATTAGATATCAGACTTGATGATCAAAATCTGCCCCGACCCGGCGAGTATCCGATAAACTCCATTGATAAGGCGTGTCATGTTCATGATGCTGCTTATGAAAGCAGCAATCTGCAAAACAGGCATCTCGCGGATGTGAAATTAATTATGCGTTAAATGCTATTCCTGATAAATCTTTCAAAGAAAAATTGGCTTCGTGGTTGGTAAAATCAGCTATGAAAGGCAAATTGATGATGGGCGCTGGTAATTAATAATATGGAATCTGTTAATTATTCTCCAAAAGGATACTGGAGGGGTAACGCTGCAATCAATAAACTCGCCAACGCCGCAAAAGTGAAAAAGACCACTGCGGCTAATTGGTTATCCAAACACGCTATATGGCAAATTTATCTACCGCGTCCTAAACAAATCAATTTCTCGCATTTTGATGTTACCGGACCCAATGAAGTTCATCAAGATGATTTATTGTTTTTACCACATGATAACGGTTACAAATACGCGCTAACCGTAGTTGACGTTGCGAGTCGATACAAACAAGCAGAACCGCTAAAAACAAAATCATCACCTGAAGTTGCTTCTGCATTTGAAAGGATTTATCGACGAGGCCCACTACGCTGGCCAAATCTGTTACAAGTTGATCCTGGCAAGGAATTTAAAGGCGCTGTTTTATCAGCGATGAAAGATCACAATGTCACCATCAGACGGGGACATACTGCACTACATCGCGATCAGGCAATTGTTGAACGATTTAATCGGACTCTTGCTGAGCGGTTATTCGGATATCAATACGCAAAAGAATTCATCCAAGAAAAGCGATCCCGTGAATGGGTCAAAAGGTTACCAGGGGTAGTTGCAGCGCTAAATAACGAGATTACCAGAGCAATCAATATGAAACCTAACAACGCAATAAAAAAAAAGTATATACCACAACCACAGCGGGATAGCGTTTCTCAGCCAATTCTCAGCAATGTCACCGTGAGATATTTATATGAACCAGGAGAACTCGAAGGTCGCAAAAAGGGCTACTAATCCTATTTGGAGTGTCACTACGCATAGCATATCTACTATAACACGATCAACTGGTAGACCTCCAATCTATAAATTGGATTCAACTGCCGCTCAGCGGGGTTTTACACGCGACCAATTACAAGTTATTCCTGACGATACTCAATTGCCTCCGCATGGTCTTAACTAGCGCCGTTGCGTCTGTTGCACTCAAGACAAGTTAACATCACATTGTTTCTGACATGACCGAGACTGTTATTTTTTCTGTCTACGGTAAATTGGCGAGGATCTTTATCCGAATACTGCCAACGCATTATACAATTGCAACTCGCGCAGTGATTATTCTGTTGTTGCTTCAGCGTAATTATTGATTCAGCATCAATATCAAATTCTCGTTGTTTTTTTTTTTGTCTTGTTTTTTGTAACCGGAGAGTTTTTTTTAGTAATGATGCTAACATCAATATCATCCATTGTGGTGTCATCATCGAAAACAATTCTTCGAAGCTGATTTATTCGCCGTACTCTAGACACTGCAAGATAGACTAAATTTGACGATTCAATGCGATTATCGACTATCCAAACAATTGTATCCGCGATGGTTAATCCCTGCGAGGAATGTATTGTTGTTGCGTAACCCAGTGTCCATGGCGATTTATTAGCACGCAATGCGTCTTCGACAACACTAATATCAACCAGCACAATATCATTTAATACTAGTGTTTGTATTTCGCGCTGTCCTGGAATTTCAACTTCAATATTCTGTCGCCGTGTGTCAGCGGGTCTATAACACAATGGAACTTTTATCACGGGATATTTTTCTTTGTGAAGCTCAAACAACATTTTCTGAAGTGTGTCTCTGACTATTTTTCTGCTAGCAACTACAAAATCGTTTGGTCTCCATGTGTTAAAATTCCTCCATTGGAGTTTCAGAAATCACTTCCCGAATTATTTCACATTGTATTTTATCGGATTGTAATCTGATTATTTTTTTGACCTCACTTAATTGTTCATCAAGTGCCCTATAATCGCTATCAATTTCTTCGTAATAGTCCACGAATTCTTTCAGCCACTTATGTGGACCCGCGCCGACAAATAGTGGTGGCTGTCCATGATCTCCGCACATTATCACCGCTGTATTCTTTTGCAGCAGCCAATCCAAGAACATCTTTAATATTTCTGTTGATACTGTGCATACTTCATCCCAAATTATAACCTCGGGGATGAATTTATCTCCCATTCGTTCAGGTGTCCATTTGTCACCACTGTATCTGAAAAAACTATGATACGTACACGCGGAAACGCCTCGTTGTTTTATCTCTCTGGCTAATGTATGTGTTGGCGTCAGCACAATTATGTTTACGCGTCCTCGATATAACTCGATTGGACGCGTCGTTTTTCCTGACCCGCCATAGCCGTTTAAATAAACTGTTTTATATCTACAAATTGGATCTGATATCGGTGGTGCATTAGAACGTTCTGATAATTTATCACCGCGTAAGTAATCACTTTCAATTTCAACATCTGCTGATTCAGAATAATCACGCAGCATTTCTTTTTTAATTCTCCATGATCCCCAACTTTCATTCGAATTAGTGAATTCAGCAACTGCGCAACTGTACTTGCTGTTAATGTAAAATGAATCAACGGCAACTCTAACCGCAGTGTCAGGAAATCTATTTATCATTGAAAATAAATTAATACAAGCATAACCCAGCATCGACGACCTCAAATGTGTATACGGGGATTTGTAACCGTCGCTATAAGTAACAACTGTACCCAATTTTGTTCCATCGGACAAAAAAGCATCTTTACGATCCACATATATGTTTTTGGGTACTGCATCCGCGATTACGAAGTCGTATTCGGTGTTATCCATAATCAACCGTGAACAATATCGTTTATAGTCGCATTGTTTTCCTCCCTGAGTGAATTTTCCGATTATTCTTCTGCCGAGATCTTTTGTTTCGATGTTTCGTTGATTAAATATCTGTTTGGACCACTCAATGATATATTCTTCGTTGGCATCAATATGTTTTCTGGATTCCTCAATTATACTATCAAGACGTTCCGGTGTTGGTAACCAGACATTGATTTGTTTCCGATATGATATAATTGCTTCACTGACTGTCAGCGAAATTAACATTTTTGTATCAATCATGAATCGTAATAACGCTATTGGCAGCCACTTCTTTTCAGACATGTGTCTACCAATCCAAATATAACAACAGCGATGAAGTCCTGCTGCGAACTCAAATGATACTACACGAGCGAATCCAGTTAAATCAAAATCAGGCAGCGGCCCATTAATTGCAACACGAGTCATTTCATGTACGGGGTGTCCAAATTTTTTAAAATACTCAGTACACTCTCCATAACCAAGAAAACACGCTGGATAACAAGCAACCATATCAACTGAAATGATATTATCACTGTCGTATTTGTTATTCCATAAACCACCATGATTAAATTCTAAACAACTAGCCTCAATGTCTGGCAAGAATTCTACGCGTGTTGGTTTCCATGCGTTTTTGATTCTTGCAAAATGAGCTGCAACCGACGGGATTGTAAAACAGTTTGTCAATAATTGTTCGTCGTTGATAATTTCATCGGTGGCTTCGCCACACGCTGTTAAAAACCCACTAGCTGTTTTTTTTCATTTTGTTGTGAAATGCTTGAGTGCGGTATAATTCACCGTTTGGTCTTACAAACTCATCAAACGTATCTGGGTCGTTTTCAGTGCTGCGAAGTAACCACACCGACACGGGGTCGTTTTTACTCAAATGCGCAATAGCATTTAATAGTTTCTCTTCAACGAGAAAACCGTCCCTGGAAAATTCTTCTCGTAAGAATTCGTCGGGTATATACTTTATTGTTCTGTTTCGTGGAAATATTGTGACCGCGGGCGTCCACGCGTGTTCGTTATGATCAATAATTTTAATTGGGGCTCCCTTTGATTTATATTTTGATTCGTATAAAACTTCTCCGGTTATCGTTGTAACAGTTATTGGAAATCTCAGCGACGTTTCTAATTTTGCTATATCGCTAATAGTCGCTCCGCGGTCTTTCACCGTTAACTCCCATTGAGCTATTTTGCTACGCCGTAGATCGGTAAGTTTGTTCCCTCGGGATGCATTTGTAAAATGTTCTGTTATTCGTGCTGCTACACAATTGAGTGGCAAAGCCACTGACGACAAAGTCGCCGGCGACGACTGTTTCATTGGTTTAAGTTTGCTTATATCAGGTTTTTCATTTAACGGATATATCCCATACACAACTGCTGTTTCAGGATATGCTCATTCATAGTATGGTTTGTCGATTCCAGTTAACAGACCCGGCTTAGAATCACGGCTAACAACGACTGTTTTCTTGTTTTTGAGAATCGGTTCAAATTTGTCTCGTATAATCCAACCGCCTGATTCTACACGGATAATGAATTTCACTCTAAAAAAATACTTTTTGTTACCAAGTTGTGATAACATCATGGCTGCGTTGCTGTCGTTCATGGTGGCATCAACAACACTATCAATTCGAAATGTTGACCAGCTATAAGATGAGCCGCCTTGTTTGAATTCATTAATACAATCGCGTATTTTATCTATCAAGGCTCTATCCGTTATTGCCCGTTTTGGCACATCTTTGAGGGTTCTATCGAGATTAAATTTAACTTTTTTGAAAGGCTTAATTGCTGATAATCTCTCGAACTCCTCCATGTTATAATTAAAACAAGTATTTAAATAGAAAAATATAGTATAATGAATCACTGCAAGTGGCTAATGATTGGATCAACAACCCCGTGTAACAAATCATGCAGAAGCGAATTCTGTGGGTATCATTTACAAAGTGTTCGCAACGGTTTTTTTGGCCCCCTTCTGTGCCTCAGATGTGGGGCTGGGGTAAGGGGAAAATCGCAGTTGTGTCTTGCTTGTGGGGGAAAACGATACAGGGAACTAAAACGCTACTATGACAAACGAATAAAAAATGCAGTCATTGATCCTACCGATGACTCCGTCAGCGACAAAAAATCATAAAAACCCTCAAGATTATATCAAGAGGTTTATAATTAAAGCAGATATAAATTAGACAAATAGTATTATTATACAAATGAGCCAAGATTTCAGACCTCACCCAGTGCTTGTTAATTATGAAGTATCCCGTGATGGTGTTGTTAGAAATTGCAGACTAAAGAAGCCGGTTGGATGGGTAAATAATAGAGGTTATTTGATGTTTAGTGCCGGGAAGAAGAGATATTATTGTCATCGATTCGCATACGAATGTCACAACTGATTGATCAAAGATGGTTTTGTGATTGATTACGTTGATGGATTCCCTCAAAATAACAAATTGGATAACTTACGATTTGTTACTCAAAGTCAGAATACAAAATTAGGTGGAACCGGCAAACACGCAAAAAAGGCAAAACATGTCAAATCGTTTGATACAGAAACTAGCGAGGAGAAAATATTTCAGTCAATGAATGAAGCCAGTAGATATTTCAATATTTGTAGGTCTTCAATACGATTTGTTGCAGAAGGAATTCACAAATCGGCTCTGTCAAAGAAAAACTTACACAGGATACAATTTTCATATACATCTGAAACGATTCAAGGGAGATAAAGCCTTTATGGATAAGTCCGCCACCACTCATAGCACTCCACTCACTAAGTTCCCTTGTATTTGTGTCGTCTGCTATTTTTACAGGTAGAAAGAGAGGTATAATTGACGTGCGCGCGCACACGTGACTGTGGAGATTTATATTTATAACATCGAAATTACATTCTGTTTTGTGTTACGATGTTTTCACAACTTATTAAAGCCAGATAGATATATCAATGCTGTGTGCAGCCTTGACAAACTTCCTCTGTGCTAAAACATTTGTTCAAACATCTCGTTTCATAAATAATATCATACTAGAAAAGGTGACCTCATACATGTAGACTGCTAATCATTGACGTGGGTATGTGTGACTGTACAATTACTATCTTCTACGTGCGAGTTGTATTTTTCTGTGTGTAAAAATATTTTATTTTCCTTTTTCCTGTATGCATTTTTATAAATACAGTGAAAACTCTCTTATTGTTAAGTATACATGTCAGGTTATATTGAATCGGTATTTCACTGACGCAGGTATGCGTGACTTTCAGTACAAACGTACTATTTGTTCCCCTCCCTGTATATTGATCGGTCACTGACGCAGGCATGCGTGAATGAAAAGACCCAGAATACTATTTACATGTTATTTTAAACAACAGTTAAATTATTATTTTTTTTGTGTACTTAGTATTTTATTTCCTAAATACTATGAAATTTCTGTGGATACAGTAAAATTGTTTATTTTAAAAATCTCTTATTGTTAAGTATAATCAGAAGATATATATATATATATATATATATATATATATATATATATATATATATATATATATATATATATATATATATATATATATATATATATATATATATATATATATATATATATATATATATATATATATATTAAAAAATCTCTATTTTGTATGACTGTTCCGTAGTCTAAACGGTAGCGTGTTTGTCTTGTAAACACAGATCTATCAACTACGTGTTCGGTCCCCATAGCAAATACATTATTTGATGGCGAAACGAAAGATGTTTTTCTATTAATTGGGGGGGGTAGGGCGGACCCCCTCAATCAAACCAACATTGCAACTCATGCTATCACATTCTCGGTAGCGTGGGTTGGTGTTTTTTCCAACTCATGCAACCATGAATTTGATTTCATGGGTTGCCATGTTGGACCCCCTCAATCAAACCAACATTGCAACTCATGCTATCACATTCTCGGTAGCGTGGGTTGGTGTTTTTTCCAACTCATGCAACCATGACCACACCCACGTCACAAGAACATTCAATCTAACATATACCTTCTGAGGGATCTAATTCAGTGTTTGCTGAGTTAGGCCCCTCGCCGGAGATTATTTGTTTGTCAAAGTAAATGGGTGTAAAATAAATGGTATAAATTGATGCAAAAAGCTCTGCATTCACATGAGGAACCCCATAGGGTAGCACAGAATGGGCTACCGGCTAATAGAAACGGTGTTAGGGTCACATCCGGAATGGATAGCCAAGTGAAAAGACCCTAACAAAGACACAAAAGCCTGAATAAGGGACTCATGAATGAAATAACCGCTCATAAATTATACCATTTATTTTGCATTTTTTTTTTAAATTAAAGATAAAATGTATTATATAAATAATGGATATCAAAGATGTAAATTCTATAATTGTTGAAATTTCAAATTTGCAAAATCGATGGATAGTATTATCTAAAGATCTCGACTGCGACAGGATTACCTCGGAATATGAAGACATTGAGTATCAGTCTAGTAAGGGTCGTTATGTTTTACCTAAGATGTACAGGCTCGTGAAAGGAATTCAAAAGTCCATCATTGCTTGTTTATACGGTAACGACATTAATGTATTTATAACGCTATTTAGCACCGTTGAAGCAATACGTCAAAAGCTCGGCCAAGAATATCAAAAACGAGCTGAAATTAGTTCTAAGGTTCGTGATCTTAGAAAAATATTAAACGAGGAAAAACCAGTATCCTAACCAAGTGAACGTTACAATAAAAAAAAAGGCTTTCAGTAAATTTTCAGTAAAAAAATTATTTTTTTTAGCGTTTTTTGTACACTCACATAGGATTTTCTCCTGAAAGAATACTCAACAGTTTAGGATTGCTCATGCAGTTATGTGCGTACTGGATGATCTGGTTGTGGTAGCAAGTAATCACCGCGACGCCTCCATTTTCACGTAGTTGTTGTTATTGCCGCGTCGTTAACAAAAATCGTTCATCGCCGTTCTCAGATATTACAATTCTGAAACCCCCAGTGATGTTATTTCTGAAACATTCGAGGATAGCGTCGTGCAGTTTAACCCTGTCGGAGATGAATACGTTAGCTTGATGGTACATTATTTAATAACTCAGCTTTTAATTGTGATAGTTTCACATTTGAAAACTCAGTTAACAAACAATATATGGTAGGTGAATCGCTTACAACTAAATTAGCCCGAGAGCGGCTAGCAGCAATTAAAAAGTTTATACCGGTTCGAGACAGACTTCGCGAGAAACTTCAACAAACGACAACGAGCGCAGACTGACTTTTCTGTGTCAAGTGAACAACTGTTTACTCCGATAACAAGTGCGACCAAAGATGTGAAAAAGTTAACTGAAGCAGCGATATACGGAGATATTCCTGAAAAAGAACGTGCAACGAAGGCACCGCTGCTTGATACACTTGAAAATATAGCAGCAGAGACCGAACAAACGCGCGCAGGGATACAACAGCTATCCAGTTATATAAAAACTCAACGCGAAATTGAAGAACGCGAAGAAGAACAACAAGGTGCAGCTGGAGGAAAAAAACTATTCACCTGAGAATATATTTACAGTCGCAGCATTAAATGAAATTAAAGGAAACCATACGGATTCCGAATTAGCTGATTTTGCTAGAGACAATTTTCCAAAGGGTAAAAGAGAGAATTTATTAAAAGACGAGTTTAAAAGTTTTATAAAAAACAAAGACACTTGGGCATCAAAAATATATTTAGTGAAACGCGGCGGGAATAAAATCTCGGCGTTGCAGCACCCTGGTTATGATGACTTTCTAGCTGCGGTTAAAGGCGGTCCACAACCACCACGTTATACGGAGGATCCAATCCCGGAAGAAATAGACATAAAAGCAGAAGCCGGTTGTAAGAAAACAAGCGGAAAAGGATATTCAATTAAAAATCCTTTGGATTTTAACGCAGCCGTGACATGTCCTGGTAACATCCTAAGTGATATATCACGGTTAGAAGTACTTATGGGTGGAAAACGAGCCGGAAACAACTCCGTCGAGATAATTAATGAAGCAGCTGATATCTGTAGACGATTATTTGCCGGCGGTATCATGGACATTGATGTATATCGAGAACTCATTGCTGAATTAGTTGAAAATCACAGAGACGCCCATGGTTATGATGAAAATCCTATGGATCTTAGCGATTGATCACTAATTGAAAAACTACTAGTTTTATAACAAGATGATTATACACTAGAACCATGATAAACCCGTAAGCGTCTACGTGGTGAACTCACGATTGCCTGTTTATAGAGCATATTACGGAGATGGTTTCGGCAATACCATTGCGGGGTTATTTACAAGAATGGCTCCCAAGGTGGCGCCGTTAGCTAAACAATTATCAATGAAGGCCATTGATATTATTCGTGATAAGGGAATCAGCGCTGTTGGAAATCTTGCCGGAAAGGCATTTTCTGCCGCGAAAGATAAAATAGCATCATTGGTGCGAAAGAAACCAACAGCGACGAAGTCGGTGGTGAAACCAACAGCGCTGCCATCAACTACAGTGATGCCTGCAAAAATCAGCAAAGCAATAAATAGCGCAGTGGAAGAAAAACTAGCGTCGTTGGCTGCTTCGGTGACTCCGTCACCATTGACGGCTTCACCAGTAACAGAAAGGGCTATCATGAACGCGATAGCAGGAAGTGGTTTGAAACGAAAACAAAAACGACGATGATTACAAAGAGTTTCACAATTGAAAACACTAGTGTGAATAATATAATGTTTAAACGAACAGCTGATCCGGCCTTCGATATAGAAGCCCCAGTACCCAAGGACAATTCCGTCCGCGATTATCAATACTATTCCTATCATGCAATACAACCCGACCTACGATCGCGAATTGAACTTCAAGTTCAAGATACCAGTAAATACTTTTTACCATGTGAAGCATTTATTGAAATCGAGGGAAAACTCGTAACAAATGTTGCAGCTGATACCCCATATGCAAATGATCCAAATATCCGAGTTGGTTTCGTCAACAATGGCATCATGGCGCTATTTGAAAGCGCAAGATATCTCATTGATGGAAAAGAAATTGAATCAATAGACCGTGAAGTTGATGTTGCAACAACAATAATCGGACTATCAAGATATTCTGATGATTATACAAGATCGTCCGGTCCGTCTATGATGTTTGCAAAGGATACCTCTGATAACGCTGACCACCTTCAATATATTAAAGTGTTAACAGCAAGAGATAATGCAAAAGCCGATCAACAAGAAGCAGCTAATCCAGAATGTCGAGCTAGACCCGGAGCTGCGTTTGATATTCTCGGAGGCGTTAATGGTAATTTCAATTTAGGATTTGCAACACGAAAATTAGCATTGCATGAACAGCAGCGATATTTTTCATGTGCGATTCCACTCCATCACATATTTGGATTCTGTAGAAATGTAAGAAAAGTCATCTATGGAGCCAAACACACAATCGCGTTAGTGCGAAAAGGCAATGACAATGATGCAATTTGGCGTACTGGTGCCGCTGATGGTAAAGTTGTTTTGAGTAAAATAGTATTGTGGATGCCAGTAATGACCCCATCAATTACCACGGAAGAGCGGCTACTTTCATTTATGGACACAGGTGGCAAATCATTGATAAGTTGGCTAACAACAACAACTGATGCCAAAGAGGATAATGTTGCTGATACATTTACATGGCACCTGGCATCAAAACAAGGTGTTTCAGCTCCACGTCATATATTTATAGCGCTGCAGAATCGGAATCGATTAGGCTCCCAAGAACGCAGTCATATGATATTTGATCGGTTAGGAATCAAGGAGGTTTCACTGAGAATAAACGGACAACAAGAACCATCTGAGGATATACAGCTTGATTACGACACTAACCACATAGCACGTGTGTATCATCGGATGCTGTCATTTATGGCCCGTGATAAAAATGTTGATACTGGTTTACATATATCGCAGCTTGATTTTAAAAACCTATATCCGATTTATTACTTTTCGCTGGAGCATCTTGATTTAACAAGGCAATCCATCGTTGATATACATTTTAGGGCTCGTATAGCTCCTGGTGGTGTTGATTATAGAGCGGTTGCTGTCATTCTCAGCGACAAATCAATGTTGTTAGAAGGGGCTGGCGGACGAATGAGAATCATTGACGCACCAGTGGAAAATATGTAAATTAAACTTGAAGAGTTTCCAATTAGATCAATTGAAAGCATAAATGTGTTTTACAATAAAATGACATATAGTATTGTTAGTGTCAAGCTGACTAATGGTCAGGTCAAGAAATTGCGATCAAAATCCGCTAAAGAATGTGGAACAACAATAACGTTAAAACCAGCGCAGATGTCCGGCGGTACACATAAAATATCATTGACGGATCGTCAAATAAAACATTTCAATGATGCGCTGAAAAATAAGCGAGGGGTTCAAATTGTATTTTCAAAGGCTGCAGTCGCCAACATGATAAAATCAGGTGGTATATTTCCATTGTTAGCTGCAATACCAGCATTGATTTCAGCAACTGCCCCAGTGGTGGCGAAAGCGGCTGCGTTGGGAGCCGTTGTGACCGCGGCAGGGATGGCGTTGAAAAAAGCAACTGGGAAAGGATATAAAAAAAGGGAAATGGTCTAAGACTACCAAGAACCCCGTATTCATGGTACAGTGGAAAGGGTCTAAAAATACCAGGAACGGTTTATTAGTTGAAAGCCCAATTCTCCCTATGTCCAATTTTGATTTAATTGATGCTGCTAAAAAACTAGCGATAAAAAACTTCAGAGGGGTTTTTATGAGAGATCAATTACCGAGAAAAACAAACAGCGTTGAAACCGGTATCATCAATCTTGATAACATCAGCGGATCGGGAACTCACTGGGTTGCATACGCGATTGATCCACGTGGGATTGTCTATTTTGATTCATATGGGTTAGCTCCGCCAAGCGAGTTTATGCGGTATATAAATTCTTCGATGAAACTCAAAGAGTTTCCGATTTTTTATTCCACGCTGCCAACACAACAATTAAATGATCCACCGATATGCGGCCGTGAAGTATTAAATATCCTCGCGGAGATTTCATCGTCACAGAAACCACCTCATCTGGTTGTAAATAAACACACGAGTGGGAAATTACAAGATAATTTTAGAGAATCAATAAATTAAAAATACTAGAGTTTTTACAATAAAGATTGATATTTGGGGACGATCTCTGTCAATGTTGAAACCCACCGCGGAAACATCTGCGGGTTCTATCGAGAATGTAAAAAAATAATTGAAGATGAAATCGCTGAGACGTTAAATTTAGCAAGTGTTGACCCGAACGAAATAGTTGTATTTCATGATCGCCAGGGTAAATTGAAAAGCAGTAATATATCCACGGATGACATTTTGATACGGCAGAGCGATGCCGCTGAAAACTCTATTGCGCTGTATTCCAGCGGTGGACGACTTAAACCAGGCGCACTTGTGTCTACGATCACCGATAGGATTGCCGCCCACGGCCGTGAGCTGGATGAATATATACGAGGTTATAATAGTTTTCGCAAAAATGTCGTACATAAATTCTTTGGAACCCCGCTTGTGGTTGGCATGACTCTCGCTGAAATTAAAAACTTTCTATCTTTATTCTTTTTTAACAAGGAGGCGGGGAGGATGAAGAATGAAAATGAAATCAAGGCAAATTATCTCGATATTTACACGGATATTTCTAAAATAATAGAAAATCTTGAAAAGATACAAAAACCCACTAACGACGTCGTTGGTAAGTTTTTTGGAAACCCGCTTGTGGCAGGCATAACTCTCGCTGAAATTAGCGAGTTTATTGGCAAGAATACTCAAAATACCTACGTCGCTAATAGTTTCTTTGGTGTCCCCGCTACATCTACGATGACTCTCAAAGATATTAATATGTTTATGGTGAGACAAACAACACTTAATACCATCGTGGATAAATTTTTGGGGAGATCACCTGTGTCTGAAACCACATCTCTGACAGGCCCGACCCTCGCTGAAATTAAAAAAGCTATTGACGAACAAAAACTCACCAGCGAAATTGTTAATAAGTTCTTTGAGGGTTCTCAAAGTTACAATATCACGACGACATATTCTGAACTCGACGGGAATTCTAAATTCCAAAAAGGTTTGGGATTTAACCTCCTTTTGATTTCATTTTTTAAACGCCGCGATGGAACGATGATGAAATATACCGAAATAAAAAAACCTATCTCGACGTTTACGACGATATTCTTAAACTAAAAGAAAATTTTGAAAAGTTACAAAAATCCATCAACGACGTCGTTGGTAAGTTTTTTGGAACCTCACCCGCAGATATGACTCTCGTTGAAATTATCGCGGCTATCAATGAAAGTAAAACAACAGTTAATGCCGTCAAAGATGATTTTCCAAAAATGATCGAACGACTCGATAAGGTTAAAATTCCCCACCGCGTAAAAACCGTTGATAACATCGTATACACAGTTGCCAGTGGGACCTTTGATTGGATCCAAGGAAAGGAAAATAGTTTTTATTTTCACAGCAAATATGGTAGTTTACCGGGTTGTTATCGATTTACAATAATACATCGCTGTAAATTTGATTTGGGAGTCATCCCGGCAATACATAAAAGCAGTGTTAACACAGTAACATATATAAACGATATGATACCCGAAGCGCCCGACCGAATAAGATACCCTATTAGAATTGATATAACTACATCCGACGGGCCAGCGGCAGGGGTTAGGGAGTCGCTACCCTGGACGCTAGAATTTGTATCCGGTATTCCCCCCACCGACCATGAATCCAGGTACACAATCGAATAATTGAAAACACTAGCGGGTTGAAAATAGTAATGACATCGATGAAATCAATTAAACCGATAATAGTCCCAGAGGTATCACAATCGCATCGATATCGATATGATACCGTGAAAGAGTTTTCCGCGAACTTGAAATCACTTTCTGAGCGCTATCGTGAAAAAAATGAAAAAATACCGACGCAGCGTAGCAATCATCGACATCACCGTGTACTCGGTGTCCGGTGTGATGGCCAGCGCCGGGGTTATTTTGTCGACGGTGACCATGATGGCTCCGATTGCAGTTCCAATTGCTATCTCCGCGGCAACAACAATTGCGGCAGTCGCCACCGCGATAACTAAAAAGTTATCATCGTATTCTCAGAAAAAACTCAGTGATTATACAGCTCGGTACCGGGTGGTATTTGACGCGTACTCGAAATTATCCGAGTTGATCTCGCTGTCAATAGATAATTCGTTCATATCCGATGTTGAATTTTCCACGATGACCCAGTTGTATAACTCCGCGATGTTGAAATTGGAAATTGAAGACAGCGTTAACAATAATGTCACTCGAACTGCTTCAACGAATCGCGGAGAATACCACTCCGACACGAACAAGCATGATATCAATAACATCAACAAACCCACAATTTAGTGTGAACTTCCCTTCTCCGATTCCAGTGCGCGAGATCGCGCTGGCAAAATTACGAGTATATCATAGCTGGCCTAATATCAGATCGGTTGCATTTGGCGGTCAGCAACCCAATAACGCACTGGTGTTCTCGTATAAGAATAAACCCGATGGTACTCCAGCGTGGGAAACTGTTTCGTTACCAACTGGGTCGTACCAAATTGAGCAAATCGATGCTGAAATTCAGCGTAGAATAAAATCAATCACTGGAAAAGAATCAAAAATAGCTATTAAACTTCATGAACCGACGCTCTCGTCGTCGATCGAAATAAGCACAGAGGGATACATTGTAGATATCTATAACAGCTCGTTAAGAACAGTGTTAGGATGGCCTGGAAAACCACCGGAAAAATCCACCACCGACTTAACCACAGACGTACAATCATATCATGAAATCAATCCCATATATCGAGATAATTTATCTGATATAAAAAAAAGGAAAAATCGCCGACAGATTTATATTTACCGACAAAAACACATTGCAATGGGATTTTATTATTAAAAGAACAGCGGATTCATCTGTTACTATTTCATTTACGATAAATGACGTCACTGGTTATTTTAATGAAATTAATCAATTTCATAAAACACAACTAGAACAACTACGGCAAACAAATTCACAAAAACACGTTGAAATACTAAATCAGCTTGTATCTGACATGGAATATATAAATGAACTAATTATTCAAACAATAACCAATGACAACAGCGACAATAAACAACGATTCCTAACCGGTTACAATATTACAGAAGCCGATCTGCGTAATTTCAAGTTTCTCGGATATAAGGCTGAGGAACTAAAAAAAATTGTTAGCAACAATATCAAGGTGCTACAAACACTAGATTCAACTGTCCTCCTCAAATATAATAATGATCAAGATGGTGGCGGTAGGCATATTGCCCCGCACAATGTGAATATTTCAACAGTGATTGCGCTCAATTTAACATGTGATGCAATTGAAGGAAGCTATGAAATTAATCTAGAGCAATAAAATCAAGTACAGCAGAGATATATTCTTTATTCGTTTGCACCAACAGCTCCTCCAGGATTCCTAATTATTGAAAGCCCAATTAATCCTGTCTACATGCGATGCCATAATAATTCATTAACGAGAATTAATTTCCGACTCACCGACCAGTCAAATAATTTAATTGATCTACAAGATGAGGTGTTATCGATTAGTTTGTTTGTAAAGTCCTAAAGACTCGATCAAATATTTGGTTAACCCATAGCAGCAGGGGGGCGATGACATCACGACGAGACCGTATTTTGACTAAACGATGAAAACGGTCTTGGAGTATGATTTGCGAAAAACTTATGTTTCGAGCAAGTAATCTTTTCTTTTTGGTTGAAAAAGAAGGATTCGAATTAATTCTCTCGAGATGGTTGTTAGATTTAGAGCAAATGATGTCTGGAGCAAATGTCCGATTCGTCCCCCCCCCCCCCGCTGCTCTGGACATACAGATTGGGTTATCATCCTTCAGGTTCACTATACTTTAGTTTATTTACTTTATACAAAACCCCAAATTCACCAGTTTGACAAAAAATTACCACTCAGTACTATATTATTTCTCTCTACCTAGGCAAATGTATTTAAGTCAAAGTGAGAAAGTATTTTCTTGGTCAGTTTTAAAACTCGAACAATAATTGCACAGTTAAGTGGTTGATGTGTCATGAAGAAATGGTACAATGCGCAACAAAGGGAGTGTAAGTTCACACTCCAGTCTGTCTGCGCTGCAAATGAATCAATGCATGAGCCTAGGCAAAACAATGCCTCAGTCGTTAGAAGCAATTTATTGGCTACACTTTTTTCTACCCCTTAGCTTCGAAATGCCCTCACTCGTTCTCACGCTACTATTACTTGTTAATGTTGCATTTATTATGTAATATATGCCGGTTGTCTATAACAATTCAATAAAGGTTATCTTTCACTCGCAGTTTTAGACAACGAAACCAAATTCGGTTAGCTGTTGACGATATAATTATTATAACTATCTCGTTAAGGGTTGCAACTTGTGTATAAAGTTCAATAGTTTATATTTCTGGCAGCTCAAAATACACATCGTACTATAGAAAAACGAAAAGACGGCTTTTCGTGCTTTTTGTGGAACTGAAAGACAGGATTTTAAACTTCAGAGCTAAAATTATAAGAAAACAAAATTCTGCACAAATTTATTTAAATGTCTTGAAAATAACTAAAAGTGAAATTTCTGTAAAAATTTCAAATTCCATAAATACTTAAAAATGACACTTTGTAAAATTGTAATTGTATAGTTTTCACACTAATTTGAAACATGTTTCCTCCAAAGAAAAGTGCAACATTACAAGTTTGAATCCCATATATAAGGACAGATGTATTTTCTTTGACTGGAGAGAGAGAGAGAGAGAGAGAGAGAGAGAGAGAGAGAGAGAGAGAGAGAGAGAGAGAGAGAGAGAGAGAAACATACTCGCTCAACATTATGTCATTTGGAGCAACGTCACACGTTTTTCAACTGTAATTTGATTGTTGACTACACATGCGGGTTCCGTTTTACCTTTAGCTATTTGTTTAAAACATCTTTTCAACTTGTATGTCAATGTGAGTGCGAATAGTTTATAATATAGTCTTCTTAGTTTATATCTGTATCATTTCGTCTTAGGGACGAAGGTAGAAAGAGGAAACACGAAACCTCTTCTTCTCGAGACAGATGAAGCCTATCAAGAGAAGACTGGATGCAATGAACACATTCAGCTGACAGAGACAGCAACTGGCAGAAAGGATAGAGAGAACACCAGTAGTGGAATAAGTTGCCCTATTAGCCATAGACAGGAAACCAGATCAAAATTGAAGATAAAGTTCAACTTTGCATCTTCTAGCAAGGACAATAATAGTTCGAAGAATGAGAGAAAATTCGAGGAGTAATTCGAGACAAACGTCAGACATTTTTATGGCGACGAAACACAGGCCGATAAAAGAAAGCAGAGAAAAAGGATCATAATTCCGCTACGGAACCGGCTCTTGAAGAATCTGACAATAAAGAGAGGATGGAAAGAGAAAATAACATGTTGCCCAAAATACTGTTGGGCTGAGTGTCGTACTTTGCCAGTTGAAAAACGTTGCATTCTTCGATATTAGCTTCAAAATGCTGTATTGACACAGCTGGTTGGACACTCATTAGAAACTCACAGAGGTGATAAAATTTAATCTAACCAACCTTCTCCTCCTCTTTTTGTTACAGATTTGTTGTTCATTCATTTTCGTCACTGATTCGATGGAAATCATTGAAATGTTTCCTCGGGCATTATTTCGTTTTACTTCCTGTAAACAGATTTACTTAGCAAGTTTATTGCATAATTATTGACGCATATTTTTAACTGATATAAAATTCGCCCCGAATATTGGTTACATTTCCGCATTTGCCTTTTATCCATGTCCTACATAAACACGTAGTGCGCGCATTGCATTAAAATAAATATGACACGTGAATACCAACTTGTCTATCCTCTATCTTGATCATAACGCACCCCCCCCCCCCCCCCCCCCGGCCATAACTTCGAATTTGTTTAACCCAATATATTCTAAAAATAGTATGAATGTATTGGGAAATATCTTGAAAAAATGGAGCACAGTAATGTATGTATGTATGTATGTATGTATGTATGTATGTATGTATGTATGTATGTATGTATGTGTGTGTGTGTGTGTGTGTGTGTGTGTGTGTGTGTGTGTGTGTGCTGATCTTTCTCTCTTTCTCTGAATTAATTTAAATCTATAAAGGTAAACTCGTCTTTCAAACCTTTACCGTAACTAAAGATATTATAGATACTTATCATAAATATTTAGTTTCTTGCGAAAACGGTAAGGTATGTGTCTTTTGTACTAAGTTTATGTCCAGTTATTGCTATGAATACTTAATTTGTTGGCACTTATTAATGATTATATATTATGTGCATCTATATTTTGTACTTGACTTTGTCCAATATCAAGGTCATGGTGTATATGACCAATAAGAATTGTTTTGTAAACAGCAAAATACATAGCTAATATTTTACTACGATTGTGGATTAAGATATTCTGATCATTAATGGTAAACATTTTTATTTGAATCTGAGTTGAAGACATTAAGTTTTTCACCTGGAAAATCCTACACATTTTTACAACTTTGAATGTTTTATAAAGGTGACTAGCCTACAACTGGTCCCCCATTCACGGTCAATCAGGTTTACTTTAAAAACATTGCTAATTCTTGCCTTGACATCTGAAGAACAACTAATCTTATTGTTGTATTCATTTTTTTACAATTTGGGTGAACTCTATTTTTTCTTCAAATTATTACTCATAGGTATTACAAAATGCTTAATAATATTCTTGGACAAAAACATTAAATGGAATTATAGTGAATTCAAACAGGAATAATTTTGATTATAAAGTGTCTGATACATCAAAAGGCTTTTAATACATCACACTTCGTGTTATTGGCACATTGGGACGTTCGAGAATACAGGCAAATCAAAACATTCAATATATGAATTTATTTCGAATACCACTGAAAATCAATCAGAACATCATATATTTGGACTTGTGACAGAACTTTTAGGACTATTTGGGATTTAATTTACAATACGGTAAGTTATTTTTCAAATTCCCTGTGTGTTCTAAGGGAATATATTATTGAATTTTACAAAGCTTGTTTGACTTAGATTAAGACTTTAAAGTCGTAACAGTATGCTATCAATTACAACATAGTCCAGAGAGGAGACACGAGCATTTGACATTGTTAAAAAGAGAGCTGTAGGGGACAGAAATTTGGTTGGCAAGGAGACACGAGCATTTGACATTAACTGTAGGGGACAAAAACTTGGTTGGTAAGGAGACACGAGCATTTGACAATGTTAATAAGAGAGATATATGGGACAGAAACTTGGTTGGCAAGGAGACACGATCATTTGACATTGTTAACAAGAGAGATATAGTGGACAGAAACTTGGTTGGCAAGGAGACACGAGCATTTGACATTGTTAACAAGAGAGATGTAGGGGACAGAAACCTGGTTGGCAAGGAGATACGAGCATTTGACATTGTTAACAAGAGAGATGTAGGGGACAGAAACTTGGTTGGCAAGGAGATACGAGCATTTGACATTGTTAGCAAGAGAGTTGTAGGGGACAGAAACCTGGTTGGCATGGAGACTCTGGTGAGTCAAATGCTTCAGACATAAACTTACTCCATAGGACTTACATAGCATTTCAAATGTACGACCGACAGTGTATGGGAGACTAATCTGCTAGACAATTCTTTCCTTTCGACACGAGTTATCTCCCGTACACATTTTGTGCATGTTTGCTTTGAGGAAGAACATAATTGTAAAACATTTTTGAAGATGTAAATGCTATTATTTTATTTTAATGAAACGTAACGCATAAAATGTATCCAATTTAACATTTTATATATTAAAAAAATATCTTTGTATAGGCGGCAGAATTAAACAAATCACGAAAGGAAAGGATTTTTGTCGCACATTTTATTCAAACAATATTAACAAATCTATACATGAATTATTAATAATAATAATAATAATAATAATAATAATAATAATAATAATAATAATAATAATAATGAGAACTTTGTATAGCGCCTAATCTTACGAAGCTCTAAGCGCTTTACACCATCCATAATGATATGACTACACTACAGAACAACAAATGACAAAAACAATGAAATTGGAAAACATAAAAACATGCTGAAAACATATAAGATACAAAACATGATTAGGTCGCTAAGTTTGTCCCTGCAGTCGAAACAGGTGAGTCTTAAAAGCACTCTTAAAAGGGACCACTGTGTCTTTGTGTCTAATTCAATGGGCAATTCATTCCACGTCGCCGGGCCCTAGTGTGCAAACGAACGTTGTCCATATGACTTTGTTTTCACCTTGGGAACAATGAGTATACGATTATAAGAAGAAGAGCGTAAGGATCTAGCTGGTGTATACACATGGGTCAGGCTGGATAGGTATGTTGGACTGGAGTCTGTCATTGAAACATTTCACAGAGAACAAATTTTGTGTTTGAGTCTGTATCGAATTGATAGCCAATGTAGGGTACAGAGCAGTGGTGACGTGTGCTCTGATCGAGGTACTCTAAAGATGATCCGTGAAGCTGTGTTTTGAACTTTTGAAGTTTCTGGAGTAAAGATTGTGACGAACCAGACAGAATTGAGTTACAATAGTCCAGTCTTGAATACTAATGAACATACAAGTGTTTTAGTGGCATCAACTGAAAGATATTTACGAATGAAACTGATGCGTCTCAATTCAAGATATGCAGCCTTGCATATGTTCATGACGTGTTGGTGCAATGTGAAAGTACTTTCTAGAGTAACGCCTAGGTTCCGTACTGACTGTGAGAATTTAATGTTGGTGTTGCTTATATTTATTGTTGAGGTAAAGGATGTGAATGAGAAAGTCTTTGTGTTTTGATCAGAATAGCCTCAGTTTTATCATCATTCATATGCAGCTTGTTACATGTCATCCATAATTTCACATCAGAAATGCATCTCTCTACTCCATGGATGGTAGCATCAACTTCAGTTGGGTGGCTAGACTTGTATATTTGGATGTCATCAGCATACAATTGGTACGACACTGGGTGATGATCTATGACACTTTGAGGTCGGCTGAGTATACAGAATGAAGAGAACAGGTCCAAGAACAGATCCCTGTGGAACACCACAACATACGTCAACTGGGCTGGAGTGTATTCCATTTGCAGATATAAGTTATGTCCTGTTAACTAAGTAGGACTTGAACCACTGTAAGGCTATATTCTGAATGCCAAATATATGCTGGAGACGGTGAATTAATATATCATGGTCTATTGTATCAAATGCTGCAGATAAATCCAGGAGAGTGAGGACTGTAATCTTTCCACTAACCAAAGCGGAGAGAATGTCACTAAATACTTTCAGAAGAGTAGTTTCCGTACTGTGGCAAGGGCGATATGCAGACTGTACATTGCTAAAAAGACTGATTGAATTCAAATGAGATACAAGTTGAGTTAGAACAATCTTTTCTAAGATTTTTTATATGAATGGGAGATTAGAAACTGGGCGGTAGTTCTTTAAATCGTTATGGTCCAGTGTTGGTTTCTTCAGCAGTGGCTTTACGATGGCAGTTTTGAAAAATGATCGGAATTCCCCTGATGTGAGAGAGAGAGAGAGAGAGAGAGAGAGAGAGAGAGAGAGAGAGAGAGAGAGAGAGAGAGAGAGAGAGAGAGAGAGAGAGAGAGAGAGAGAGATATTAATAACATCAGTTAGTGAAGGCAATATTGGGTCTAAGCACTCAAGCAGCAGTGATGTCAGAATTGGATCAAGTTCACAAGACTTTGGTGCACTTTTCATCACGATTGTCCGTACTTTATCAATAGAAAATGTGTGAATACAATCAATTTATATAAAAATTTACTACGGGCTATTTCACAACCAATTTTACGATTGGTTAAAACTTCTAATGTATCCCAAGCCTATGAGTATGAAGTACAATATAAGTATGAAGTACAATATGAGTATGAAGTACAAGGTTCTCTTTGTTTTCCATTCAGTCGTTTAAGATAAGGACTACCTCATCACATGTGTAAGTAAAAAGTAGTCGTTCGTGTTCTCTGAGCAATTAAGTACAACTATTTTGGTCGACTTCAGTTTGAAATTATTTGATTCTATGTTTGTATTCAGGAACAGGGATGAATTCTAAAATCCCACTGTGAACAAAATGTCGTTTGCGGAATGTAGTGGTGGGGTGAATGAATTTAACTGGGACGGCTCAGAGGGGAATGGCTGCGAAAGATCTGGAGCGATTCCTAGAGTACGCTTTCTTTAGTTAGATGGCTATAATTATGCAATGGAAACACTTACAAAGTTTGAGTTTATTTGGGCTTCGCTTCTGGGCCCCACTAAGAGTTCCATCCAAATTATCCCTTATCTACTTGTTTACGCTTCCTTTAAACAATAGTACTTGATCCGCCCATACCTTTGGAACACTAGTGAACACCCATTACAAAAGTCTCAAAAGGAACTCTCTGTTTTTTTTTTTATTGTAAATAAAGTGTCATCGTTTTGGTGATTCTAGATGTTTCCATAAAGTGAACAAGACTTCGCTATGGTGCCGGATATCCATATCTCAAAAATACACCCGTAAATAGTTTAAACTATATGTGCAATGAGGTTTTCAATTTCAGATAATATATATTTCGGAGCGAATTTCCGATTATTTTTATAAACTACAAATCTTATGTCTGAATTTCTTTAAAAATTTCCGCGAAAGATTAGGCTGGCAGATGGCGGTAAGCATTGGTGCCTGTATGATGGAAGATGAAATTTACAGGGAATTAACAAGGTATCACGGAATTGTATATATCTATCGTTTATTTATTATTTGGATAAAATACATGTAGTCGGGTTTCGTTTCATCGTACAGTAAAACATCACATTACAAAGAGTCTTATCAATGAGCAGTCTACATTATGACGCGCTATCTCCAGTTGAAGAGCTGACAGATTGGTGATTGATTGATAGAAGGCCAGTGACTGGTAAATGCTGAGTGTAGTGCGCAAGGAATGAAGGAGGGACGGAGTGATAGTCATGATGTTTCTCCGTATATGCATCGCATTGAAGGTCCTGTTTAGCCGTGGTGCCAATATGGGTTGTGTTATACCCAGTGTGCTGCTGTCAGGGGTCGCGTTGACTAGGAAGAAGATAAATGTCATCACTTAGTGAAGAACCAAGGCTTATGGACCAATGAGTCTGCAGAGAACGAAAGATTGTATGGCTCTTTAGGCAGAACAAGAGGGGCAGACCGTTCGTGGTGGCTCCTCAACCATTTGACAGAGCGTTGGGGCTGAAAAGACCTTTCGGATATGTGGTCGATTAAGCAAGATATCTGTCACAATGTTTCATATCATATTTCACTATTTGAGAGAAAACATGTCATATTTCATTATTTGAGTGAATTATGTCATTTTCATGTGGAAATTGTCAATGTTTAGGTAAATTATTTTTTCCATTGTTTGTGTGGAATCACTATGAATCATTAATCGTTTTATCTATTTACTATTTAAGGGTTGGCTTTTTTCTTGCATATCAGCTCATATTTCATTTAAATCGCAATACATTTTCAGGTTCGTTCATTTTTGATTAAATATCCAATATTTGGAACTTGACGACGCACAAATCAAACATTCATTCCCTTTGAATCATTCATAAATAAACATTGTATTTTTGTCACCATCAAAAGTGTTCATTGTTATAATCCGACCCCAACCAGGTTATCTTGGTAAACAATGGAATCAAATAGCAAGCGTGGCTGCATGATGGGATAATTAAATGGTCGTTAAATCAGTTCTGGACAATTTGTTAGCAATAAGCGAGAATGTGGTGATAACGAGTGTTAAACCTGTACATATATATATATATATATATATATATATATATATATATATATATATATATATATATATATATATATATATATATATATATATATATATATATATATATATATATATGTGTGTGTGTGTGTGTGTGTGTGTGTGTGGATGAAATATAGAGGCTTATTGGCGAAATATTTTTCATATTTGTTTCACAGGTCAAAATATAAGATTTCTTATCATGCCATACAACACTTGATTATCATACAGAAGCTCTACGTGCAAAAACAGAAACGAGCACCTTGCCAGCTACAACATATAAATAGAAACTGCCTTATATTTCAAACATTAAAATTAATCTTTGATAAATTAGATAAATCAATTGAGTAAGAGACGTATGTACAAATTTTTCAATGATTTGTTAATTTCTTCATCGAAAAGGGTGAAAAGAAGTCAGTGGGAGCCTCGTAATTCTAACAGTCGATACTAAGATCGTCTAAATGGAGGAATTAGATTTATTACTTTGCCGAAGCATATATAAAACTTCGATTGATAAAGTATTTTTTGTGGTCAGCTGAATATGGAAACAGTTGATGACAATTACATGTTTGTTTGTATAAACGTATGTACAAAGTACTTCTCATCGACGGCATGAGGAAGAAAATAGAAAATGAATATGAAAAATTTATATAACAATAAACGTTTCTAGAATATGGTTGGAGATCCCCGTAACTTGTGGGTTTGATGTATATTATTTTTCTTGTACAGGTTGGACTGATCTCCATACTGCATTATTTTAAAGTTTGAAAATTTACATTTTAATGTTTGATTGTCTCAAATAAATACTTTATCGTCTCGATCTTTCAAACA
This sequence comes from Unio delphinus, assembly GCA_029339505.1. Taxonomy (NCBI): domain Eukaryota; kingdom Metazoa; phylum Mollusca; class Bivalvia; order Unionida; family Unionidae; genus Unio; species Unio delphinus. Next base: position 4,893,862 of record JAQISU010000020.1, on the reverse strand, counting down.
CTTGAGTGACTCTTACTTTCTCTTGGGGATATAGACATGTAATAATAAGAAATACCAAAACAATGGTTTCAGATAAATATCGTCTGATATATTAAGCCAGCATTTACATATTTACATCAACATACATCAATGATCAAAATTCCGTCTGACAAACACATTATAACCTTAAAATTATTATGTACAACAGTATACTTCTAAACAGTAATTATTTAGGATTTCGTTATTAACTTTCAATTAACCTTCAAGGCAGCATACATATAATCCAGATAAATTAAATAAGGATACGATTATTTACTAAATACATTAGTATCATTTTGCAGCAAATTTCAGTTTTCATTAATAAGTTCTCGGGCAGCTTTGAAATTGATTTTTATTATTTACTGAAATCAAACACTTAGGTTATTACTATACGAACTTGAACTACAAATATAAATATTGTCTAGTGCAGTATAATTTATGTAACTTTGTAATTTTACGTTTTTAAGAATAATACAAATCATTTTAAATTCACATATCACTCAGACTTAAACACATCTCTATGACAAATACTACAATGTTTGTCAGAGGTTAACAGGTTGCCATGTCACGTGATTTGTACGTGGAGCGATCTATCATCTGGCGTAAGGTCAATTAAACCAGACACCGTTTGCGTATATCATAGTTATCTCCCCTTACTTCTTTGACCACGACAAACCTGCTCTGTTACACAGCTGAATCAGACTTCCGTTGTTTTCAGATAGGGTCAAATAGTTTGCAAAATGATAGAAATTTACTTTATTGCGACGTATTAAGTCAACCCAATCCTGCCGCTTATTTAATATTTATATGACCGGGCTATGAAAGTTTGAATTTACGAAAAGAAGGTGGAGGTTGGCGTGTAGTGACGAATAATGATTTTAATCTTCTAAATCTCGATCCTATAGCAAGTTTGGTATATAATACAAACAAAACTTCTTTTCCAATGTTAGCTGTGAATTAACTAGACTACTAGAGTATAAGAGTTACGACTATCAGTCAACATTTCAGGTGAGGTAATTAAGCTTTGAACGTGAATTTTCCACATGTAAATGTACATGTATCAGCAAGATCTCCGTTTGAACCCAAATGCCCTGTCGAATCTGACTGTGAATTAGTCATGCAGATCATTAGCAGTATTAGAGGCCTTTCCCCAAGCTGTGACAGGTTGAGACGTTTTAAATTAAATCTGATTTAAATATTTTGTGTACAATTGCATACGAGTTGAAATGTTCGCTAATTTTAAGCGTCAAGTATACGAACAGAAAGAAGAGTAACTATGTGTGGTCTTTGATCTTTCATCATTAAAAAAGATTTTACTTGTGGGCAAAATAATTTGGGGGTGGGTGTATCAGTGTTAGTATGATCGATGCCAACACACATTCATCGACTTATGGTTATTAAGAAGATTAGTATAACAATGGTTTGTATACATGTAAGTCAGAACAACATACTTGATAAAATGAAGGACAAACAACCTACATGTCATTATGAAATGACGAATACCTCAGTGAAATATTCCTGCTATTTGTTATCACGGTAAGTATATACTATCTTCTCCTTACCTACACCTCCCTGACCGCTCAGGTGGCTTAGTGGTTGGAGCTTATGCATCGGATGCGGGAGGTCGAGGATTCGAAACCCGGCCTTGTCATACCAAAGACGTATACAAATGATACTAACAGCTGCCTCACCATGCGCTCAGCATTAAGATGTTAGTGTGAGGACTGATCTGGCTGGTGTCAGAATAATGTGACTGGGTGGGACGTTATGCTACAAGTCTGCAGCATTATGCCCCAGTGCTAGATGTAGCAATATGGATTGAAGCAATTTTAAAGCTAAGTTTAAAATCGTACAACACATAAACACATCTACCAAAACCACCACCACCACCCTCCATCTTGGAACATCAGACTCGAAATCCATGGGTCGCATGTTCAATACCTATCCTAGGTAGTCCGTATCTGTGTCCTTGGGCAATGATACGAAGTTCCCATTCGCTCTACATGATATAGGCAACGATGTATGCAGTGTCATTATAAAAAATACAATTATACTGATTCCTAACTACGGAGCTCTACGACCATTCCATATTAGATAATTAAAAAAAACTAATTCGCATGAATTTGTGAACGGAGCTACCATTTAAAAAAAATTAATCCATTATTACACACGCCGCAAACCGTAAAAGGCAAGGCAATTTACAATCAAAAACATGTATTGTATGTGTATGTTAGATACTTTGCCTGCGTGTATGTATGTATGTATGTATGTATGTATGTATGTATGTATGTATGTGTGTGTGTGTGTGTGTGTGTGTGTGTGTGTGTGTGTGTCACACGGTTAATTTATGCATGCAGTTAAGTTTACATGTAGCTATATATTTTAACATTATTAGATAAGATCAAGATATTGATATTCAAGTCCAGGTAAAAGTGTGTGGGTGTAATTTTGTGTACTTGCCAGGACGGATGACTCATTTATCCATGGTTTCATCAAGGTTATGCGATTTACCTTAAAATGTAAAATGCCTGTTAATCTAGTTTATATGGCTCATAAATTATAGTCGAGAAAACAGGTATTCCATATCTATATAAATTATATTTATAAATTACGGTAAAATAGTAATATGAGTTCTAGCCAGTCTGGCACGCTGCGGTAATTTTTGAATATTAAATGTTTACTTTAGGTTTCACAGGTTTGCTTCTACCTTGTTGAACTAATGCAGGCTAAATCCATGGTATATCAGAAACTCTTAGAGTCCATAGTTAAAACAATTCTCAGAATCTACCTATTTAACCGCTGATCGATTATAAATTGATTTACTACATATTTTTGTCTTGAACATTTAAAAATTAAACAATTAGTTCTATCCTCTCCTTTAAAGTCCACAATGATAAGACCTATGCCGATTCATTTCGTGCAATTTTCATCACGATTAAACAAGCAATCCGTGCACATGTAAAAATCAAGTTTAATTTTATCATCTGTTTCTTTAACCTAATTAAAATCAGTCCTAACGAAACGGAGGTTAAGCATCACAAAAAATTTTAACTGTGTCATGTACTCCATATTTATAACCGCCCGTCATATTTGTGTTTATTTCTGTTCGGATCAACATACTGACCGTGTGTAATCATCAGTGCCATAAGATTTAATATTCTATACCATGATACTATTGACGTTGAACGTTCAAGCGTATATGCACCGCTCCGGTGGCTGAATGGTTAGAGCGGAGGTCGTGGGCTCGAACCCCGGCCGAGTCATACCAAAGGCTTACAAAAATTGTACTAACAACTGCCTCGCTAGACGCTCAGCATTAAGATGCTAGATTTAGGGCTGGTTGTCTTGGTGTCAGGATAATGTGAATGGGTAGGACATCATGCGGTAAACTGGTTTTGGTACTTTTTATTTCTTTCCTACAACGAAACCCAAATGGACATCTAATATTTCTCTCCAGGCAAAGGATATCCCTGTTTGCTTTTCGAAACTTTCTTTTGTTACGACTCTATGGTCTTAACATTAGATTCCAACATTTGTTATCGCCGGGGTGGATGTGGGGGATAAGAACACACTTCCTTTGGCAAAACACAAAATGCGTGCCTCTGATAGAGCCTCTGACAACCAAATACAGCCACATGCCTTCACGAGTAGCTTAACTAAGCCCGGCGGAACCTGTTTAAACGAACTGGAGAAGGGATGACAGACGAGGTTATGGCGCCTCAAAACCAGATGGTTCGAGCTGAAGGGTCACGTTAACCTTGAGTGGTCGCCCATCTAGGAGAAGGTAAACTCTGACTTTAAATCTTCGCTGCCTTGCGAGTATACCCTCTCATGAGAAAGGCTAAGGGAGTAAAGCATAACAGAAAATCCGGAGATGGAGTCCCACAGGCGACTTAACATTGTTTTCAGTGTCACCACAGAAATTCCTGCAACTCCGCTGATGCCATGACGTGTCGGCTTGTCCTTTCCCATGGATCCATCAGCTGCGTGGAGATGGGGAATTAGCTGCATGGACAACAACTGATTCTCCATATCACCCTGCCCGGGCTTGCGCCCCGGAGAGGTAACTCCAGCTTCACTTCACAGCATCGATACAACACGGGAATAAGCAGCTTACCGGTTATAAGTCATCGCTCAATTGGTGTAGAGGCTGACACTAGGGGCTGCTATCGACGGTGAGAGAGACCAACAGGTCTCGCTGAACAGCTACCGCTCGCCTCAAGCTGGGCAGCCCCGAGTCAATAAGGTGCAGTCCCGTCACAGTTCGTCTGACGTAATGGGTACAAATGGCTTAGGGTACGCGAGAACCTGAAAAAGTGGACTGCAACCTTATTGTACCAAGAAACAACAAACGAAAACCAACAAAGAAACCTCAGATATTCAAGTTAGGCACCTGAAATATCCGGATCATGCTGACTGCACTCTCAGATAAGATGATCTCCAGGTAATCAGAGATGTTCGAAAGACTGAAATCATCAATGATGAACTTGCAAGATTCCAGGTCGACATCGCCGCACTGCAGAAGACACGATTACCAGATCCTGGGAACCTCAGATAAGAGAACTACACGTTCTTCTGGCAAGAAAAGAGCGATAACGAGGCCAGAGAGTTTAGTGTTGGATTCGCCGTCAGGAACCCTCTGCTGAGGATTAAATAACCCTGCCAACAACCAAATGGAATACTGTTATCCCTCTGCCTCCGCAACACAACCAGGCATGTGAACCTGATCAGCGTTTACGGTCTCACACTAAGCTCCACCGCAGATACCAAATATGAGTTCTACGACAAATCAAACTCGCTCATCGACAACATTCCCCATGAAGCGAACTTGATATTACTGGGAGACTTTATCGCTATGGTGGGTGCTTACCAACATTCTTGACCTTACTGTTCTGGAATGTTTGGCATTGGGAAGATGAATAAGAACGGCCAGCGATTCCTAGAGATGTGCTTGTACCACGACCTCTGCATCACCAATTCATTCTTTAAGACAAAGCCACATCATAAAGTGTCTTCGTGGCATCCGCGGTCCATCCACTGGCACGAACTGGACTTGATCATTGCGAGACGGTGTGCCATAAAGGATGTTCTTCTTATTCATACCTTCCACAGTGCTGACTGCCATACTGACCACTCACTGGTGTGCTGAAAAAAATAAAGCTTCAGCCAAAGTAGATACACCGCTCTAGGCAGGATGGTAAACGACGCATGGACGTGAGCAAGACGTTTTATCTAGACAAGGCTGAGGAATTCCCTTATGCCCTTTCCAAGACGTTTAATTCAAAGCCTCCCCTCGGCAGTGCCAAAGAGAGATGGGATCATATCAGAGAGACGGTATCCAGCAAAGCCACACATATCGTTGGTAAGAAGTAGACAAAGACAAACGACTGGTTTGAGGCTAACTCCGCATCACTCACCCCAGCCATTAAAGAGCGTCGCATTAGAACAAAAACGACCCCCTGGCAGAGGACTCCACGTGCATACAGGTCTAATAGAAACAAAGGTCAGCCGTTATAACGGCATTGCGCCAATGTATACTGGCTTAAGCTCTGTCAGAGCATCTAATCATCAGCAGATATCGAAAACATCAGAGGCATGTACGATGGCATAAATAAAGAAATGTGTCCCACGAAGCAATTGATAGCACCATTAAAGTCTGCCCCAGACGATACCATCCACGACAAGGGCATGCAGATGGAGCATTGGGTAGAGTACTATTCTGAACTGTACTCCAGAGAGAACCACGTGACCACCGATGTCCTCAATGCCACTGAAAACTTTCCGCTCAGGGTCGAACTGGACGAGGAACCTACTGTGGCAGAAGCAAAGAACGCCTTTGAGAAACTGTCTTTAGATAAAACCCCGGGGAAGGATAGCAGTTAAATAGAATTCATTAAGTGTGAATTCAGAATGCTGTTAACACACCTGCACGACATCATCTGCCAGTGCTTGGATGAGGATGTAGTTCCTATGGACATGAGAGATGACAATATCGTAGACCTGCACAAGAACAGAGGCAACATACGTTACTGCAACCACTACAGGGGCATGTGAAACCTGGACTCAACGCCTCACAAGAGAAAGCGTCTTTTACATGCGATGTCTCCAATGCATACACGAGATCACTTGAAGTGATCGAGTAACAAACAACGAGGTGCTTGAACGTGCCGAAATTCACAGCATGGTCACTCTTCCGCACAGGTCGCATCAGATGGCTGGGCAATGTACGTTTGATTCATTACGGACGGATCCTCAAAGACCTTTATTCGGAACTTGCCAATGGCAACAGATCGATCGGACGGCCACATCTCCACTTCAAGGATGTCTGCAAGCGCAACATGAAAGCCCTTAACATCGATGTCAACACCTGGGAAGAGCTTTCTCTAGACAGGCCCAGCTGGTGACACGCTCTGATCACTGATTTGAAAGCCGGCGAATATACGATGCGCTTTCTGGCTGACGAAAAGCGATCTCAGAGTAAGAGGAAGCAGCTCCAAAACGAACCAGACTGAAAATTACAAACGAAATTACAGCATTGTCAACTAATTCATACAATAGCCCTTAAAATTATATAAGTCAAAAGTATACTGAATGAAATAAAATGTTGTTCTGTGCGAATTCCAATTATGATGTACCAATAGACTAGAATGGTGTCATTGTGCTAACAGTCTTGATTTATCACAATGATACAATCCAAAAGGTCCCTAAACGAATATACAATAATCCCAAAATTTCGGGCAGAGCAGTACAAGGCAGTCAACCGTGAAGTCATGAAAGGCATAAAAAAGCAAAAGAGAACTGGAAAGAAGAACAATCTAAAGACATTGAAGTAAACTTGAAAAGGGATAAAAGAAAGAAAGCATATCAACTCGTCCAAGATCTAACAAGCACAAAACCGTAGAACTGGTCCAAGCTGCGGGAGAATCAATGATTGGTGCCCTCCAAAACATCTGCAACAAGATATGGCAAACTTCACTAACTGATGTTAATAATACCTCTCTCTCATCCGGGGCATTCCCATCAGTTTTCAAAACTGCTATTGTAAAGCCTCTGTTGAAGAAGCTATCACTCGACTATATCGATTTAAAGAACTACCACACAGTTTCTAATCACTCGTTGATATAATAAATCTTAGATAAAAGTTGTTTTAACAAAACTTGTATCTCATCTGAATTCAAACAGTCTTTTTAACAATGTACAGTCTGCATATCGCCCTTGACACATTAATGAAACTACTTTTTTAAAAGTATTTAATGATATTATCTCTGCTTTGAATAGCGGAAATAGTACAGTCCTCACCCTCCTTGATTTGTTTGCAGCATTTGACACAATATACCATGATATAATACTTCACCATGTGCAGCATGTATTTGGCATTCACAGTACAGCTTTACTGTGATTCAGGTCCTATTTAGTAAACAGGACACAAAATGTTTATGCATGTGGAATAGCCCAGTTGATCTATGTTGTTGTGTTCCACGGCATTCCGTTTTCTTGGACCTCTACTCTTTATATACTCAGCCGCTCTCAAGTGTCATAAGATCGTCATCCAGTGTCTCGCCATTTGTCCTGATGACACCCACATATACAAATCTAGCCACCCAAATAAAGTTAATGCGACCATCCAAGGACTAGAGATGTACATTTTTGATGTGAAATCATGGATGACATGCTGAAAATGATTGGTGATAAAATAGAGGTCATTCTAATCACAACATAAAGACTTTCCCATTCACATCCGTTACCTCAAACAATAAATATCAGCAACACCAACATTAAATTTACACAGTCAGTACGAAACCTAGGTTATACTCTGGACAGTAATCTCACATTGCACTAACATAACATGTCATGAACATATGCAAGGTTGCATATCGTAGGCTGAGACGAATAAGCTCCATTCGCAAATACGTTCAGTTGATGCCACTTAAACACTTGTGTGTTCATTAGTACTTTCAAGACTGGACTACTGTAACTAAATTTTGTCTGGTTCCTCTCAATATCTACTCCAGAAACTTCAGATTTTTTTTATAAAAAAAAACACAACAGCTTTTCGTAAAATCCTTAGACTACCACGATCGGAGCACACCTTCCCGCTGTTCTGTACCCTACACTCGCTCTCTATTTGATCCAGAATCAAACACAAAACTTTGTTTTCTGCTCTACGTTTCACTAACGGAATCCAGTCCAACATACCTATCTGGCCTCACCCATGTGTACACAACAGCAAGATACTTACGCTCCTCTTCGGACAATCGCATACTCATTATTTCTACTATGAAAACGAAGTCATATGGACAACGTTCTTTTGCATACAAGGGCCCAGTAACATGGAATGAATTGCCCATTGAAATTCGACACAAAGACACAGTGATCATTTTCAAGAGTTCTCTTAAAACTCTCCTTTCTCGACTGCAGGAACAAACTAATAATGTTTCCTGTGTTAAACGTTTTCGGCATTTTTTATGTTTTCTAATTTCATGGTGTATTGTTTTTTATTTTTTGTAGTCATATCATTATATATATATATATATATATATATATATATATATATATATATATATATATATATATATATATATATATATATATATATATATATATATATAGCTTCACAAGTATCGTTGTCTTGAAGGAGACTCTAATGTTCTGTTATATTTAAAGACTTTAAAATGTGTGTACGAAACACAAATATTTGATACCGCTCTTTGTTTCAGATCTAGCTTATACAATTAAAGCTCACAGGTGGAGATCAAGCACTGCTGACAGAATCTGACATATTCCTGATGACAGAGAGTATGATAACAGAATTAAATGAATTTGCATGACTGTTTGAAGGATTATACTCTTGCACATGGAAAGGTGGCAGTAACTCTATCACAAATGATAGGACTTCAAAAACATTTTTTAGAGAGATGAAAGGAACGAAACCGACGTTACAAAATATAATATTCACATAGAAAAATAAATAGAGGACATTTCCTTTTCTACGTTCATACTGGATATGTTTCAACGTGTGGTACAATACCTACCCCCCACCCTCACCAACCACCCAACCTCAAGAAAGAAAAGAAAAACTAAAACAAAACAACAGCAACAATAAAACTAATATTTTAAGTTGTTACTAAAAAAAATATATTTTCTTGCCACAAAATTAAATATAACCGGTGATTAATTTAATTATGAATTGAAGCTTGTATTAAATTCAATCGACCATGCATTTCAACATCCACTTTTTCTTCGTTTGTTTGATTAGGATTTTTATATTAGCTTTAACACTTGTTCAGTCATATCGCTAATATGTCTGCAGAAAGGCAGTTTATAGTGATGTCTAGCACTGAGGCATCATGCCGCAGTCCTAACACTAACCTCTTAATGCTGAGCGACAAGCGAGGCAGTTGTTTGTAAGTCTTTGGTGTGACTCGGCTGGGGATCGAACCCAAGACCTCCCGCTTCCGCGGCGGACGCTCTAACCACTAGGCCACCGGAGCGGGCCACTGTTTGTAACGTCACCTCAATCTTATTTGCATTTATTGACTGATCCTAAAAATAAAAGCTATCTGAGAGAATGTTTGAATTGGGATCAAATAATCTGTTGCAATAAGTTAAATGTTTGACATTTTGAAACTATTTTACCCTATCAGCATTAAGAGGTTAGTGTTAGGACTGGTCGGCATGATGTCAGGACAATATGACTGGCTGGGACATCATGCTACATGTCTGCGGCATGATGCCCCAGTGCTAGACATCACTATAAACTACCTCACTGCAGACATCGTAGCGATATGACTGAAAAATTCTTAACGCTACGTTAAAACTCATAATCAAACAAACAAACAAACTGCAACGCCTGGTACTCGTCGGCCCAGTTCATCAGAAAGACTTTTATCAAATAATCGAGCTCTGAAGATGAAAAGACGCGGACAAAATTTAGATCAAAGGTCGTGTTTAAAAAAAAACTCTTAATAGCTGTGGTATTTTGAATAGAATGAAATTAACTCATGCCGTACCTTTTCATCTATATTTATTGATTGTTAGCAAATCCGATATGCACATTGGCGTAAAAAAAAATACTGACAAGGCGGACTAAGGCGAGTGGTTTCAGGAAGTTTGCAGTCTGACAACGTGCGCCACGTCACATTATGTATGAAATAAATGTGATATTGGACGCGCGTATACATACATACATACATACATACATACATACATACATACATACATACATACATACATACATACATACATACATACATACATACTGTAATGATTACGTTGCTTCCCTTTTTGGGGTGGGATGCTCCCAATTATTTAAATTAATACAGAAGACCCACACTGGCTCATTTTTGTCAGAAATCGAAGTAGTGATAGAGACATACAAAGCTCTGAGCCCCCAGTCGGCGGTGCTGACAGTTAAATTAATGAATACACAAATTGTGAAATTTAAATAACAACAATTTAATATAATTTCAAACAGTAAGCTTTCAAATACAATTCAGCTAAAATCATATCACTCAACCGAGTGACGGCCTAGTTAATCCTTTGAGTTAGTGTGTGAAATTTTCCCTTCTGTCATGAGTCCTATTCATCTGTATGTATCTTCTTCTCCTTTTCTTTGTCTCCCTCCGTTCTCCCTTCAACTTTTTCCTATGTCCTTCCTTCTCTCTTTTGTCTCCCAAAGACTCTGACCAACTGCTAGGGTAATTCCCTCTGATCCCTCTTCCTTCTAACTTTTCTTTTGTCTCCCAGACACTCGGACCACAGCATTGAGTACTTCCCTCTGGTCCATAAAAGCTTCTGTTTCGAAGCTCCATTATTATTCGCAGAACAATAATCTCGCCATTACGAATGGTCTCGGAGTAGTTTATTTGCATTCCTTCTCGCAAAATAATTGTAATACTACTAACAATTTGAGTCTCGAGAGGATATATTTAAACTTAATATTCTAATGTCTGGCACGCCTAACTCAATTCCGATTGGAGGTTGGTTCCTAATGATCAGACATCGCCCCTCCCAACCGTCTGTAAAAGATTTGTACGATACTTTTTGATGATCCCTTGTTCCAAACAAGAAATTGTCACTTACCCGAGAACAATGTTACGTAAATGACTTTGGCAAAATTAAACCGCGCGTCTCAAGTTTATGGCTATGTCAATTAACTGGCCGGACAACTTATATATTTTGCTGGCGAGAAATTATAGCCTCAAGGTCTAACATACCCTTGCTAAAATCTGGTTTTTTCTATAACATACATACATACATACATACATACATACATACATACATACATACATACATACATACATACATACATACATACATACGACGCTAAATAAGCAGGGCCAGCATTTTACATTTATTGTTTTACTTAGAAATGCAAGCATTAGGGAACGACACTTAGCTTATGTAACAGATTATGAGGTATTACCTTGAAGTTATACGACACTGTAAATGTATCAGAGGTGACAATATATGGAATGTGTGGGGGTTGGGATGGATGGGGACGATATTTCGTTCACACGAATTATACGAAGTTACCACTGAAAGAAAACAATGGCATGCAGTTGGAAGGTAGGGGATCTAAGATTGCGCTATCAAGTACTTTGAATAGTTATTTTAGCCACGTCATCATAAAAAAAAAAACAGTACGCCTGCATAATCGTCATTTTTGTATAATACTCTTTTGAATGGACGCAATCAATAAACTTTACAGACATTAAAAATTATCCGGACTCACAATTAGTTGACTGCTTGTCAACATAGAGATTAGATCAGTGTGCATATGCTGCAAGGATTTTTGAACGAGGAGAAATCCTTCCACTCGGTGCCTCAGTACTTTATACATTATCTAAGAATATGCTTCTACATATTGCACCCATATGCTACAGCGACCCGCAGTGGCTCAGAGCTTAGTTTACCGTACCCACGACCGAAAGTGTCCAGTTAAGAATCCATATTGGTTTGAGCGTCCGCCGCGGAAGCGGAAGGTCGTGGGTTCGATCCAACGCTGAGTCATACCAAAGACTTACGAAATGGTACTAACAGATGCCTCGCTTGGCGCTCAGCATTAAGAGGTTAGTGTTAGGACTGCGGCATGATGCCCCAGTGCTAGACATCACTATAAACTGTCTCACTGCAGACATAGTAGCGATATGACTGAAAAATTGTTAAAGCTACGTTAAAAATCCTAATCAAACAAACAAACAAACTGCCACGCCCGGTACTCGTCGGCTCAGTTCATCAGAAAGAATTTTATCGAATACCGGGTAATCAAGCTCTGAAGATAAAAAGGCGCGGACAAAACTTAGATCAAAGGCCGTGTTTAGAACACTCTTAATAGCAGTGGTATTTTGATTTAGAATGAAATTAACTCATGCAGTACCTTTTGACCTACATTTATTGATGGTTATCAAACCCGATATAAACATTGGCGTTAAAAAAAAAACAAAGTACTGACAAGGCGGACTAAGGCGAGTGGTTTCAGGAAGTTAGCTGTTTGACAACGTCACATTATGGATGAAATAAATGTGATATTGGACGCGCGTATGCACATACATACATACATACATACATACATACATACATACATACATACGACGCTATATAAGTAGGGCAGCTTTTTACATTGATTGTTTAAAATAGAAACGCAAGCAATTAGGGAACGACATTTAGTTTGTGTAACGGGTTATGAGGTATTATCTTGGGTCATACGATACTATAAATGTATTAGAGATGACACTAGATGGAATTTGTGGGGGTTGGCATGGGTTGGGACGATATTTCGTTTCACAAGCCTTATACGGAAGTTACCACTGAAAGAAAACAATGGCATGCAGTTGGAAGGTAGGGGATCTGAGATTGCGCTATCAAGTACTTTAAATAGTTATTTTAGCCACGTCATCATAAAAAAAACAGTACGCCTGCATAATCGTCATTTTTGTATAATACTCTTTTGAATGGAAGCAAATCAATAAACTTTACAGACATTAAAAATTATCCGGACTCACAATTAGTTGACTGCTTGTCAACATAGAGATTAGATCAGTGTGCATATGCTGCAAGGATTTTTGAACGAGGAGAAATCCTTCCATTCGGTGCCTTAGTACTTTATAGTCGAACATATGACCATGTGCCCTTAGTAAACTTATACATTATCTAAGTATATGCTTCGACATATTGCACCCATATACTAACCGCTCCGGTGGCCTAGTGGTTAGAGCATCCGCCGCTGAAGCGGAAGGTCGTTGGTTCGATCCCCGGCCGAGTCATACCAGAGGCATACAAAAATGGTACTTATAGCTGCCTCGCTTGACGCCAAGCATTAAGAGGTTAGTGTTAGGACTGGTCGGTCTGGTGTCAGGATAATATTACTTTGTGGGATATCATGCCACATGTCTAGTCCTACAATGTAAGCCCCGACGCTGATATTTATGTTTGCTCGCGTCTGGGTCTTACTGCCTAAAGAGCAGCGCTGTGTAGTGTTTTTAAAGATACTGAACAGAGAATAAGAGGTGAAATTTTCATGTTTATCACATACTTGGCAATAAGTATCAACATTTATCCACATATTTAAGAGTTATTGATATACTTACTTTGCTGTCTTGATCGTGATCGACTCTAACTCTGACACTAGGAAATGAACGCATTTTTCATGTTCCTTTGAAACACGTTTCAATGCCATGGTGGCTGAGGAATGCCGAAGTAAGTTTCAATAAAGCTGTTTTATTTTCACGAAACGAAATTATCAAATGGGTTTTAACAAACAGCAAGCAATATTTCGTTTCGTTCAAAAATTATTTTCCGATTAGAACCTAACTTAAACATACTTCGGCATACCTCGACAACTGTCGCATTTCAGCAAATTCAAATGTATGTCAACTGAACAAAAAATGCGTCCGTTTGCAAGTGTCAACTACTGATTCCATTTGGATAAAAACAACGCAGTAAGTATAATTAATTAAACATATATTAGTGGAAGAGTGTCTATATAGGTTGCCAAGTATGTTCGATATTCCTGAAACTTTGATTTATCGTTCCGATGTCGACGACATCGGAACTAACTACACTATGGCGTCATTCGGCTCGTAAGACGTAGCACTAAAATCAAGATCAACATGTGATACGTCTTACGGGTAGGACTAGCCACATGTCTAGACATCACTATAAAATGCCTCACTGCAGACATCGTAGCGATATGACTGAAAAATTGTTAAAGCTACGTTAAAAATCCTAATCAAACAAACAAACGCACACATATGCTACAGCGAACCGTCAGTACGAACGATATTTGAATTATAGTGCTTCGGCCACGGAGGGTCATTTAGCATAAGCTGGTTATTTAATTACTCCCAGGGGAAGGAATTGTGCTTCATCCAAAGTGTGCTATTCAATTTGGTCGTCAGGTCGGAATCGCTATTGAGCGACTATCAACCTGAATGTAAGACCCTGGGTGAGTGGGAATAGACCCAACACACACACAACCCTATCAACCAATCGGAATCGAGCTAGTGGATGTGAAATGGCACAAAATAATGACGAGTGAAAAATAGTTTTTACATATCGTCATGTTGAGAGTTTCTGGTGGTGGCAAAGAAGGAAAGGCACTCAGCAAGCCAGCCCATGGATGTCGTAGCCTTGAAACGCCGGGATCGTACTTATTTAAAAGTCCAGTGTTACTAATGGACAGAGAAAGAAAAAAAACAATAATGTGTAAGTCACCCGTGCAATTAAATCAAATCGATAAAGTCGTAGAATTTTCCATATTCCCTATCCATACCAATATTTCTAGTACAAGGTGTGCATAATGTAAGTCCCTAACAAGTTTGAAAGCTAATATGTCTATGCGACACGTATAGGTATATTCACTGTTAGGTAGAATAGCTTGTTAATTTTGAGCGATGTTTAAAAACGATCAAGTCTGGTTTCGTAAAAATAGCTTATTCGAATAGAGCTCTCGTACCAAATGAGAGCTCGATTTTTAAATGGCAGTAGCCCTTAGAAGGTCTTTATGGCAGATTACATGAAAGTCCCACCCGCAGTGATGATGATGATGATAATTTAATTATAGTGCTGTATCGCCCACTGGGAGCATGTAGCACTGGTTTAAGTTTCCAGCAAGGCTGGGTATTTAATTCTCCTAGGGGAGGAAAGGTGTCGCTTTCCCCAGGCATTTATGTACTCAAGGAGTACTATTTAATTTGATCGTCAGGTCGGGGTTGATATTAAGTAACCATCGACCTGAATGGGAGACCCAGGGTGAGTGGGAACGGATCCAACACACGCTTAACCCTAGCAGCCAATCAGGTGTGTTTATGGTGTGCAATGGCACAAGTGAAGGTGGTGGCGGGTGAAATTAGTTTCACATCTCCGCCATTTGGAGCTATCCGAGTTGTAGAAAGTAAAGAGAGGTACCATTAAGTACAAGGACTCACAGCTTGCAATGTCGTGATTCCGTGCTTAATTCAAATCTAGTCCAGTTATTACAAATGGACAGGAAAATACCAATATCCTAACTTTCCAATATTTCTAGTACAAAGTGTACATGTATTAAGTCCCTAACAAGTTTGAATACTAAAATGTCTATGCGACATAATTATGTATAATCATTGTTTGGTAAAAATAGCTTGTTATTTTGAACGGTGCAAAAACGATCAAGTCAGGTTTCGTCAAATATATTGTTCGAAACGGGTTCTCGTACCAAATGAGAACCAGGCAATGAAAGCAATCGATTTCTTTTCTGTGTTGCTTTCTCTTGTCTGTTTGTGTAGCCCATAGGGTCAGGCTACCATCATGTTCTCATGGTGATGATTGTTCCCTCGTACCAGCCATCATTTTTCTTTGTCCTCGGTTCCTTGAAGTTTTTTTCCCTCCTGACGTTTTTCCGGTTGTGGTCAAGCGGTGATGTCCCTTTATCCAAACTTTTTAACGCGTAAATTAGATGAACTCTGTGCTGTTTTGAGTTAATAGAGAATATAGCCCCATACAATAGCTAAAATTTTGTTTTGCAGTTATTGCTCCGCCGGTCCTGATGGTCTGGGTTGTAGACCACCTTATATTTCTTAAGTCTGGTTGTCTATTTTCTAATCCCAACCGCAGTGGCTCAGGGGTTAGCCTACCGTACCCACGACCGAAAGTGTCCAAAGTGTCCAGTTTCGAAATCTACCATTGGTCCATTGAGTCAGCCTACATTTAGATGATAAATATACCCCCTCCCCTCGCAGTACGGGGATTTCTTTATCGATCAAATATAAAATACCCCAATGGTCAAAGCAAGTCTGCACACCAATTTAAATTCGTACAAATCTTCTCATCGCAAAATCCATTCAGAGCACGCATTGCTGAGAAGGGGTGGGCAGAGGACTTGCTGTGGATTCTTATTGCAACTGTGCTTTCACTAACTTGATTAACCCATCGTTTCAATGTTGTTGTCTTGTGGTTATGCCAATAAGCAAAGCAAATATGACTTTGTATAAAATTTGCATATACCTAAATCTTTAAAATAAACTGTTCCACATCGCAGTTAATCTCTCTATTTTAACCGTGAGTGAATAGCATAGGAGGACACGCCTATGTTCAACAAATCCACTTATCGGTATAGGTGTATGCTCTGTCAACATCACACGGTGTATATATAATGCCAGTCGAGGCGTACCGAACGTTATTCTGGCTGTTCTGTTCAACCTCAAACCATCAGGCTGCGACCGGTAGACGTGCTTTATAAAGAAAAAGACATAAGATGTCCACACACAATAAGCCGGTAAGTTTCCAGTTCTTATTCTTGTGTGATTACTGTTCATGTATATCTGACTTTATTTCAAATTGAAGAAACATTAGTTATTTTCATTATGACCTAATAATAAAAGGAATTTTATAGTGACATTAATGAATACACAGCACACTAATCACGTAAATATATTTTAGAAAACTACAATGTGGATTAAATATATATTTGCTCTCTCGATTTATTTCATCTTCATATTCTGTATGGAATAGTCGCGCAATGCAAGAATACGTGTCTTATTTTCAAAGCATTGCTCTCTTTTAGAACATCCAACAGTTTAAATACAAATATGCGGCACACCATATAGTTAATATAAGCAACATCACATACTAGTATTTGATTTTAAATGTAATCGTTATAAACTTCTACAGGATGTTAAATATGAAGCTACTATATACATCAAATAATCATTAAGCCTACAAAGCTGTAGGACTTTCAAAGTGTGCATGTCAGCATACTTATATATGTGTGTGTATGTAAGCATGTATGCGTGTAATTAAGTAATTACGTAAATAATTATGCGAGTAAATTGTACAAAAATATCCAATAAGTTAAAATACTTGAGAAAACTGTACATTTAAAATCACATGAGAGATTAAACTTATCGAAAAGGATACTAGAAAACTGAACAACGTTAAAGAATATTATACTAAAAAAATGCAATCAACGTAGAAAAATTTAATTATTGGATTTATCTATTTTTGAATAGCGTGTTTTAAATACATTATCATACCAGTTCTTCCTCGCATCATTGGCAACATTTTTAAATACTATTCATAATTATTCAAAACATAAATAGGTACATTGA
This sequence comes from Unio delphinus, assembly GCA_029339505.1. NCBI lineage: Eukaryota > Metazoa > Mollusca > Bivalvia > Unionida > Unionidae > Unio > Unio delphinus. The sequence goes on along the minus strand of JAQISU010000020.1, from coordinate 4,876,259 downwards.
CTTAATCAAATCGACAATCATATTGTCAGAAGGGCCGCAGCAGATCGAGTGGTCGAAAATGCTTACCTTTACCAATGACTGCCAACCAGCTCTGTCCAAGTGAGTTCGAGTCTCGGGCTTGGCCAGTGTGGACATGTGAGATAGCTTGCCAGTAGCTTCCCGTGGGTCGATGGTCCGAATGTGTTTTTTATGGGCTTTTCCTCCACGATTGATACTGGTAAAGCAAATCTTGGGCTGAAAAATGACATTTAAACCAAAACAACATCGTGATTGCCAACCCTTCTTTGGCCATATACATGAGATCATCCATAAAATGTTTTTCACTCTTACCCAACAGGATGTGACGTAGGGTATCGTCAAACAGATCTGCTATGTCTGCTAGGTCTATTATTTCTCCAACAACATTTTTTCCCCCAAAGTTTCCAGACACGAGTGATTGAAGATCAGTATAGACACGTGAATAATGTAATAGACCTGGTTTCGATTCCGGTTTTGATCTTCACAACCGCTTTTCGAAATAGCTAACTCTTATTTCAATACGCCTTTTCCAAAATATGTTTTGAGATGGTATATAGAGTACACGCCCAAAAAAAATATCAAAACAAACTTTCTAAGCTAGAATTTCACATGAACGCTTTAACTTTAGCAGTTCCAATACTCTCATATGTATATATACGGAAAACACAGAATTCTTCGCTTGAACAAATTCTCCATGTGAATGATTTATTTTCCCCTCTGCAGCTTTTATTTTTACATTGAATAAATAAAAGTTTATTTTGATTTTATTTATTTACCGCTCAACGGAGCACATTCCATTACTATTTATTGTTGTCTGTTGAGGTGAGAGCTGATCGAGCCCTTTATTATTCGGATAGATTTTCTCTGACAAACTTCTAGGTCTTATATATGTGATTGAGTCAAATTTAATTAAAATTGGCGTTGATATAGCAGGTAAAACTGTTTGTTCAAATTTTAGCACTGTTGACTGGACTCGTACCATCCGTTTCGATCCGATCCTAGAAGGGAATCTAAACATGACTTTCCGATTTCAACAGCCTTTCTACTGTAACAGCAATAGATAGGTCTTTGGAAAGAATTACGTCAGCCTATGTTCTTGATGAAATTATATAAATCTGCATTTCTCCAAACGTGAATGGGGTTTCTTGTAGCATTCTTTTTCTTGAAACCATTACAATACTGATTTCGTGAGCGTTATATTGCAGTCTCCACTTTGTTGCAAACTCGTAGAGATTTTGAAGAGGAGCACCCTTGCTGTTAAATGATTGGGATTGCGTGTCGTGTTACAAGCTAGTAGAACACATGATATACTTATAGTACCAACTTGTATTCCGGATTGTATTGATTCCAATAAAACGGTTAAATTAGTTATCATTACTAAGTATTTTTCATTCACATACCCCTTGGTTTATTTAGTAAGGTTTCGAATGTTGGCCACTGATGAACACATAGGTCCAGACATCTCGAAATGAAAAACCAATTTCTACACTTTTCCTTGTATTCCAAGAGAGTAGGAATGGCAGGCATGTAGTGGTCAACTATTACGTTTCATGGATGTATGCCAAAGCATGTTCAGAAGTGAAATCGGCGGTGTTTTGTAGTGGGGTGGGTGGCACGTGTCATTTTGTGTGGGCGTCCATAATACAATATGCATGAACTATAAAACAAATGGCGTTTAAAAGTTATAATGAAACACGCCATTGCGGATAGGCTGCTTTCACTTGGTCATTTAATCTTTCATATCATTCCTTGACTGAAACAACCTTTTCAAAATTCCTGTTGCAAGGTTCTGTCAAGTAGGGTTTCCGGATCATTAACTCAGACGGTGTATGTTTCTTGTTCTGCATTTGACCACCTTTCTGTATTCTAATATTTCTTAACTTCTTAACTTCACTCCTCGATTGTAAGCATGTCTTTATATTGCTTGATTTAGACCTTAGTCCGCCTTAATTCGGGATAACAACAACAATTTTATGTTTATGTTTAGTGTTACCATCGCGTGGACCGTAGTCCGCCTTAATTCGGGATAACAACAACAATTTTATGTTTATGTTTAGTGTTACCATCGCGTTATCGAAATCTAATTTCCTGAATCTCCTACATAATTTTACTTCACTGAGCACTATCGGAATTCGATGTCATCTTACAGTTTTCATGTGTGTGTGTGTGTGTGTGTGTGTGTGTGTGTGTGTATGCGTGTGTGTATGTGTATGTGTGTGTGTATGCGTGTATGAAAATATGAAGACTGGTAGGTAGGAAGGTACGTACAGATGGATTTACGGATGGATGGATAGATTGGTAAAGAAATGTATGTATGTATTCGATATTCATAAGAAAATTGCAGCGTGTGATTCACTACTTGATAAGAAAATTATTTTCAGAATCAATAGCAATGATTAAATATACAAAATGATTTGAACTCTAAAACATTCTGTACAAATGTGACATCCTTTCTACCCCAGTAACTTGAAATAAAGGAATTTACTACGAATACGTTCGAAATAGCAGAACGACTCACTGTTTTTCTTGCAAAGTACAGGTCTGAACAAAACGTCATACACGTTAAACCGTTTGCAAGTATTAATATGACGAAATATACTTGACCTATACACGTTGGAAGTCCACTGCGAACATAGAACACAAGCTCGAAGTGTTTCAAACCAAATGCCTGCGACGCATCATGAGGATTTTCTGGCCAAACATGATCTCAAATGAGGAACTTCGGCACAGAGCGGGTGCAAGCACCATCTCTGAGATCATTTCAACTCGGCGATGGAGATGGCTCGGCCATGTCTGCAGAATGCCTCCTGACTCACTACCAAGGGTGGCACTGAGATGGATCCCACAGGGTAAAAGGAACCGTGGCAGACCCAAAGAGACCTGGCGACGAACAGTGGAGAGAGACCTTAAGACCAGAGGCCTCACCTATCAGACCGCCCTGCAATAGCTGCCGACAGACGGAAATGGTGCTCCCTTGCTGTTGCCTCAAGCACCAGACGGCGCAGAGAGGATTGATTGATTGATTTGATACACAATAAACTAGTCTTTTACAGATCAAATGGAACTGTACGCCACCAAGGTCACAAACATCGATGGACTAACATTACGATTTTAAAGCGATCAACCGAATTAAAGTCCTTTAATCAAGATAGACATTTGCCATGGTGTATCTTTTTGATTTCAAATCAGGAAAAAATGTTCCATCTAATTGGTCGGTTCTAGTGTTTATCCTGCTAAATATCGACTTTAAGTCTCTATTAAGTTTTCTAAAGCTGTAAACTACAAAAGAAAGTGCACACTTCTTTTCTTTTTAATACAAAGAAAATGATAAAGACAGTGCACATACACGTTGTGTAGTCAATCGTGCAAAACACCTTTTGTTGCACACATTTTTTAAAATGTTTTCAAGTCTCATCCGACACATAATCTGAGCGCTCTACTTGTTGTAAAAAAGAGCTTTTGACCTGGTTTCGCTAAACCTTACATTACAGTATATTATGTATAATGTACTTGGTTATGTATTAACCTTGGGTGTAGTTGTTATTCGTTTATTAATAAAACATCGCCTTGACCTTTGTGTACAAGATCCAGCTCTGCAGACGTAGACATGCGTTCTTGAACACGGTTTGTAAAGATCAATATCAACTCAATTGCTGCTTGTAAATTTTGCGTGGGAAGTTTATTACAAAGTAACCACAATGAGAGCAGGATAAAATGAAGTGTTTTTCTCCCATTAACTTTGTTACTCTTGTAACGCTTCATATTACATACCTTGGGGATTTTGATTGTACCTGGATACGCTTCATAGTACATACCTTGGGGATTTTGATTGCACCTGGATTCGTATAGCGCCCCGCTTCGTACAACATGAAAATCATTATTGTGTTCCCCGGATGAATCATTTTGACAACGTGAGTCACACTTTTGCCAGCTTTGTTTCTAACATTGACAAACAAATCCCAACAGCAAACAAATCCAAACAAATAAACACTTAAATACAAATGCAATCAGATTAAAATCAATGTATTCGACACAACTAAGATTTGTTAGGCACCGATACAAACCGGTGTCCTCGAAAGTTTAAAACGCTTGGTTGACCCTGTTTTGGTAGCCTTTCAGCTAAAGACTTGAATTTAGTGTTGGAAGGAGTTGTTGTTTGAATAATTAAACAAAATGTTTAATATGCTGTAAATATCGTTTTTCGTTTGGAGCAGTATGAAGGCTGTAATTTAATTGGTGAATAAAAACAGTAAATACAGAATTATTATTTGTAATAAATTTGATTTGTAACGGCAAGTTTAAATTCTTTGTTTCTGCGTGTCATTTTGGGATCAGGCTTAAACTATTCCTTCTTATTGGCATTTCTGTAATTTGATTATCAACACTCATCTGTCCTCATAAGAGTCCCAAGACAAGTACTTCACCAGTATCTCATTGAATTTAAGGATGGCGATAGTGTGCGTAATACATATTAATCATTTAATTAACGAGCAGCAGAGAGGGTGAGCCGGACAACATTTTTAGACAAGTATTCACTGAAATCACGCTTAAAATCAATGAAACCAATGACATCAGACCCAAAAGTCAATGACATCAGGTCCCAAATGTGTGTGTGAATCATGGATTAGGTCCCAAAAAAAAATATGAAAAAATCAATGAAATTAATGAAATCAAAAACTTTTCAACTATTACATTTTTTGGGAAAAAGGGACTACAACATCGTTGTCACTCACCCTCTCTGCTGCTATGGGTTAACCGAATATTTGATCCAGTCCGATACGATATCGTGTTCGAGGGTCATGTAAATTTATTGTTACAAATCCGTGTGGGGCAGACTGAGCATGACTAAAGAAATTTCTAAATTGATTGAAGTCCATATCAGAACACCATGTCTGCCAAATATTTCGTAGCGTATGTGTATCAACGCCGTTGAATACAGCAAGCATATTACAGTTATCTCTAATCACTTTTGGAATCTGAGTGTAGCGTTGAGTGACATAGATCACATCCGTGTTTTTATGCCTGCCTCTGGAAAATATTCTAGCAGGATTTTTTTGATTATCTAACATGACATCGTCGTATACAACTAAATTGTTGATACTTCCATCGAGGTCTTCTACTGATGGCGCCTCGTCAATATCGGTTATAAATTCAATAACATCCTCGCCGGCAATCTCTGAAGCGTTTTCATTAAAATCTTTTAGCACTTCATAGCATCGTTGGTCGTCTACGCTAGGGGCAATTAAATACAATTTATCCCACTTCATCCATCTCATTATTAAATTGAGCAACAATTGCGTTTTACCGGATCCAGATGGTCCGATTATAATTGCGCGGATAGAGTTTGGTAGCGCTGCATGATGCTTCACTGGTTCTCTTGTTTTAGTCGCTGAAAAATCAATTATATTCATATCTCTATACATAAATTATGGATCTATATTGCGTGAAGTGTAAGGCGCGTACTGGCACAGATGACTTGACGACGATTACAACTAAAAATAACCGATCAGCGCTTTCTGGTAAATGCGTACAATGTAGTACAAAGAAATTTAGATTTGTTTCTGAACCCAAGGAACCCAAGGAACCTTTAAAAAAAAACGAGGAGGTGATATCGCAGCTAAATTAGCAAAACTCCCTGGAACCCCATGGGCAAAATACCCCGGAGAAAAACACCTTCCAGGGTATAGTTATTGTGGACCGGGAACAAGACTTGATATCAGACTCAATGATCAAAATCAGCCCCGACCCGGTGAGGAACCAATAAACGCTATTGATAAGGCCTGTCACCTTCATGATGTTGCTTATAAAAGCAGCAATTTGCAACACAGGCATCTAGCAGATGTGAAATTAATTCATGCGTTGAATTCTATCACTGATAAATCCTTCAAAGAAAAATTGGCTTCATTTTTGATAAAATCGGCTATGAAAAGTAAATTGATGTTAGGTGCTGGTAATTAATAGCAACATGGAATCTATTTATTATTCCCCAAGAGGATACTGGAGGGGTAACGCTGCAATCAGTAAACTCGCTAGCGCCGCAAAAGTGAAAAAAACCACTGCGGCTCATTGGTTATCCAAACAGGCACTATGGCAAATTTATCTACCACCGCCTAAACAAATTCAATTCTCGCATTTTGATGTGACCTTTCCTAATGAAGTTCATCAGGCTGATCTATTATTTCTGCCACATGATCGTGGTTACAAATATGCGTTAACTGTAGTTGATATTGCAAGTCGATACAAAGAAGCAGAACCGTTAAAAACAAAATCGGCCACTGAAGTCGCTTCTGCATTTGAAAGGATTTATCGACGAGGTCCTCTGCACTGGCCAAATCTGTTACAAGTTGACCCGGGCAAGGAATTTCAGGGTGCAGTGTTATCTACAATGAAATATCACAATGTCGCTATCAGACGAGGGCATACTGCACTGCATCGTGATCAGGCCATTGTAGAACGGTTTAATAAAACCCTTGCTGAGCGGTTATTTGGATATCAATATGCAAAAGAATTCATCCAAGAAAAAAGATCCCGTGAATGGGTGAAGAGATTACCAGGTGTAGTTACCGCACTGAATAACGAGATTACTAGAACCATCAACATGAAACCTATCAACGCGATTAAAAAGAAGTCGATACCTGAAAAACCACAAAAAGATTTCAAAGAACCAATTCTTGGTAGTAATGTCATTGTGAGGTACTTATACGAACCAGGAGAGCTAGAAGGGGATAGAAAAAGGGCTACTGATCCTATTTGGAGCGTCACTACGCATAAGATATCTAGTATAACACGATCTACGGGTAGACCTCCAATCTATAAACTGGATTCAACTGCCCCTCAACGGGGTTTTACTAGACAACAACTACAAGTAATTCCTGACGATACTCAATTACCACCGCATGGTCTTAACTAGCACCCTTGCGTCTATTGCACTCAAGACAAGTCAACATCACATTATTTCTGACATGACCGAGATTGTTATTTTTTCTGTCTACGGTGAATTGGCGAGGATCCTTATCCGAATACTGCCAACGCATTATACAATTGCAACTCGCGCAGTGATTATTCTGTTGTTTCTTCAAAGTGATTATTAATTCAGCATCAATATCAAATTCTCGTTGTTTTTTTTTTGTCCTGTTGTTTGTAACCGGAGAGTTTTTTATCAATAATATCATTATCGTCACCAATGATTTCATCATCGCCAATGATTTCATCATCGAAGACAATTCTTCGAAGTTGATTTATTTTTCGTACTCTAGACACTGCGAGATAGACTAAATTCGACCACTCTATGCGATTATCTACCATCCAAACAGTTGTATCCGATATAGTCAATCCCTGTGAAGAATGTATCGTCGCTGCATAACCTAGCGTCCATGGGGATTTATTAGCACGCAATGCATCTTCAACAACATTGATATCAACCAGCACAATATCATTTAATACGAGACTCTGCTTTTCACTCTGTCCTGGAATATCAACTTCGATGTTCTGTTTTCGCGTATCCGATGGTCTATAACAAAGAGGCACTGGAAGTGTTGCAAATTTTTGTTTATGCAATTCAAATAACTTCATCTGAAGTGTGTCCCTGACTATTTTTCTACTTGCAATGATTAAATCGTTTGGTCTCCACATTTCCCAAAACTCATTCATGGGAGTTTCCGAAATTATTTCACGGGTTATTTCACACTGGATTCTATCCGGTTGTAATCTAATTAGTTTCTTCAATTCTTTTAATTCATTATCAAGTGATCTATGATCGGTATCAATTTCTTCATAATAGTCTACAAAACCCTTTAGCCATTCATGGGGAGATGCACCGACAAATGGTGGTGGTTGCCCGTGATCACCGCACATGACGACTTTTGTATTCTTCAATAACAACCACTCAAGAAATATTTTTAAGACATCTTCTGACACTGTGTCTATTTCATCCCAAATCATGATTTCAGGAATAAATTTCTCTCCCATGCGCTCAGGAGTCCATTTATCTCCCTTCCATCGGAAAAAGCTGTGATAAGTGCAAGCATTTACCCCTCTCTGTATCATTTCTCTTGCAAGTCTATGAGTCGGTGTTAGCACAATCATGTTAGAAACGCTAGCGTTTCCACGACGAAATAACTCAATTGCCCGGGTTGTTTTTCCTGACCCACCACAGCCGTTTAAATAAACTGTTTTATACAGGCAGATTGGATCAGAAATCGGTGGTGCACTAGAAAATTCTGAACACTGATTGCTTTCTAAGTAATTATTTTCAATGGTAACATCTGCTGATGGAATATAATCATGAATCATTTCTTTCTTAATTCTCCATGATCCCCATTTCTCGTTGCCAGTAGCCTTAAAATCAGCCATTTTGCTATTTATGTAAAATGAGTCAGTAGCAACTCTAACTGCGGTGGTAGGAAATCTATTGATCATTGAAAATAAATTAATAGAAGCATAACCAAGCATAGAAGCTCTTAAGTGTGTGTACTGCGGATGGTATCCATCATTGTAGGTAACAATTGTACCCAATTTGGTTCCATCGGACATAAATGCGTCCTTACGATTGACATATAGGCCCTTATTCGTTAAATCCGCCATTACAAAATCGTATTCAGCGTTGTCTATAATCAATCGTGAAGAATATTTCGTATTATCATCTTTGCCACCTTGGGTAAATTTACCGATTATTCTTCGTCCAAGATTTTTTGCTTCATTGTTTCTGATTTCAAATAACTGTCTGGACCAATCCATGATTTGTTGTTCATTAAAATCAGGAAACAGTTTTCGCTCTTCGCTAATTATTTTTTCTAGATCAGGTTGGGGTAACCAGACTGATTTCTGTGCTCGATAGGATATAATTGCTTCACTGACAATTAATGATTTTAACATCTTACAATCAAGCATATACCGTAACAACACTATTGGCATCCAGTGTTTTTCAGACATGTGTTTACCAATCCAAAGATAACTACACGGATGAAGTCCTTCAGCCATTTCAAATGATACCACACAAGCGAATCCGGTTAAATCAAAATCAGGAAGTGGTCCATTAATAGCAACACGGGTCATTTCGTGTGTAGGGTGTCCAAATCGTTTGAAATATTTCTCGCATTCTCCATACCCAAGAAAACTTCCTGGATAACACGCAATCATATCAACTGAAATAACGGAATCAGAGGTGTATTTTGTGTTCCATAATCCGCCGTGGCTGTATTCAAGACAGGACAATTTGACCTCTGATAAAAACTCACTTCGTGTTGGTTTCCACGTGTTTTTCTTTCTAGCAAAATGTGCTGCAATGGATGGTACTGTGAAACAGTTTGCTAATAATTGATCGTCTTCTTCTCTGTCCTCAGAAAACTCACTAGCTAGTTGTTTCATTTGATTCTGCAGTTCTTCAGTACGGTATAATTCTCCGTTGGGCCTTACAAACTGATCAAATCTGCATTCCTCGTCTGAATTACTATGAAATAGCCACGCTGACACAGGATCGTTTTTACTCAAATGGTAAATAGCATCAAATAATTTCTGCTCGGTAAAACATTCTTCAGGTCCCAACCCTGCTGGGGATAGATATTTTACGGTTCTATCCCGTGGAAATATTGTTACTGCAGATGACCACGCGTGCGCGTTATGATCAATAATTTCAATGGGGTTTCCTTTTTTTGATTGATATTTCGGTTCTTTTAATACTTCACCGGTGATTGTTCTTACCGATATTGGAAATCTTAATGATGTTTCTAATTTGGCTATATCCTGAATTGTTGCTCCATGCTCTTTTACCGTGAACTCCCACTCGGTTATTTTTTTTCGTCTTAGATCAGTGAGTTTATTCCCCCGGGATGCATTTGTGAAGTGTTCTATTATTCGTTCTGCTACACAATTGAGCCCTGTCGAATATTTCATGGGTTCTAGTTTTGAAATATCAGGTTTTTCATTGAGCGGATAGATCCCGTAAACAACTGCTGTGACAGGATAAGATCTTTCGTAGTAGGGTTTATCAATTCCAGTCAAAATTCCCGGTTTGGAATCCTGATTCACGGTGACAGTTTTTTTACCCTTGAGAATGGGTTCAAATTTATCCTTAATAATCCATTTGCCATTCTCACGGATAATGAATTTGATTCGGAAAAAATGACTTTTTTCCCCAACACGTGAAATGATCGCTGCTGCCTTTTCATCATTCATGGTAGCGTCAACAACACCATCAATTCGAAATGTTGACCAACAATAAGATGCTCCATCACGCTTGAATTCATTAAAACAGTCTCTGATGGGTTTATCAAGAATTTTATTCTTGGGTGTATTAGAAACTATATCAAGATTGAATTGAGCATCCTTCCATGATGATCTCATGTTTCCGTCTCTTGGACGTTTGTTACGTTTTTTGGGTCTATCGCGATTAAATCTAGGATTGATTTTTAATAATCTCTTAAACTCTTTCATGTTTCCGTCTATTGTGCGTTTTGGACGTTTTTTGGGTTTATCGATATTAAATTTAGGGTTAATTTTCAATAATCTCTTAAACTCTTTCATGTTTCCGTCTCTTGGACGTTTGTTACGTTTGTTTCCGTCTATTGGACGTTTTTTGGGTCTATCGAGATTAAATCTAGGATTGATTTTTAATAATCTCTTAAACTCTTTCATGTTTCCGTCTCTTGGACGTTTTTGACGTTTTTTTGGTCTATCGAGATTAAATCTAGGATTGATTTTCAATAATCTCTTGAACTCTCTATCAGCATTGAATTTAGCATTTTTCGAAGTCAATCTCTTGAACTCCTTCATGCTATATAAAAAACAAACATTTAAATGAAAGTTTTATGTATAATGAATCACTGCAAATGGCTCATGATGGGAAATGTAACCCCGTGTAACAAATCATGCAGAAAAAATGAGTACTGTAGGTATCATATGCAAAGTTTTCGACGTGGAAGTCTTGGTCCGTTACCCTGTATTCGATGTGGGGTTGGGGTTAAGGGAAGATCACAATTGTGTAGTGATTGTGGTGGTAAGCGATATAGGGAATTGAAGCGTTATTATGATAAAAGAATAAAAAATGGACAATCTATCAGAAATTATGACCCTGAAAAGGCCCTTGACCCTGACAAAATCAAGGATAAAATCATAAGAACCCCGCAAGACTATATCGAAAGATTTTCCAGTGATGTAATTATTGAACCAAACACTGAATTAGACAAACAATAGAATAGTATATATGGACCAAGAATTCAGACCACATCCAGTGATTACAAAATATGAAGCATCCAGTGATGGTACTGTCAGAAACCGTAGACTAAAGAAACCGGTCGGTGTTATGAATAATCAAGGGTATTTGAAGTTTACTGTTGGAAAGAAAAATTATCTCATTCATCGTTTCGTATTTGAATGTTTTAATGGATTGATCAAAGATGGTTTTGTTATTTATCACAAGGATTCTAATCCAAAGAATAATTCTGTATCCAATCTGCAGGCTATCACACTGAGTGAGAATTCCAAACGAGGAAGAGCTGGCACTTGCAAAACGGTTTGGAAGAGACCTGTGACATCTTTGAATACAACAACTAATGAAGAAAAAATATTTCAATCATTATATGAAGCCGGTAAATTTTTCGATATTTGTGGACCGTCAGTACGAAAAGTTGCAGAGGGGGTTTATCGATCGGCTATTTCAAAAAAGACGGGGCAAAAAGTTCAATTTAGTTATGTCTAATGCGTCATAATTTCCAATTAGAGATATGTCATACTTATAGAATAATGAATTCTGAAAACATGAATAGCATCATAGTTGAAATAGCAAAATTGAAAAATCAGGATATCAAACTATCAGATGGATTAAATCCTGACCAAATTGTGTCTGATTTTCAGGATATTGAATACGGAGTTAGCACTAACAAGTATATGCTACCCAAGAAATATGCACTCATCAAAAAAATTCAGAATTCTATTAAAGACTCTCTTTCATTTTCCAGTGACATCAGTGTGTTCGTCCCGTTGTATACTATCGTAGAAGGAATACGAAAAGAATTAGGTAACGAATACGAATTGAAAAAAGAAGTCAACTCTAAAATTAGAAACCTACGAGCATTAATTCAAGAAAATGAACAATTTTGATTGACCGACTATTAATCATTTTTTGATTGCCCGACCATAATCATTTTTTGATTGCCCGACCATTATCATTTTTTGATTGCCCGACCATATCATTCCGACCCTCATTTTTTTTAGCCGACCCTCAAGGGGGGGATGTCAAAAATCGATGGACGATGTGTCAGATTGGTCAAAACTAGAATGTTGAAACTATCAGTATTATTTTATTTATATACAATTTTGATACTTTCAACATCAATGATAGAGCTGTCAAAACAATCAAATAACACTTCCATGACCGTATCAAAAATCATCCGACATGTCATTGATGGCGAAACTATCAGTATTATTTTATTTATATACAATTTTGATACTTTCGCCACACCTGATAGAAGGTGTCTCACGATGAAATAACACTTCCATGACCGTATCAAAAATCATCTGACATGTCAAGTGTTTTGCAATTGAAAAATAGTTTGCGATTTCAAATAATGGTCAATGAAGCATTAACAACCCGATTGGCTCGTGAACGACTGGATGCAATTAAGAGATTTGTACCAATTCGCGACTCTGTAAGAAATAAACTGCAACAACGACAGAGTTTACAAACTGATTTTGCTCTGGGGTCTGAAGAGTTGTTTAAACCAGTAACCACAGCAACGAAGGGGGTAGAGCGTGCTTTACTGGGAGATGGTCCCGAGACGGGAAAATCTGTTATTGGTGAACTTGAAAAACTAGCAGCGAAAACTGAACAAACTGAAAAAACTGATCCGAAAAAAACGACTATTTCTCTGTTGAATAAATTTACTGATCATGCTAAAATATTAATAAAAAAACCTAGTTTATTGAAATCAAAGGATTATCAAGCCTTTGGTAATTTTGCTGCTCAAAGTTATAATTCAAAAAAAGATTTTTTAAAGGACGAGTATAAGAATGATAGAATATCAAGTAATGATTGGTTCGATAATTTGTATAAACTAAATAAAGGGATTGGTCGTTTGAATAAGGATGAGATAGGATACAAGGAATTTAAAAAGGGAATTAGTTATTATAAAAGAGAACAAATAGAAGAGCGACAACGAGAAATAGAAGAACGGCAAGAACTAAAACGTCAAACACCAACACGTAGACAAACAAGAAGACAAAAAAAACAACAACTACCACCTGATGATGATGATGATGATACTCTTGATTATTTACAAACCACGGATACAGACAAACTAGATGAAGCAGCTGGCTATAGCGGAAGTGGATTAGGAAATCCAAGGATTGGAAACATTTGTCCTGATAGTGTTATCAATGATATATCACGATTAGATGTTCTCATCGGAGGAAAACGAGCTGGAAATAACTCTCCAGAAATAATTAATGAAGCAGCTGATATCTGTAGACGGTTATTTGCCGGCGGTATCATGGATATCAAAACCTATCGAGATTTCATTGACGAGTTAGCAAATGGGTATCATAGCGATTAAATAACAATTGAAAACACTATTGTTTTTATAATAATGATCATCCATTACAATCATGATAAACCAACCCCCGTCTATGTAGTTAATTCACGGTTTCCAGTTTATAAGGCATACTACGGAGATGGCCTCGGCAATACCATTTTAGGATTCTTTTCAAGAATGGCCCCAAAAGTGATGCCGTTAGCTAAACAGTTATCAATGAAAGCCATTGATGTTATTCGTGATAAGGGTATTAGTACTGTTGGAAATCTTGCCGGGAAAGCGTTTTCAACTGCGAAGGATAAAATAACATCATTAGTGGGGCGAAAAAAGAAACCGTTACCGTCTACAGAAGAAATGCCTGCAAGTGTTAGTAAAATTATAAATAACGCAGTAGATGAAAAATTAGCGTCGATGGTAAATCAAGGAGACCAAAGCAATATTGCAAACATGATAGCGGGAAGTGGCCTTAAAAAACTACGTCGATGAAAATGGAAAAATCGTTTACGATTTCACTATTTAGACTCTGATAAATAGAATAAAATGTTCAAAAAATCATCTGATCCAGCGTTTGATATAGACGCCCCAGTTGGCAAGGATGATTCTGTACGCGATTATCAATATTACGCCTATCATGCCATAGACTCAAATAGTCGAGCAAGAATTGATCTTCAAGTCCATGATACCAGTAAATACTTTTTGCCCTGTGAAGCATTTATTGAAGTAGAAGGAGAAATTGTAACAGCTGCTGATACTACTGCTGTACCAGCACCGTATCCAGCTGGTACTCAAGTCGGTTTTGTCAATAATGGTATTATGGCGTTATTTGAGAGTGCTAGATATCTCATTGATGGAAAAGAAATTGAGTCCATAGATCGTGATGTTGATGTGGCCACAACAATCATAGGGTTAGCGAGATATTCTGATGATTATACAAGATCAGCAGGACCCTCTATGATGTTTGCAAAAGATGGTAAGAATACCGCTGGTGGAAATCCATTTGTTGTAAGACGACCAAAGAATAATGCTGGCACCGCTAATATTGATGCCGAAGATATGATTATAAACAACGATGTTAATTTCAATCTAGGAGCTGCAACACGAAACGCAATGTTGGGAGTAGGGCGTAAATCATTTTCATGTGCGATTCCACTGCATCATATTTTTGGATTCTGTAGAAACGTCAGAAAAGTTATCTACGGGGCGAAGCATACAGTATCGCTTGTACGAAAGAGTGATGATAACGACGCAATTTGGAGAATTCCAGCAAACCCAACTGCAGCACATATAAATGATGATGCCGGTAAAGTCAATTTAACAAAAATATCATTGTGGATGCCAGTGTTGACTCCAGCAATCACCGCAGAACAACGACTACTATCATTTATGGACCAAGGAGGAAAGTCGTTGTTGAGTTGGCTAACCGTGAGTACAGATGTGAAGCAATCAAATATCAACGGGTTATTCACTTGGAACCTAGCATCAAAACAAGGCGTTTCTGCGCCACGTCATATATTTATTGCGTTACAGGATAACGCACGAGTTGGCAATCAACTCTCCAGTCATATGATATTTGATCAATTAGGTGTGAAAGACGTCTCACTGAGAATAAACGGCCAGCAGGAACCATCTGAGGATATACAACTTAATTACACAGAAAATCATATTGCACGAGTTTATCATCGTCTGTTGTCATTTATGGCACGCGATCAAAATGTGGATACTGGTTTGCAAATATCACAATTTGATTTTAAAAATCTGTATCCGATCTACTACTTCTCACTGGAACATCTCGATTTGACAAGACAGTCAGTTGTTGATATACACTTTAGAGCTAATGTGACTCGTGGTGCTATTGCTGATTATAGAGCGGTTGCTGTCATTCTCAGTGATAAATCAATGCTACTCGAAGGCGTTGGTGGAAGAATGAGAGTGGTAGATGCCCCAGTAGAAAATCTTTGAACGATTTTTCTCGATTTTTCATTGAATTAGAATCAATCAATTATATATAATGTCATATAGTGTTATTAGTGTTACGTTAACTCCTGGTCAAATCAAAAAATTGCAATCAGAATCGGCTAAAAAATGTGGAACCACAATCACGTTGAAACCCAGCCAAATGACTGGTGGTGAAAATAAATTATCGCTGACAACTCGTCAGGTGAAACATTTCAATGATGCTTTCAAGGATAAAAAGGGAGTTCAGATTACTCTCTCTGCGGCTGCTATTAAAAATATGATGAAAACGGGTGGTATATTTCCATTGTTAGCTGCAATACCAGCATTGATTGCAGCAGCAGCCCCAGCGGTGGCTAAAGCAGCAGCGTTAGGAGCCGTTGGTACTGCAGCAGGAATGGCACTTAAGAAGGCAGCTGGACAAGGATATAAAAAAAAGAGACGATCCGTTCAAGGATTGGGTCTAAGACTACCAGGAACCCCGTATTCGTGGTACAGCGGAAAAGGTCTAAGACTACCAGGAACCCCGTATTCATGGTACAGCGGGAGATCCGTTCACGGATCAGGCCTGAGACTACCAGGAACGGTTTATTAATTCAGAAATCTTCAATTTCCGAACCTATGGTTCCCATGTCCAATTTTGATTTAATGGATGCTGCTAAAAAACTAGTGATTAAAAATTTCAGAGGAGTTTTTATGAAAGATCAATTACCACATCAACCAAACAAAACTGAAACAGGTATTATTAATCTCGATAACAGCACCGGACCTGGAACTCACTGGGTTGCATACGCTATTGATCCACGTGGGATTGTCTATTTTGATTCATATGGATTAGCCCCACCAAAAGAGTTTATGCGGTATATAAAAACCCTTCCAATGAAGACTTGGTATTCTACGCTACCAACACAACAAATCAATGACCCACCAATATGTGGCAGTGAAGTATTAAATGTCCTTGATGCTATTTCTAACTCCTTGGGTAACCCAAGGGGAAAACCACCTCATATTGTCGTTAATGACTACACTAGTAATCGCTTTTTAGAGAGAGAAAGAGTTTTACAATAACATGATTGATATTTGGGGAAGACCTCTGAAACCCAAACCCGATGACACTGCAACCCCTGATTCTATCAAGGATATAACAAAAAAAAATTAAAGATGAAATCGCTGAGACGTTAAATTTAACAAGTGTTGACCCGAATGAAATAGTTGTATTTCAAGACAAACAGGGTAAATTGAAATCTAGTAATATTTCTCTGGATGATATTTTAGTTAAACAACAAAACGCAATCGGGAACACCGTTGCGCTATTTTCCGATCAGGGTAAATTGAAATCCAGTAATATTTCTCTGGATGATATTTTAGTTAAACAACAAAATGCAATCGAGAACACCGTTGCGCTATTTTCCGATCAGGGTAAATTGAAATCCAGTAATATTTCTCTGGATGATATTTTAGTTAAACAACAAAACGCAATCGAGGATACTATCGCGTTATTTTCCGATCAGGGTAAACTCAAACCGGGTGTACTTTTTTCGACGATTACAGATCGATTTAAAACTCTCAACGATTCTGCGTTAGAACTAGCAACACTGCAATCTAAAACCGAAGAACACATAAAACAGTTTACCGCATTTCGTAGAAATATCATTGATAAATTTATTGGAACTACATTCGATAAAATTGAAATAAAACTCCCTGATATTAAAAAATCCATCGATGAGACGAAAACTTTCATCGAAGGCATCAAAGGTGATGCAACGAGGATGATAACAGCCATTGAAAAAACAAAAATTCCTCATGAGAAAACCACCAACGTAGTATACACGATCCAACACGGATCATTTTCGTGGACACCTGAAAACAACAAATTAGACATCACTGCAACAGTTAAGGGTATTTATCGATTAACACTGGTGACAACGGATCAATTTAATATATCATCGTCGAGTTCATCCGGGTTCAATAATACGATTTCAACGATCATCGACAAGAATACAACTGAAAAGTTCACGATAACATCTACTGATAAAAATTTGGCTAGAACTCCGGTATCATGGTATGTGGAATTCGTAGCGGATTTAAGTAAATCGTAATTGAAAACGCTAGCGTTGTTAAAATAAAAAATGATTTCATCATCGCAATATCGCTATGATCAGGTCAGAGAATATCAAACTAGACTCAAAACCCTGTCTGAGGAGTATGAATTGAAAATTAAAAAATATCGCAGGAGAATTACCGCAATTGATGTTACTGTGTACGCTGTGAGTGGTGTAATCACCGGAGCTGGTATTATACTGTCTTCAGTGACAATGATGGCTCCGATAGCTGTTCCAATTTGCATTTCTGCGGCAACAACAATCGCTGGAATAATTTCAATAATCACAAAAAAAATATCCTCATGTAGCCAACGGAAACTACAAGACTACATAATTCAATTTCATGTTGTGTCCACTGCATACTCGCAATTATCCTCATTGATATCGTCATCGCTCGATGATACAATTATATCAGAGAGTGAGTTTTCAGCGATGGTAGATATATATGATTCTGCGATGTCAAAATTAGAAATACATCATGAATATAATAACAATGACAACACAGATGGAATTACTTCAACAAATAGTGGAGAACACAAAACCAGTACAAACCAGCATGATCTCAATAACCTCAACGAATCCAGAATTCAGTGTGAATTTCCCCTCTCCAGTCCCAGTGAAGGAGATAGCGCTAGCAAAATTACGAGTATACCACAGTTGGCCAAATATTAGGTCAAAATCATTTGGTGGTCAACAACCCAATAATTCACTGGTATTTGCAAATAAGAATAAACCCGACGGTACCCCAGACTGGAATGTTGTTTCCATACCAACCGGATCATATCAAATTGAACAAATCAATGATGAATTCGCGCGTAGAATAAAATCGATTACTGGAGTAGAGTCAAAAATAGCTATAACAGTTCATGTGCCGACACTATCATCTGCCATTGAAATAAGCACAGAAGGATATGTCGTAGATATCTATCAAAGTTCTATTAGAACCGTACTAGGATGGCCTGAATTACCACCCCAGAGTAAAACTCTGGAGGAAACCGTTAAATTACCAGAACCACAAAAAACTGATTATATCACCGACAGGACAAAATCTGATAATCCAGTAAAGAGTTATAGAGATTATGACAAATTGAATTTTTTCACTGAAAAGATAGATAAGGGAGGGGAGAAATACTACATAACTCGACAGGATAAAATCACTGAAAACTTCACAGCGTTCAATAACGATATTTCGTTGTTGTTAATATCCCTTAAATCTGGCTCTCTCACCCGAGATGAATTTATCAGCGTCATAGAAACATGTAACAGAATCCTCAGTGACATTTATATATTTCATTCACTAATTATACGAGAGGTAGCCCTTGCCAGACACCCTAACACGAAAATAGAATTTACGACAAAATATCATATAAGCGTAGAAAATATTTCCGAATTCAATCTACCAGGATATAATCTCTTAGAACTACAAAAATCTCTCAGTGATGCCATCGATGAAGGTTTCAAAATAATTCATTATACGTGGAAAAAAACACAATCACCGGAAATAAAAATCCTCAAACACAATAATGACCCAGATGGTGGTGGCAGGCATATTGCTCCGTTCAACGTGAATATTTCATCGGTGATTGCGCTCAATTTAGTGTGTGATGTGATCGAAGGAAGCTATCAAATTAATCTAGAACGATCAAATCAAGCTCAGCAAGGATATATTTTGTATTCATTTGCACCAACAGCCCCTCCAGGGTTTTTAATAATTGAGTCCCCGGTGAATCCAGTCTATATGCGATGTCATAATAATTCATTAACCAGAATTAATTTCAAACTCACAGATCAGTCTAATAATCTGATTGATTTACAAGAGGAGGTGTTAGCGATTAGTCTATTTGTGAAATCCTGAAAGGATTTTCGTCGTAGTGATTTTCGTCGTAGTGATTTACATGTCCCCCAGACAAGGTCTGGAACACGATATCGTATCGGACTGGATCAAATATTCGGTTAACCCATAGCAGCAGAGAGGGTGAGTGACAACGATGTTGTAGTCCCTTTTCCCAAAAAATGTAATAGTTGAAAAGTTTTTGATTTCATTAATTTCATTGATTTTTTCATAATTTTTTTTGGACCTAATCCATGATTCACACACACATTTGGGACCTGATGTCATTGACTTTTGGGTCTGATGTCATTGGTTTCATTGATTTTAAGCGTGATTTCAGTGAATACTTGTCTAAAAATGTTGTCCGGCTCACCCTCTCTGCTGCTTAACGACACTGCTCGTTCCTTGCCAATAATGACATCGTATAACAAAGAACACTCCCTTCTAATGAAACATATTCAAGTCAAAATGAAACTCTCTTCCCTCCCTCTCCCAATTCCTACCTACCTACATGCCTTACCTACCTACCTACCTACCTACCTACCTACATACATACATACATACATACATACATACATACATACATACATACATACATACATACATATACATACATAAATACATACATTCTCTTGTTTAAAAATTTGGCCGCGAATAAAGGTAAGAAAATGTGTATCTACCTTTAATCAAATATGTTTTTCCTATCCGTACATCCATACACTTTCTTATGCAGGCAGTTCCGTTTCACAAGAGTGTATCTCTGAAGGGAATTGACAACATTGTTATCAAGGGCAAGGTACCGCATGGAGCCCAAAGGTAAGAGCGTAGAAAACATTTGAAGCCGTTGCAGATACTGTTTATCTTTTTATCTAGTTCGAATTCAGCCCGTTATCGGCAAGCTTTTACTCATATGTTTTTCAATACACTTGGATCTATTTTGGTGAGATACTGTGTTGCAGCTTTTACTTTGAGAAACACGTAGTGGTCAGCAATTAAGTTTTACGGATGTAGGCTCTCCCCCACCCTTATGTTCTTATGTATCGGCGTCCATGAGTATAAGTAATCAACGTTAGTAAAAAAGTTCGAAAAAAAACCCCAAGGGCTTTAAACATTGTGAAACACATTGTCTTTAGCTCTAAAATTTCATCATCGATAACATTAAATAATATTTGGATAGCTTTTTTCATGATATTTTATTGACGGTATTTTTAAAAATCTTTCCTTTCAAATTTAACTGGTAATATTATTATTTGGAGTGACTCAGCACTTAGATGTGAAGCAATTACATATATGCTATACATAACTAGATACTGCATTACTCTGTTAGAGCTTCCGTCATTGGGTTATAATCCAAGCCTACATACCGGTTTCTTCTAGAATTTTCGGTCATTGGGCTATATTAAAAGTCTGCATACCGGTTTCTTTTAGAATTTTCGGTCATTGTGTTATATTCAAAGTCTGCACACCGGTTTCTTTTAGAATTTTCGGTCATTGGGCTATATTCAAAGTCTGCATACCGGTTTCTTTTAGAATTTTCGGTCATTGGGCTATATTCAAAGCCTACATACTGTTTGCTTCGTTAGTATTTCCAGTCCTTAGGCTACTTTTAAAACATGCGTAATGTTGGCTCTGTTAGAATTTTCCATTCAAAGCCAGCGCCGGGGCCATTCACTGATTTGGCGTTGAATGCATGAAGAATTCTATTTTAATAATATAGCTATGTGCAATTTGTCTCGAAAGTACAACAGAGCAAATGATAATAAGTTCTTTCTTTCTTGGTATTATTATTATTATTATTATTATTATTATTATTATTATTATTATTATTATATCTGCAGATTCAACGTTTGGCTACAGAGAGGAGGTGGGGCAGATCCGGAGCACGTAGCACTGGTAGTTGATGCCCGTTTTAACTTCGGCTCGGACAAAAATATTATTGTCTGCAACGATCGAAAGGGTGGTAAATGGGGATCTGAAGAAAGAAACGCCAAGGCTTTCCCATTCGCTCATGGAGAAAAGTTTAAATTGAAGATACAGCTTCACAAGGACCAATATAAGGTACTCGAAAAACAGTTTGGTTTTTGTCTGTATTCTTTCGCAACAGCTTTAAATTTAGAGATTAAAACCTAATATCGAAAATGCAGTCAACACTCGTTCTTTTAAACAAAAGCATAATGTAAACATTTTTTTAGGTCCTCGGTCAAATGGCATAGAACAATGAACCTTTCACATGGGTTATCATTTTCAACTTCTATATTTATTGTTTTGGTGCAACACTTGAAGACCTATCTAACAGTGTATATTCCAACGAAACTTCGTTCTCCGATGTGAAGTATTGGTAAATGCACATTCGTTTGACTATACCACTATTGGAGAATTCTATCCGAGTTTTATCTACTCTTATCTAATCATGGTTGATATAATTATTATTAAATAGCTGTTAAAATATTAAACAGATTGTCAAATCAACAATGCATCCATTTACTGGTTCTAAATGTCTTTTACCAATACCTGTAACTTAATTTTGCATAATTTTTTTTTATCATTCTTGTTTCAGATTCAGATCGGCGACCATGATGTCAAAGATTTTAACCATAGGATGCCCGTGCACGATGTGGATACTCTGAGAATTGATGGGAATGTGGAGCTGGACGAAGTTAAAATAGAATCAATATTGAACTAACCAAAGATTTTCGAATGTGATCGAAGTTTTGATATAAGAAACGGAAAATAATCCTACGGCAGTTAATTTCAGTTTCGAATTCCTCATGGAGTTGAAGTCCTTATTTTGTGACGGAACTGAAAATATAAAATACGTTTAATATATCTAAATATATGTAGACACTGCTTACAATATATTCCACATAAGTATGCAAATTAGCACAATATGCCGAATGCCATCATTTTCAATGAAATGTGTGATCGCGTTTCAAAGCAATAAAGTCGTACATATTAAATTAATGTATCGTTTGAATGTTATACCATCCTACCCTGTGAACTGGTGTATATACTAAACACACACACACACACATATGTATATATATATATATATATATTTGATATCGCTTAACCTTGCGTGCCTCTGTGTTTTCTCGAGGTTCACTGTTAAATCGGTATGCACTGTGTCTGAAAAGGAACTTAAGTGGCGGGGGCAAATGCTAGTGCACTTGAAACTAACTATAATTTGTACAGACATCTGCTTCATTATATTGCATTATCATTCATTAATATCAAATATTCACAGTAACCATTTGATTTTTTAAAATTATGTTTTGAACAAACGTATTGGTAATTTAATTTATTTTTTCTTTTGCTTGGCAAGGTATCTATGGCTATGATACTAGACTATTGCGTAATGCATGCAATCTGATTAAAATCGGATCTCGCTTCCTACATGATGATCTCACGACGACCGCTTATTGGTCAGGATCTATTGACCAGTGAATTAGCCAATGGAAATGCAGCTGTCAAAAATCTAAAACTGAATCAATCGTTCGGTACACATTTATGCTCTTCATCGACACGGCTTAATCTCTAAACGAGAAGATATAATACTTCATCTGATTGATTGATATAATTAGCGACTATGGCAATAGCATTGATTGCCAGAACATAACCCTAAGGTCCACAATTTTTTTAAAAAAAGTTTGGGTGATCGCAACATTTGACTTCTGAGATGCAAACATGAGTATTGTGTCCCATTTGAGGAGGGTGATTGATGGACGAAATGGTCAAATGGGCGACGTAGAACAAACTAAGCTAAAATAATTATTGTTTGATGAGTTAATACAGACGCTAATACACTGTGTAATTATGACTAACGAAATGAATATATGTCCTTTGCAAGAGAGATTGCATAAGATTAATCAAATTCAGGATAATATAGTATATTAAGATACTACCAAGAATAAAAAGGAAAAATGTGAAAAATGTCGTCAACTAAAACATGAACAAATTGAAACAGCTTAATATATTTAATCCTGTAAGTATGTCCATAGATTGATCAGTTTGCTAAATATCATTTAGCCTAGTATGGGATTATACTTCTTTCAACATTTACCTGATGTTGATGATGATGATGAGGAGGAGGAGGAGGAGGATGCAAATGCCAGTACATCTGTTTCGTTGCTAACTTTTGGTTGTTATTATCAATATCTAAAATGATCGACCACGGTGTTATAGCCCGGATCAATGGAATATTAAATAAATGTGAAATTATTGTTATTTACCTAAATGGGGATCGAAGCAAGCATAACAACACGAACTGCGAATACAACAACGTATCTAATAAGATCGACAAATGAAAATCATACATGGATGCACCTCTGCTAGAAAACTCTGTTAACTCAAAGTAATAAAATGCAATAAGCAGTTCAGTTTTCATATAGATAAGACAAATAATTTCATCACGAAATCGAGTGAATGTTTCAAACTTTAATTGTCCTGAATGTCTTACTAAGCTGACAATTGGTTGCTGGTCACTATATAATCTACATAGCTTGTCGGTTGGAGTCGACTTTCTCTCGGCCATCCAGTCTCTTATAATGATCGTTCATTCTAATATTAGGTCCTAGAAGAGATTTCACTTTATAATAAAGCTAAATTGCGGCCTAATCTTTGACGTTTCCTTGCGACGTAAACTGAACTGAACACTCAGAATAGCATGTATCACATTTCACAACGTACACTCACTGTCTTGCGGTCATAACTTTGGATCCAATACAAAAATGGCGCATTTGTCTACATGCACTTGATGTTCACTCTTCCATAGACAAGTAACATTGTATAGTAAATTAACGTATTTCTCCATTAAAACTAGTTACCATTACTAATTGATCGATACTAATGTTTATTCTCTTTTTTTGCAATTAGGCTCCTGCAGTGTGAACTATTTCGAACTAAATGTCAGACGCATGGACAGTGGTCTGATCCATAATTATAGTAAAGCCCACCACGCTGCTCAAATGTTAATACAACCAACAAAGGTTTAAAAGAATTCACATCTTAGTTATTCAAACAGATCAAACAAAATTTACTTCTTTGCTTAATGGCACTATTACTAACAATATCTCGGCAGGAAAAACCCTACAGATCTAATGTTTATCAATTCTTAGCATGCATGATTCATATATCATTGCAGACAAATCAATTCAAATACGTATCTTAAGACTATCATCAAGAAAAATTATGGATGAAATTAAGAAAGTTGAAGTTCGCCATTTTCCCCCTTTTATCAAAACCGTCTCCTTAAACGCCTGGTAAAGCGTCTCTCATATACTGTCTATACGTCTCATTGACAAACTCTACGAAGGAGACGACCACACCAGAATCAAGACCTTACATCTTGCGCAAAATCTGGACTGTATGATTTTGTGATGTAAGCCATTTTTAAAACACTTAGATTCACACACACACACACACACACACACACACACACCAGCAATAAATGCCCAATAAGACCTCAGGTGTATCTAACCACCATTACTAACACACACACATTCAAAGTTTCAATTTATGACAAATATTTCCAGAAGTACAAACGATATTTCTGCATACATTTCAACCTTGGCGTTTCGAGAAGAAAACCCCAATGATCATCCCTGTCCAGTTTCGCCTGACATAGTTATCAAACGGAGCCTCATTAATAATCAACGAGTTCCCAACTAAACATACTCAAGAACTAGCATCGTTAAACATGTCATATATTTACCGGGTACAACATTGCATCCATCAATTTAAAAGTGCTGTATGTTAGATCCACATTTAGAAATTTCACTCTGTTACAATCTGGTAAATACTGTTATAAAATTAATAATTACTTATTACTCTATGGTCACAAACTAAGTAACAGAAACATAAAACTAAACAAACAATTATATTATCAAAGTTATGAAAAGAAATGTGAAAAGAATTCAAAGTTATATGCCCTGATTAAGTTCTATAAAAGTCCAAAACAGAAACAAAAAATGTCAAGACCGGAAATGTACTAATCTGCCCAGAAACGCGACGTTGTCTAGATGGCGTTGCTCAAAACTCCTTTGAAATGTTTTCAATAGTTCCTGAATAATATTATAACCCAAATAATGAGTGTAGAGGTTTCCCGCTATTTAGGTTGGGGTGAAGTGCTCCCAATATTATATTAAATTATTACAGAAGACCCACCCTGGCTCGTTTTTGTCAGAAATTGAAGTAGTGATAGAGATGCAAAGCTCCGAGCCCCCAGTCAGCGGTGTCGACATTTAAATACACAAAATGTGAAATTCAAATAAATAACAATTTAATATCATTCAATAACAGTCATCGCTCAAATAAAATTCATATTAAAATCCTATCGCTCGTCTTTCACTCGGCCAAGTGACGGCCTATTTCATCGTCTGACTTAGTGTGATAGATTTTACTTCTGTCCTGTGTTCCTACTCATCTGAATTATCTTTATCTGGACTGGTAATCCAATTCCCTCCAGTCCGTCTAACTTCTGCCTGCGTTCTTCCTTTTTCTTTGTCTCCCAGAGACTCGAACCAACTGCATTAGGGTATTTCCTTCTGTCTCATAAAGTTCATCTGGTCCTTTAAGCTTGCTGTATTAACACACAAGGACATTAGCATAGCATATTCCCCATACCATCTAAACTCACACAAAACAACATCATCAAAAAAGCATTACCTTCTGTGGTCACGCATTAGTGCACATCGAAATAACCATTCGTTCTGATGTGTACACGGTGTATATAGATTCTCAATCTTAGTATACAGAACAGTATCATATAATCAGACGCATTTCTGTACATTGCACTTCTACAAAGTGTACACAGATATACACATATACATGCCCTGATATATCATTAGACATGATACGCCTACATAGTATACACAAATAGTCAAATCCCTATTAACTAATGTTGCACACTGCAACCATTATTCAAAGTTATAATTCATTTCAACATTTGCAAATCTATAATATCAAATGAATAAATGCACGAGGCTACTACGAATTAACCAAATAGCGAATTCCAATATTATTTTTTTTTACATAAACAGTGCTCATATCTCAAAATATGCATGTAGATCAAACATTACGAATAAATCAAACCCTACAAATGGTAATTATACGTACTAAATTATGCATTCTGAAATAATTAAAGTACAATTACTTTGCCGTAATAGGTTACACCGATCGAGCAAAGAGTCACTGACCTGTACTGAAGCTCCTTGTAATTCCCAGAATAACATGTTTCCAGCTAATTTCGAATGACGTCGGAGTAGCTTATCTTCCCTTATAATTTCCGCAAGCTGCTTTAGCGACGACGGGCGTTTAGTTCTCAAGATAATATATTTAAGCTTCCGATTCTAATTTTGGCCACGCTTTCCTCAATTCTAGGTGGATGTTGATTCACATAAGTATCAGACAATGCTCATCTCCCAACATTCTGTCAAGGGTTGATTTACGACCCCCCCCCCCCTTGATGTTTCTTTGATCCGAAGACAGGATTTCATCACTTACCTGTGAACCATGTTATGGCAATGTTAGGCAGCTGGCTGGGCAAAATTAAGATGCAAGCCACTAGTTTTATGGTCATGTAAAATAATTGGCTTGACACCTCATTGTTTGCAGAATTGGGCTTTGTACATGAATG
The DNA here is from genome assembly GCA_029339505.1 of Unio delphinus. NCBI lineage: Eukaryota > Metazoa > Mollusca > Bivalvia > Unionida > Unionidae > Unio > Unio delphinus. The sequence continues at coordinate 4,849,196 of JAQISU010000020.1, read as the reverse complement.
GTGCGACAGTTTTAGCCTCAGGGTCTAGCATAAACATGTTGCAATCTGGTTATTTCCTTACAACGTAACAAAGACGTATGCTGAAAATTGTTGCAACATCTCCTTTGTATATTTTATCAACGTGCCAATATCACTGCATTTGTAATGAGAACGAATATAAAAAAAACCGGAAGAATGTGTTGATATAGAAAGAAATGCATGATATATTAACATCATATTTATTCTAAGGGCAGAGGACACAGTTCATCTAATATTTCAACACAGTATCGTAAAATTGTTATTAATTTGATATATAGAGCTTAATACTTTCGCAATGTGAAAGCAGGACAAAGATGACAAAAATGACAAACTTAATATAGTTCTTACAGTGAGACTTATGAATAGCTATGTCACCCTCGTCACGAAATATTATCACCCTGAACCATCTGCAGTTATATTTAAAACTGATTTGATAAAATAGAATGAATAACAATGTCCTGTCAGTACTTTTAAACGATGATGTCTTGTGTCCTGTGTCCAGCTTCATGATATACAAATCTCACCCGAATTCTACGAACCGAATGTGTTTTTTTTCTTCTATTTTTCTCTCACTACAGTCCGAGCAAGAAGAAAGAAGATAAAAGAGAAAGTATGGTACGATGCAATACTTCTTTGACAAAATTTGTTGGGTAGCATGGTAAACATAATAATGGCGAGGCGCTGTGTCCGAGAAACCACAAATCACTCAATGCGCGTCACAACAATCTCGATTCACAGCAAATTTAATCAAGTCATATTATGGCAAAACTGTTTCAGAACTTACACCAATGGAACCATCAAGTAGGTAGTTTGTATGTCATTAGTGAAAACTTCACAACAGTAGTGTGAGAAAACAGAAGATTTACTCAGCTACGTCGTGCAGTATTGATTCAACTTTGCAAATCATAAATCTTACTCTGTAATCAGTGACAGTTCCGCATATATGATGATTATATGCAAAATGACATTGACTTTTGCGAAATTGTATAACATGTAATCGTTTCTGTGGAAACACATAACACGAATCATACCATGATGCAATCAGCACTTTGTCGTGCTTAATAAGAACTATGGAACCATCAACCATTTGTTCTCGTATTCATCACTAATAAATACAATTATGTGGCTTCCCTATCTCATGTTTTATTGGCCTAATATTATTTAAAAACAAAAAAAATTCGTAATTTTTCTTAAACTTTTAAACATGACTGGTAAATTATTTTTTTTTTATAAGGCATCAGATTAAAATCAGTATAATCTGTTAGTTTCATTATTATCGTCAAATTATGTGTTCTGACTAAATAACTGTCCAGATAAAGACACATCAATAACATTGTCATCTCATGAGTTGTTTGACAATAATTTCTCCAGAAATCGTTATCTACAAAACTCCATATATGTACATAGTAGTTAAGGGACTGATTTTGACGGCATTAATATCGAATTTTAGGTAAATTTAGTTTTTATTAAAAGAACTATTAGACTGACTTGCTGGAATATATGGCTAGCAGTAACATGTTCCATGGCGTCACACACACACACACACACACACACATCCATGCACACACACACACACACACACATATATACATACATACATACATACATACATACATACATACATACATACATACATACATACATACATACATACATACATACATACATACAGCTTCTAGGTTTCTGCCCATAAAAAGGTTTTGCCCGTACGCTAACCCCTATTGGAAACTACTAAACGTAAAAAAGTTTCATACAGAAATGAGGCTGAAACGTAGGGTATGGATCTCTGATGGTAGGCCAAGAGGATGGGAATTTCAGTCATACGCGAACTATAAGAAAGCGAAGAAACTGTTTGGAAAAGAGTTACGGAGAGCAAAAGAAATGTGTGATACAGAACAGTTCAGTGAGCTTGAAAAGGCTGCAGAGCTCGATATTTCCACTTTCTATAAGTTTATACGGAATAAAAGACATAAACGTGATTACATATACGAAATTGAATCTAACGGAAAAATCGTACGCGACCACGACTGTATAAGAGATTTATGGGCAAATCATTTTTCCAATTTGTCACTACCTGACAATACCTATCTGTACGATGGGAATCATTACCAGATGGTTTTAACAGATGTTAAAAAACAGAGTATAGAAACCCATTCCCACTTTAATGAAGTTGTTGATAAAATTCCCACTGGAGAAGAAATCAGTAGTGCAATTAGTTCTCTCAATAAAGATAAGGCATATGGTCACGACGGTATTGTTGCCGAGCATGTACTGTTTGCGGACACTCAAAGCAGTGGACAGTTACTTGAAACTGTCTTCCAAAAAATGTACGAGGCCGAGGAGTACCCATGCCATTTTAAACAAGGTTTAGTAATACCAATATTTAAAGGAAGGGGAAAAAGCAAATTAGATATGAATAATTACCGTGATATAACTATAGTTCCAGTGTTTCAGAAAATCCTAGAGCGAATTATATATAATAGACTACTTATATTTTCTAAGCACATTAATTTTCCAAATCCATTGCAACAAGGTTTTAGGAATAATTGTGGTAGTATCACTGCAGCGTTTTGTATCAAAGAATCTATATGCTACTATATGGATAAAGATACTCCTGTCCATGCATCATTTCTTGATAATGCTAAGGCATTCAATACAGTCTGGCACAATGGGTTATTTTACAAGCTGTACAAACTTGGCATAAAAGGGAAGACGTGATGCATCATGTTTTATTTGCGGGCAAATTGTCCAAATATTTCAATATTAAACAGGGTGTAGGGCAGGGTTGTATCTTGTCCGCTTGGTTCTTTCTCGTTATGATAGACGATTTGATCACTGATTTAGATCAAACATTGCGAGGCCTAAAACTTGTCGATCTCCACCTGCCGTGTGTCTTTTTAGCGGATGACACAACTGTAATGGCTAATTCGCATCATTCAATGCAGCATCTGCTCGATACAATCTCTAATTATGCGAAAAGGTGGACATTGAAATATAACGCAGATAAAAGTTGCAGCATACTCTTTACAAACAAAAGAAGAACTGATATCCCTTCTTTTCTATTCAACAAAACGCCAATTCCAGTAGTCAAAAGTAAGAAATATGCCGGCAGATCTCTAAAGTACAACTTTAAACCTAATGACGCGATAAAAGAAGCATGCGATAAAGGTAAACACTTATTAAACACTTTTTATTTTATTGGTATCAGAGACATGGGAATGAACCCTCTAACAAGTATGAAAATCTGGAAAAGAATCATTCTATCCGCAGTCCTATATGGATGTGAATTATTGTCGAATATGACAAGCACCAATATAGAAGAACTTGAGCTATGTCAGAGATATGCAGCGCGACGAATGCAAGCTTTCGATAAATATTCGCCCACAGAGGCAACGCGTAGTACCTTAGGACTCTGGTCAATGGAAGCATACATAGATAAGATGAACTTGTGTTTTTTCAACCGGCTGTGTAGGGGCGATTGGACTCTTATCTGGAAAAAGATTTTCATTTTGCGCTTATGTCAGTACTTGACCAACCCACTAACACAGACGGGGTTTATAGCAGATATTGACAAAATATTCAAGAAATATGGTATGGGAAGTGTTCTCTTAGACTATGCAGTAAGAGTACAAACCCATGGTAAACTTGTTTGGAATCGGTATATTATTAATAATATTCAAAAACTTGAAGAATCAACCTGGAATGCAGATATTGAGCTAAGGGGCGATTTAATTCACTTCAGAAACATTCATTTGGAGCAGCAGAGGGGGTGAACAGACCAAGTTTTCAAGCAAAAATAAGGCTTCTACGGAGACCGAAACTATTTCAGACAAACCGAAACTATTTCAGAGAGGCTAGGGGGTGAACAGACCAACTTTTTAGACAAATATTTCGTAAGCGATTTGGTTTAAAACCGAAACAAAAAAAAAATCTTTCGGATAGTGGTCACAAACACAGGGGGGAGAGGGCGACACTACAACGTTCCAAGGCGACGTTTTATAAGCGGTCCTGTCGTTAATAATAAAAGAAATAATCTTACAACGATGTTGTCATTTAGTTTGCTGTTCACCCCCTCTGCTGCTGGAACTTTTAGTTCTGGGTTAATAATTTTTTTTCGATGAAAATCACTAAGTTTTCACAAACAGACTAATTTGTAAAACCTCACCTTGTAGATCAATCAGATTATTGGACTGGTCAGTGAGTTTGAAATTAATTCTGGTTAGCGAATCATTATGACACCGCATATAGACTGGATTAACCGGAGACTCAATTATTAAAAATCCTGGAGGGGCTATTGGTGCAAATGAGTATAGAATATATCCTTGCTGAGCTTGATTTGATCGTTCGAGATTAATTTGATAGCTTCCTTCGATAACATCACATACTAAATTAAGCGCAATCACTGAGGATATATTCACGTTGAACGGAGCGATATATCTGCCGCCACTGTCTGGGTCATTATTATGTTTGAGGATTTTTATTTCCGATGATGCTGTTTTTCTCCATGCATCATGAATTATTTTAAAACCAACATCGATGGCATCACTGAGAAGTTTTTTTAGTTCTGGTACGTTATATCCTCGTAGTTTGAATGTTGGGACATCTTCAACGAGGGTATTATAATCTAGTGCAAATATTATTCTCGATAGGGGATTATCGTCATTTAATACCTCTTGAATAATTTGTGAATGAAATGTTTCCTTATCGTCGATAATTTTATTGCATGTTTCTACGACGCTGATAAATTCATCTCGGGTGAGAGAGCCAGATTTAAGAGATATTAACAACAGTGAAAAATCATTATTCATCACTGAAATTTTTAATGATTTTATGTTCTCGAGTTCTGTAGTTTTTTCTCTTAGTGTCATGATCTACTAACTCAATAAAAAATTTCAATTTGTCATAATCGGTATAACTTTTTACTGGATTACCAGATTTTATTCTGTCGGTGATATAATCATTTTTTTGTGGTTCAGGTGGTAAATTAACGGGTTCTCGTTGAGGTGGTAATTCAGGCCATCCTAGTACGGTTCTAATAGAACTCTGATAGATATCTACGATGTATCCTTCTGTGCTTATTTCAATTGCGGATGATAGCGTGGGTTCATGAACCGTTATAGCTATTTTTGATTCTGCTCCAGTAATCGATTTTATTCTACGTGCTAATTCATCACTGATTTGTTCAATTTGATATGACCCTGTTGGTATTAAAACGACGTTCCAGTCTGGAGTCCCGTCTGGTTTATTCTTATTTGCAAATACCAGTGAATTATTCGGCTGTTGACCACCAAATGATTTTGATCTGATATTAGGCCAACTGTGATACACTCGTAGTTTTGCTAGCGCTATCTCCTTCACGGGGACTGGGCTAGGGAAATTCACACTGAATTCAGGATTCGTCGATGTTATTGATATCATGCTTGTTTGTACTGGGTTCGTGTTCTCCACTATTCGTTGAAGTAATTCCATCGGTGTTGTCATTGTTATTATACTGTTGTTGTATTTCTAATTTTGATATCGCGGAATCAAAAATACTGACCATCACTGAGAACTCAGTATCTGATATCGTTGATGTTATTGATATCATGCTGGTTTTCGGGTTCGTGTTTTCTAATTCCATCGGTGTTGTCATTGTTATTATACTGTTGTTGTCGCTCTAATTTTGATATCGCGGAATCAAAAATACTGACCATCGCTGAGAACTCACTATCTGATATAATTGTATTATCGAGTGACGACGATATCATCGAGGATAATTGCGAGTATGCGGTTGATACAACATGAAATTGAATTAAGTAATCTTGCAGTTTACTCTGGCTGCATGATGATATTTTGTTTGTTATCCCGGTTGATATACCCGCGATTGTAGCCACCGCATAAATGCAAATTGGAACTACGACCGGGGCAATCATTGTAACCGATGCAAGTATTATTCCGGCGCCAGCGAGAACGCTTGACACCGAGTACATAGTAATATCAATTGCGGTGATTCTTCGTCGGTATTTTTTTTTTATTTGATACTCCTCGGCGAGGGTTGTTGAGTCTAGTTTGAAATTCTCTGACCTGATAATAGCGACATTGCGTTGATGAAATCATTTTTATTTTAAAAACGCTAGCGTTTTCAATTGTGAAATCCAAAGCATTTTCCTTTCAATTTAGTTATTTACTTAAATCCGCTACGAATTCCACATACCACGTTGTTGAAACCCTAACCAAATTTGTATCAGTAGATGTTATCGTGAACTTTTCCGTTGTATCCTTGTCAATGATCGTTGAAATCGTATTGTTGACCCCGGATGAACTCGACGATGAAATATTAAATTGAGTCGTTGTCACTAGTGTTAATCGATAAATACCCTTAACGGTTGCAGTGATGTCTAATTTGTTGTTTGTAGGTGTCCACGCAAATGATCCGTGTTGAATTGTGTATACTACGTTATTGGTTTTCTCATGAGGAATTTTTGTTTTTTCAATGATTGTTATCATCCTCGGAAATACAATTTTGATGGCTTCGATGAAGTTTTTCGTCTCATCGATGAATTTTTTGATATCCGGGAGTTTTATATCTAGTTTATCGAATGTAGTTCCAAGAAATTTATCCACGATGTTTCTACGAAAAATTGAAAACTGTTTTCCGTGTTCTTTAATTTTAGATTGAAGTGTTGCTAGTTCCAACGCAAAATTGTTGAGAGATTCTTTTAGTTCATCTGTAATAGTCGAGAAGAGTACACCCGGTTTGAGTTTACCCTGATCGAAAATAACACGATAGTATCCTCGATTGCGTTTTGTTGTTTAACCAAAATATCATCCAACGACACATTACTAGTTTTCAATTTACCCTGACGATCTTGAAATACAACTATTTCCCCGGGATCAACACTTGCTAAATTCAACGTCTCAGCTATTTCATCTTCGATTATATTTTTTTTATATCACCCGTTGCAGTGTCATCGGGTTTGGGTTTCAGAGGTCTTCCCCAAATATCAATCATGTTATTGTAAAACTCTCTCTCTCTCTCTAAAAAGCGATTGCTGGTGTATTCATTTACGACAACATGTGGTGGTTTTCCCCTTGGGTTACCCAAGGAGTTAGAAATAGCGTCAAGGATATTTAATACTTCGCTGCCGCATATTGGTGGATCATTCATTTGTTGTGTTGGTAGCGTAGAATACCAAGTCTTCATTGGAAAAGTTTTTATATAACGCATGAATTCCTTCGGCGGTGCTAATCCATATGAATCAAAATAGACAATCCCACGTGGATCAATAGCGTATGCAACCCAGTGAGTACCAGGTCCGGTGCTGTTATCGAGATTAATGATACCGGTTTCAACGCTGTTGGGTTGTGTCGGTAATTGATCCTTCATAAAAACACCTCTGAAATTTTTTATGGCGAGGTTTTTAGAAGCATCGAGTAAATCAAAATTGGACATAGGCACTAGTAAACCGGTCCTAGTCTTAGACCTTTTCCGCTGTACCACGAATACGGGGTTCCTGGTAGTCTTAGACCCTTTCCCTTTTTTTATACCCCTTCCCCGTTGCTTTCTTTAGTGCCATTCCTGCCGCGGTACCAACAGCCCCTAACGCTGCCGCTTTAGCTACCGCTGGGGCTGCTGCCGCAATCAATGCTGGAATCGCAGCTAACAACGGGAATATACCGCCTGTTTTAATCATGTTTCTGATAGCAGCCGCAGAAATAGTAATCTGAACACCTTTTTTTGCTAAAAGTGCATCATTGAAATGTTTTACTTGACGACTTGTCAGCGATAATTTATTCGCCCCGCCAGTCATTTGATTGGGTTTCAGCGTAATTGTGGTTCCACATTGCTTAGCCGATTTGGATTGTAATTTTTTTAATTGACCAGGTGTCAACGACACATTGATATTACTATACGACATTACACAATAACAGATTGATCTAATTGCTATAAAGTTTCGATTACATGTTTTGGAAAAAATCGAAGGATTTTCAATCAAAGATTTTCCACTGGCGCATCTACCACTCTCATTCTTCCTCCAACACCTTCAAGTAGCATTGATTTGTCGCTGAGAATGACAGCAACCGCTCTATAATTAGCAATAGCACCAGGACGGGTTACATTAGCTCTAAAGTGTATATCAACGACAGACTGTCTTGTTAAATCAAGATGTTCCAGCGAAAAGTAATAGATCGGATACAGATTCTTAAAGTCGTATTGTGATATTTGTAGACCAGTATCAACATTTTGATCGCGTGCCATAAACGGCAGCAACCTATGATACACGCGAGCAATATGATTTTCTGTGTAATCAAGTTGTACATCTTCGGATGGTTCCTGCTGGCCGTTTATTCTCAGTGAGACGTCTTTAACACCTAATGGATCAAATATCATATGACTGAAACGTTGATCGCCAACTCGTGTGTTATCCTGTAACACCACAAATATATGACGTGGCGCAGCAACAACTTGTTTTGATGCTAGGTTCCAAGTGAATAACCCATTCAGATTTGATTGTTTAACATCTGTACTCACGGTTAACCAACTTAGTAATGATTTTCCTCCTTGATCCATAAATGATAGTAATCGTCCTTCTGCGGTGATTGATGGAGTCAACATTGGCATCCACAATGATATTTTTGTTAAATTGACTTTACCGGCATCAGCATTGGGATTTGCATTGTCTGCTGGAATCCTCCAAATTGCGTCATTATCATCACCCTTTCGTACAAGCGCTACTGTATGCTTCGCCCCGTAGATAACTTTTCGGACGTTTCTACAGAATCCAAATATGTGATGCAGTGGAATCGCGCATGAAAATGATTTACGAGCCCCTTGCATTATTGAAATACGTGTTGCGGCCCCTAGATTGAAGTTAGGATCGTTGTTTATAATCATATCCTCGGCATCAATATTAGCAGTGCCAGCATTATTCTTTGGTCGTCTTACAACAAATTGAATTCCTTAAGCGGTATTTTTAACATCTTTTGAAAACATCATAGAAGGTCCTGCTGATCTTGTATAATCATCAGAATATCTCGTTAACCCAATTATTGTTGTAGCCACATCAACATCGCGATCTATAGACTCGATTTCTTTTCCATCAATGAGATATCTTGCACTCTCAAATAACGCCATAATACCATTATTGACAAAACCGACTTGAGTACCAGCTGGATACGGTGCTGGTGCAGCAGTAGTATCAGCAGCTGTTACAAGTTCACCTTCTACTTCAATAAACGCTTCAGCGGGTAGAAAATACTTACTGGTATCATGGACTTGAAGTTCAATTCTTGATCGACTATTTGAGTCTATTGCATGATAGGCGTAATATTGATAATCGCTTACAGAATCATCCTTGCCAACTGGGGCGTCTATATCAAACGCTGAATCAGGTGACTTTTTGAACATTTTATTCTATTTATCAGAGTCTAAATCGTAAAATCGTAAACGATTTTCATCGTGAAAAACGCTAGCGTGAAAATCCGTAGGATTTCATCGACGTAGTTTTTTAAAGCCGCTTCCTGCTATCATATTTGCAATATTGCTTTGGTCGGGAGTAATCAACGATGCTAGTTTTTCATCTACTGCGTTATTTATAATTTTACTAACACTCGCAGGCATTTCCGCTGTAGACGGTAACGGTTTCTTTTTTCGTCTAACTAATGATGTTATTTTATTCGCGGCTGAAAACGCTTTCCCGGCAAGATCTCCAACAGCACTGATACCCTTATCACGAATAACATCAATTGCTTTCATTGATAATTGTTTAGCTAACGGCATCACTTTTGGAGCCATTCTTGCAAATAACCCAGCAATGGTATTACCTAAACCATCACCATAGTATGCTCTATAAACTGGAAACCGTGAATTAACTACATAGACGGGGGTTGGTTTATCATGGTTGTAGTGTATGATCATTATTTGAAATCAGAAACAATTTTTCAATTGTAAAACAATTTGTCAATTTGAATTCAGTCCCGGTGATTAATCACTGTGATACCCACTTTCCACTAACTCGCCAATGAAATCTCGATATGTGCTGATATCCATGATACCGCCTTGAAATAAACGTCTACAGATATCAGCTGCTTCATTAATTATTTCCGGTGAGTTATTTCCAGCTCGGAACCCTCCTACAAGAACTTCTAATCGTGATATATCACTGAGAACACTACCAGGACATACCCCACTTGGGGGTCCACTGGAATCTTGCAATCCACTTCCGCTATAACCAGCTGCTTCATCCAGTTCTTCTAAATCGGTTTCTTGTAAATAATCAAGAACATCATCATCTCGATCAGGTGGTAGTTTTTTAGGCGAGTAGAATACTTTCTTTGCAGGTTGCTGTCGCCTTCCTCGCAATTTTCGCGGTTTTTGTTGTTGTTTAAACTCTTCGTATTGATTATACACTATATCCACCGCATTGATATATTCAATGTATGATGCACTATCTGTCTTGATTTGACTTGTTTTAGTTTTGATTTTGTAGAATATATCAGCCCAATGAGTTAAATTCTTAACAAACTTGTGATGTTCTGGTTTCAACATTTTTTTTCTGTTTTCATAAGTCGTAACAACAAGCGCAGGAATTTCTGTTGTATCAGTCTTATCGATTGTTGCTAACCCTTCCTCGTTAAATCTCACGCGTAAATTGTTCTTTTTGATTCCATTTTTTTGTAAAACCTGTTTTGTTTGTTCAGTTTTCGCTGCTATTTTTTTCAAGTTCACCGATAACAAATTTCCCCGTCTCGGGAACATCTCCCAGTATAGCACGCTCTACCCCTTTCGTTGGTGTGGTTACTGGTTTAAACAATTCTTCAGATCCCACAGTAAAATCAGTTTGTAAACTCTGTCGTTGTTGCAGTTTATTTCTTACAGAGTCTCGAATTGGTATAAATCTCTTGATTGCATCTAGTCGTTCACGAGCCAATCGGGTCGTTAATGCTTCATTGACCATTATTTGAAATCGCAAACAATTTTTCAATTGCAAAACAATTTTCCGAACCTGACCTAACAGACGAAAACACTTTTCAGTTAATTCGACACGTCGGATGATTTTTAACACCACCGTGGAAGCGTTATTTCGTCGAATAAATACCTCTATCGATGATGACTGAAGTGCCGGAATACTAATAAAATAAATTTTTTAATTTAATACTGGCACTTCAGTCATCTATGGATTCAACTCAGTCTGAACCATCGTATCGTGAAAACCATCCATTAACGGCCTATCGATTTTTTATTCAGTGTGTGTGAAATATTTTTTATTCAGTGTGTGTGAAATATTTTTTATTCACTGATTTTGACATTTTCAATCAAAAAATGCTAAAAAGAAATTGAAAATCTCTCTCAGGGTCGGTCACAATCAAAAAATGATAAAATTTCTTTGAGGGGTCGGTCACGGTCAAAATCGTTCATTTTCTTGAATTAACGCTCTTATATTTCTAACTTTAGAATTGACATCCTTTTTCAATTCGTATTCCCTACCTAATTCTTTTCGTATTCCCTCTACGATAGTATATAACGGGACAAACGCACTTACGTCACTAGAAAATGAAAGAGAGTCTCGAATAGAATTCTGAATTTTTTTGAATAACGCGTTAGTGTTAACTCCGTATTCTATATCCTGAAAATCTGACATGATTTGATCAGGATTTAACCCATCTGATAGTTTGATATCCTGACTTTTCAATTTTAAGATTTCATCAATAATGCTATTCATTTTTTCAGAATTCATATTCTATGATAATTACATATTTCTAAATGAAAAATATGACGCATCAGACATAAGTAAATTTAATTTTTTGTTCGGTCTTTTTTGAAATGGCAGATCGATAAACCCCCTCTGCAACATATCGTACTGAGGCTCTACAAATATCGAAGTACCCACTGGCTTCATATATCTATTGAAATATTTTTTCTTCGTTAGTTGCCGTATTAAAAGATTTTACGGGTCTCGCTTTTTTTGAGCAAGTGCCAGTCTTTCCTCGTTTGGTATTCTCACTTTGTGTAACAGCTTGCAGATTTGATAAAGAATTTTTCTTTGGATTAGAATCTTTATGATCAATAACAAAACCATCCTTGATCAATCCATTGTGACATTCATACACGAAACGATGATTGTGATATTTTTTCTTTCCAGCACCAAACATCAAATACCCTTGATTAGTCACAAAACCGACCGGTTTCTTCAGTCTACGGTTTCTGACAGTACCATCACTGGATGCTTCATAATTTGCAATCACAGGGTGTGGTCTGAATTCTTGGTTCATTCGTATACTAATAATATTTGTCTAACTCATTGTTTGGTATAATGATTACATCTTTGGAGAATCTTTCGATGTAATCTTGGGGAGTTCTTATGACTTTGTCGCTGACAGAGTCGAGGTCAGATATTTTGATTGAAAATTCATATGATTTTCCATTTTGATTCTTTTGTCATAATAACGCTTCAATTCCCTGTCTCGTTTACCACCACAACTCAGACACAACTGCGATTTCCCCCTGACCCCAACCCCACATCGTATGCAGGGTAACGGACCAAGGCTTCCACGACGAAAGCTTTGCATATGATACCCACAGAATTCCTTTCTGCATGATTTGTTACACGGAGTCGTTGATCCAATCATGAGCCATTTGCAGTGATTCATTATACATAAATCTTTCATTTAAATGCTTGTTTTAATTATAGTATGAAGAAGTTTGAGAGATTATCGAAAATTACGCCTTGGAAAAATGCTCAATTCAATCCTGATAAGGAGTTTAAGAGATTATTGAAAATTAGTCCTAGATTTAATCTCGATAAACCAAAAAAACGTCTAGTGGAAGGTAACATGAAGGAGTTTAAGAGATTATTGAAAATTAGTCCTAGATTTAATCTCGATAAACCAAAAAAACGTCTAGTAGACGGTAACGATAAACCAAAAAAACGTCTAGTGGACGGTAACATGAAGGAGTTTAAGAGATTATTGAAAATTAGTCCTAGATTTAATCTCGATAAACCAAAAAACGTCTAGTAGACGGTAACGATAAACCAAAAAAAACGTCTAGTGGACGGTAACATGAAGGAGTTTAAGAGATTATTGAAAATTAGTCCTAGATATAATCTCGATAAACCAAACAAAACGTCTAGTAAACGGTAACGATAAACCAAAAAAAGTCTAGTAGACGGTAACATGAAGGAGTTCCAAAGATTATCGAAAATTAAACACTGGAAAAATGCTAATTTCAATCTCGATAAGGAGTTCCAAAGATTATCGAAAATTAAACCCTGAAAAAATGTTAATTTCAATCTCGATAGAGTCTCTGATACATCAAAACGTCTAATCGGTGATAGAACTATACTGGGTAAAATCAAGGAGTGTTTTAATGAATTCTACCGAGACGGTGCAGCACATTGTTGGTCGACATTTCGAATTATCAATGATGATGTCAATGTACCCATCATCGATGCTACTATGAACGATGAAAGAGCAGCTGAGATAATTTCACACCTTGCTGGGCCAAGGGCCTGGAAATCCAAAGTATTTTCATTGAAAGCAATTCCCAACAGAAGTATTTTTTCAGAATAAAATTCATTATCGAAGTCGAAGGCAAATGGATTATCAGAGATAAATTTGAACCAATCCTTAGGAATAAAAAAGCTGTCATTGTGAGTAGAGATTCCAAACCAGGAATTCTAACTGGAATCGACAAACCATGCTACGAGAGATCTTATCCTGTAACAGCAATCGTTTATGGGATATATCCGTTAAATGATAAACCCAATATTGCAAAACTAGCTCCTATGAAATATTCTAGTTCACTGAATTGTGTAGCAACACGGGTAATGGAACGCTTCACAAATGCATCCAGAGGAATAAACTAACTGATCTGCCACGTTGGAAAATAACCGAATGGGAACTGACAGTGAAACAGCACGGTGCAAAGATTTCTGATATAGCTAAATTAGAAGCATCATTAAAATTCCCAATATCAGTAACGACAATAACCGGAGAAGTATTATACGAACCGAAATATCAATCGCGAGGAGCTCCAATTGAAATTATTGATCATAACGAACACGCGTGGACAACTGCAGTAACAATATTTCCACGAGATAGAACCGTGAGATATATCCCTGAAGAATTCCTCAGGGATGTTTTCTATGAAGAGAAATTATTCGATGCTATTCACGCGTTGTGTAAAGATGATCCTGTGTCAGTGTGGTTACTTAGTAGTGCTGATTCCGAATCAGGATTTGATCAATTTGTAAGACCAAATGGTGAATTATATCGCGTTGAAGAGTTAGATACTAGAATGAGAAAAATTGCTAATGATTTTTCACCGGAGAGTTTCCATGAAAAACTATTGACGGATAGTTTTACTATTCCATCAGTGGTAGCTCACTTTGCAAGAGAAAAAAACTCATGGCGTCCAACACGAAGTGATTTTCTCGAGGACGTTAAATTGAGTTGCGTCCTATTTGGTCATGGAGGACTGTGGAATACAAAATACTCACGTGATGGTATGATTTCAATTGATATATCCGCGTGTTATCCTGGAAGTTTTCTCGGGTATGGGGAATGTAGTAACTATTTTAAACGATTTGGACACCCCACGCATGAAATGACTCGTGTTGCGATTAATGGTCCATTGCCTGATTTTGATTTAACTGGATTCGCTCGTGTGATATCATTTGAACTCGTTACAGGGTTATATCCGTGTAGTTATTTTTGGCTTGGTAGACACCTATCTGAAAAACACTGGATGCCTATAGTGTTACTACGATATATGATTGATAGTGGTATGTTAATATCGTTGATTGTCAGTGAAGCGATTATATCCTATCGAGCTCAGAAAGAAGTTTGGCTACCACAACCCGATCTAGATCGTATAATTAGCGAACAGCGAAAACAATTTCCTGATTTCAATGAAGAACAAATCATGAATTTGTCTAAGGAGTTATTTGAAATTAAAAAAGAACAAGCAAAGATTTTGGACGAAGAATAATCGGTAAATTTACCCAGGGTGGAAGATACGACAATGCAAAATATTCTTCGCGGTTGATCATAGACGTCCCTGAATACGATTTTATTGTAACGGATTTAACGAAACAGGGAAAACTTGTATCCCGTAAGGATGCTTTTCTATCCAATGGTGAGAAATTGGGTACGGTTGTTACCTACTGTGATGGATATAATTCCCAGTACACACATTTGAGAAGTTCTATGCTAGCCTATGCTTCTATTAATCCATTTTCGATGATAAATAGATTTCCTAATACCGCGGTTAGAGTAGCCACTGATTCGATGTATATACACAATAAATACAAATCGGATGTAGCGGCATTCACATATCCCGAGGAAAATTGGGGACGTTGGCGATTTAAAAAAGAAACACTACATGAGTATTGTGAATCCGCAGACGTTACCATGGATGATAAATATCTTTGTTGTAACCGTATTGAAATTCAATCAGAATTTTCTAATGCACCACCGGTATCTGATCCAATATGTAGATACAAGACAGTTTATTTAAACGGTTGTGGTGGGTCAGGAATGACAACTCGTGCAATTGAAATATTTCGTCGGTCAAACATGATTGTGCTAACACCAACTCACAGACTCGCAAGAGAAATGAAACAACGAGGGGTAAATGCCTGTACTTATCAGAGTTTCTTTCGATGGAAGGGTGACAAATGGACTCCTTAGCGTATGAGTGATAAATTCATTCCTGAAATTATAATTTGGGATGAAATATGCACAGTGTCATTAGATGTATTACAAACATTTCTCGAGTGGTTGTTAAACAAAAACACAAAAGTCGTCATGTGCGGTGATCACGGCCAACCACCACCATTTGTCGGTGCATCCTCACATGAGTGGCTAAAGGGTTTTGTAGACTATTATGAAGAAATTAACACTGATTATAGATCCCTTGATGAACGATTACGAGAATTCAAAGCGCTAATTAGATTACAACCGGATAGAATCCAGTGAAATAGCGCGTGAAATAATTTCAGAAACTAAAGTGAATGATTTTTGGGAAACGTGGAGACCAAACGATTTGATAATTGCAAGTAGAAAAATTGTCAGAGACACACTTCAGATGAAGTTATTTGAATTGCATAAAGATAAATTTGCAACACTTCCAGTGCCTCTTTGTTATAGGCCTTCGGATACACGAAAACAGAATATCGAAGTTGATATTCCAGGACAGCGTGAAAAACAAATTCTCGTATTAAATGATATTGTGGTGGTTGATATCAGCGTCGTTGAAGATGCATTGCGTGCTAATAAATCCCCATGGACGCTAGGATACGCAGCGACGATACATTCTTCACAGGGATTGACTATCACAGACACAATTGTTTGGATGGTAGATAATCGCATCGAATGGTCGAATTTAGTCTATCTCGCAGTATCCAGAGTACGAAAAATAAATCAGCTTAGAAGAATTGTCCTTGAAAATCCTAATGACAATGCAATAAGTGATATTATCAGCGCCGATGATATCATCGAGGACATAATCAGAAAAAAACTTTCTGGTTATAAACAGCAGGATAAAAAAATAATAGAGAATTTGATATTGATGTTGAATTAATAATGACGTTGAAACAGCAACAGAATAATCACTGCGCGAGTTGCAATTGTGTAATGAATTGGTGTTGGTCAGATTGGGATTCTCGACAATTTACCGTAGACAGAAAGAATAGCAGTATTGGTCATACAAGAGATAATGTGATGCTAACATGTCTTGAGTGCAACAGGCGCCGGGGTGCCAGCACAATGCCTCTGGGGGGTGCTAGTTAAGACCCTGTGGTGGTAATTGAGTATCGTCAGGAATCACTTGGAGTTGTTCGCGTGTAAACCCCCGCTGAGGGGCAGTTGAATCCAATTTATAGATTGGAGGTCTACCAGTTGATCGTGTTATAGTAGATATATTGTGTGCAGTAACACTCCAAATAGGATCAGTAGCCCTTTTTGTGCCACCTTCCAGCTCTCCTGGTTCGTATAAATACCTAACAGTGACATTACTACCAAGAATTGGTTCTTTGAAATCTTTTTGTGAAATCCCTTGAATTTCCATTTTAGGTATAGACTTCTTTTTAATCGCGTTGATAGGTTTCATTTTGATTGTTCTAGTAATCTCATTATTCAGTGCGGTAATCACAGCTGGTAACCTTTTGACCCATTCACGGGATCTTTTATCCTGAATAAACTCCTTCGCGTATTGATATCCAAATAAGTGCTCAGCAAGAGTCCGATTAAATCGTTCTACAATTGCCTGATCGCGATGTAACGCAGTATGCCCCCGTCTGATGGTGACTTTGTGATGCTTCATCGCTGATAAACAGCGCCTTGAAATTCCTTGCCAGGATCAACCTGCAATAGATTTGGCCAACTCAGAGGACCCTTTCGATAAATCCTTTCAAATGCAGAAGCGACTTCAGTTGATGATTTTGTTTTCAGCGGCTCTGCTTCTTTGTATCGACTCGCAACATCAACTACGGTTAACGCGTATTTGTAACCACGATCATGTGGCAAATATAATATATCAGCCTGATGAACTTCATTAGGGACAGTCACATCAAAATGCGAGTAATTCATTTGTTTAGGCGCTGGTAGATAAATTTGCAATATAGCTTGTTTGGATAACCAATTAGCCGCAGTGGCCTTTTTCACTTTTGCGGCGCTAGCGAGTTTATTGATTGCAGCGTTACCCCTCCAGTATCCCCTCGGAGAATAATAAATAGATAGCATTTCCTGCAAATCTCATAGACACAAATCTAAATTTCTTTGTACCACATTGTACGCATTTACCAGAAAGCGCTGATCGGTTATTTTTAGTTGTAATCGTCGTCAAGTCATCTGTGCCAGTACGCGTTTTACACTTCACACAATATAGATCCATAATTTATGTATAGAGATATGGATATAATTGATTTTTCAGCGACTAAAGCAAGAGAATTAGTTAAGCATCATGCAGCGCTACCAAACTCTATCCGGATGATTATAATCGGGCCATCTGGATCCGGCAAGACGCAATTGTTGCTCAATTTAATAATGAGATGGATGACGTGGGATAAGTTGTATTTAGTTGCTCCTAGCGTAGATGATCAACGATGCTATGAAGTGCTAAAAGATTTTAATGAAAACGCTTCAGAGATTGCCGGCGAGGGTATTATTGAATTTATAACCGATATTGACGAGGCACCATCAGTAGAAGATCTCGATGGAAGTATTAACAATTTAGTTGTATACGACGATGTGATGTTAGATAAACAAAAAAATCCTGCTAGAATATTTTCCCGAGGCAGGCATAAAAGCACAGACGTGATATATGTCACTCAACGCTACACACTGATTCCAAAAGTGATCAGAGATAACTGCAATTTATTGTGTGTATTTAACGGAGTTGATACTCATGCTCTTAGAAATATTTGGCAAACTTGGTGCTGCGGTGATATGGACTTCAATCAATTTAGAAATTTCTTTAGTAACGCTCGGTCGGCCCCACACGGATTTGTAACAATAAATTTGCATGACCCTCGGACACGATATCGTATCGGACACGATCAAATATTCGGTTGAAATCTTAGTGATTTTCATCGTAAAAAAATTATTAACCCAGAACTAAAAGTTTCAGCAGCAGAGGGGGTGAACAGCAAACTAAATGACAACATCGTTGTAAGATTATTTTTTTTATTATGAACGACAGGACCGCTTATACAACGTCGCCTTGGAACGTTGTAGTGTCGCCCACCTCCCCATGTTTGTGACCACTATCCGTAAGATTTTTTTTTTTTTCGGTTTTAAACCAAATCGCTTACGAAATATTTGTCTAAAAAGTTGGTCTGTTCACCCCCTAGCCTCTCTGAAATAGTTTCGGTTTGTCTGAAATAGTTTCGGTCTCCGTAGAAGCCTTATTTTTGCTTGAAAACTTGGTCTGTTCACCCCCTCTGCTGCTTTTGGACTTAAAACCATGCAGTATATGGTTTCTTGGGCGTACATTTCCATCTATGTTATGGCCTCTCTCTGAAATAGTGAAACTATATATCATTCCTGTTGGAAAAGTTATGATATGCAAACTCTGTGGAAAAGAGACTAACGACAGAGCGAAACATCTTATCTTAGGTTGTGAAATGCTACTTGAAGAACGAAACGTCTTCTTTGAGAGGGTGATTGACACTTTAGAGGTGAGAGACGGGGTTATTTTATTCAATCAAGAAGACGATATACTATTGGAGGCACTTCTTGGAAGCAGAGTAGATTGCTTGTCGTCTATCGACGATGACGTATGGGATAAACTCATGTTGGTAACGGCAAAAAGCATAACCTCATTTTACAATAAAATGCATGCCCTACTCTCAAACAACATTTCATATCATAACAGCAATATACAGTAGTTAAGCTAAATAAATAAATTAATTATTTTTTAAAAAAACAAACAAGCAAAAACAAAAGGCCATCCTGTTCTTGTCAAATTCCGCAATTTTGTTGTATGACAGATCACGGAGATATAATTCTTTCCGCTTTATATAATATAAGAATGTCACATTTTGCTATCTTTTTCATTTGAGAATGGTTTCATGTTGTTCCACATATATATGTATAGATGTGTGTATGTGTGTGTATATGTGTATGTGTGTATGTGTTTGTGTGTGTATATGTATGTGTGTGTGTACATTTATGTATGTGTGTGTATGTATGTATGCATAATCACATATGTCATGTAGAAAGAACTACATTGATAATTACACTGGTATACGTTTCAACATTTTTTTAATTTTTATTTATACACCTTTCTGTTGTATTTCATGATTTTGTATTATCTTGAATTTGATTAATCTGATGTAATCTCTGTTGAAGAGGAAATAAAGTCAGTCAGTTAGTTAGTAAGTCAGTCAGTCACACACACACACACACACACACACACACACACACACACACACACACACATACTTTGAATCCCTAATGTTTAGTCCGAGGCCATTAGTTGGATCATTCGGTAGTATTTGTTTCTTTCCTGTTTTCTTACCTCCAGTTTCTGGTGTGTGTAATATCTGTTTGGACAATGTTTCAGATGTATCCAGGTGATGATAATTGTTCCACAACATCGTTTCGTATATCTGTTTCATATGCTTCCGGTGACTTCAAAAATTCTTTTCCTTTTTAGATTCATGTATTTGACAAGTTCAACAAAACTGTAGCTAGTATATTATTGTGTGTATGTGCTTATATGTTTATATGCTCTGTCCGTGCCTCCGCGTGTGTTTGGGACGCATTTTAAATTTCACAAAGTGCAAATACCCATAGTATGTTCTCACCGGCTTATTTAACCTTTTCAAAACACAGTTGATCTATTGCATTCTGTAATGTTTTCTAGAAATAAATTACTGTGCTATTTTCATGTACGGTTCAGCAGAAAAACTTACTACTAAATAAATGCTTTCAATTACAAACATTTATATAAATATAAATGTTAAAACTTGCTATATCTCTCTTCAATTAGATACCGTCTAACCAAAAGAATATATGCACTGTTTTTTTTTTGAAATTCCAAATCAGATATTCAGAAAATCATTTATAGCCTGTTATTTCTTTTTTAATTTTTTTATTATGGTCTCTTTTTGAGCATATTATTTGGGATGTGATCACATCAAATTCCTGAAGAACAAATCACTGAAATGACAAACATGTATGATAAAGAATATATACATCACGTGCAATGAAAACGAAAAATTGATTGTAACAGGAGCGAGAAAAAACAAAAGATTTACTCAGCTACGTCGTGCAGTATTGATACAACTTTGCAAATCGTAGATCTTACTCTGTAATCAGTGACAGTTTCGCATATATGTTGATTATATGCAAAGTGACATTGACTTTTGCGAAATTGCATAACTTATAATCGTTCCTATGGAAACACGTATAACGAATCGATCATACGTATGTACATTGGTATGTGATCACATCATATTCCTGAAGAACAAAACACTAAAACGACAAACAACATGTACGATAAAAATATATACATCACGTAAAATGAAAACAATTCTTTTTATTATAAACAGAAGAGACACACCATATAATTTTGTAATGAAATAGTATTACCGACCATAAGCCGATATTGCTAAACTAAAACATACGGCTTCATTATAAACAATCAGGGTCTAGTTTTAGATTCCGGGGGGGGGGGGAGGCAAAATCCAATGTTGCACAGATCCCTTAGGCTCTTCCGGTTAGAGAAGCAATTCAGAATAGGAGTCAGTCTTTTAATAACTTGCACACGGATTATATTCATATTAGTGTTAAACCAACAATAATTATTATTTTGTCTGCTATTAGATGTTTACCTCTTTCATTTGCTATTACAGCATTTTGCAGAGGTTTTACAGCTTTCCATTGATTGTTTAGGTTGTTTCAAGGATTTATATTCCATAAACATTTAATGCAATTGTTCATATTTAAATTTTGTCGAATGTTACGTTTAATTTGCAGCAGATAGACAACAGTATGCTATGTTGGCAAAAGGAAAAAGATGTATGGAAAGGAAGGTAGCGTTGTGGCTTTTGCTAATGCATGGCAGTTATAACGATCGCTCCTTACGAACTCGGAACATAACATCAAAAACCGGTTTGACTGGTTGATATTTAAAATGTCTCTGGGGTCAGATAACGACCATGAATTATGCGCTGGTGTTAATACTTAATCATGTGATCTTAATGGTATCACTGTTGACATCCAACTCTTTAACAGCTTAGTTCCATTTATTCTGGATAGATGTCAATTAGGAGGTGAAGGTAGAGATGGCAATATCTTTTATATAACTTCTCATTACTTTGTACTAGAATGAGACTTTTAAACGCAAGAATCTTTAGTTTAATATTGAATGTAACTTCTTCTATTCACCTGTTAAATACCATCAGCATGTATTTAGAGGTAATTCTTTGCAGTATTGAAAACCGACTTCTTGTTTGCAACAATATTATGTAATGAAAACAGCTTTATATATCGTAAACGTTTCCGAAATATACAACGACCTAGGCTTTGATGTTTTTATTGTTGTTGTAGGGTTTAACGCCATTTTTCAGCACAAAATAAGCTGTACATGGAGGCCAGTATTAATTAAAAGTTACTTAAATGTGATGTTTGCAAGATAGGTGATATAGATTTTATATCACACGATGAAATATATCCCGTATTAACTCTGGAAAATACAGTTTTCTTGTTATTATAAATCAAACTTAATCCAATGTGGACGCTTAGAAGATTGAACTTATCTTCAGCACAATATTCCATCCCTTTTTCGTAAGTTCGCTTGCTTTCAGTCGTATGCAAACAATTACATATTTTACATCTTGTAAACTTTACACAATTTAATCTGAAAGCAAGCTGCATTTTCTTTTTCAAATTACGGTTTTGAACAAATTGTGAAGGTAATAAAAGGGAAACAACTTCGTAGAGAAGCTAACGGCGTCCAGTCGTGTTGCGTCGGTACAAATAATGTACATGCCCGATATGAAATGCAGTATCCATTTATTTGTTTGAGCTCATAAACGAATGTAAGGACACAATCAAATATCGTATGAATTTATTGTAAGTTTTGCATTTTCACCTGTGAAGACAGAATGACACATGTTTCATATTCTAAAACATAAGAATCAAATAGGTTTATATTAGTGCATCGTGCTTGCTTTCCTGTGGATCTATATTACACTTTCTTTCGGCAGAATATTTTTGAAGTTTGACAGATCAATAATGAGAATTGTTACTTACTTACTTTTTCCTTTCTTTCTTACAGTATCTGGCACGTTGTAAAAGATATGAAAGCAATACTAGACTAGAAAATATCTAATGGTGCAGAAAAGAAAAGTTATGTAGAAACAAAAATGCGATATATTTCTGTATCCTGATTACCCCGTGCATACCTACAGAGAGAGGCTGGATGATGCATTAAATGATCACATGACACACAAGTATTATTATTGATACGTAAATGTTTATCCGAAACATGATTGCTGTATGGTTAAACTTACAAATTAAAAAAAATTGTATCTGATTTTGTATTCCAATAATCACAAAAGGTGAAAGTGCACGTTTCGTTGCTATTTCTGTGAGAATTAGAAATGAATTTCAAATTATTTAAATAATTATTTTATGACCAGATACTTAACATAATAGGCCACTTGTACACCTGCACTGGGCAAAATAAAAGAAGTATAGAGTAACATGGAACTGATTTCAGCACTTTGTGCAGACATTCCTGTCTTATCGCAGATATTTATTGTTAGTTACGTTCTATACTAAAATAGCAATTTCTTACGGGTACGTTAGGGATACGCGCATAAAAATATCTACAACCTTGCTGACAATCAAATCATGATCGCTTTTGAGAATTTTCGGATTAGAAATGTTTTGATGATTAAACAAAATATTATTTCGTGATGTTTACACCGCAGTATAAATGATTAATATCAAACCCTAATGACTCCAACCTTGTACTTGCCAAGATGATTCGGTGATTACTCAATTGTTAAACGAGCAGTCCATCATAATCATCATCATTATCAATCCCTTAACCCAAGAGGTCATTGGTGCACTACGGTTGACTTTGTAACTAATTCTCTCCATAATTCCTTGTTCTCTGCTCCTCTTTGGGAATCTCGAAATCCCATGCATGTTCACTAGTTAGTGTTGTCTTCCCACCTTTTTGTCTGGCTGCGTCTTCTTCTGCACCTATCGCACTCTGCCTTGCAAAATTGTTTTGGCCAGTCCAGATGATCTTGAGACATGACCGTACCACTTCAATCTGCGTTGTTTTTTTTTTTTTTTGTTTTTTTTACAGCGGTAAATAGGTCTTTGGACTTCTTCATCGGTTACATGGTCAATGTAGGAGATGCAGAAGATCTTGAGGTAGTATCTCCTATCGAAGATTTAAATTGTTCTTTGTATATCTCTGTCTCACAAGCACACAGAAAGATGGATATGACAATCGAGCGCATGAACCTTATTTTGTAACAAAAGCAAATGTTGTTATCTTTCCTTATTGGTCTCAACATTGTTATTGTTGATGTTGTGTGGGGAATCCCGGAAGTAGTTCTGGTTTGGCGCCCTCATCTGTGATACTTTATACCAAGTACTTGAAGTGTGTGACCGTTTCCATCTTCTATCCACTTACTTTTATTTATGCACTAATGCCATTAGTGTTGATTGTATCAGTTTAGTTTCTTCGTCCCCAATCTCCATACCGTATGTTGTAGAGGTTGTGTCGAGACGCTCAACAAAGTCAGTCAGTTCTTTCTCGTCTCCTGCTAAACCATCAATATCATCTGAGAAGCGAATAATGTTGGTTGTTCTTCCTCTGATGCTGACAGTGTCGTTGTGTCATGAAAGACATCCTTCATAATCCTTTCCAGGAAAATTTTGAAGAGTGTAGGTGACAGTATACATCCCTGTCTGAGTATAACTGTTGTTTAAAACCAAGTAGCCTCTGCTGTCATTGATGAATACAGCACGCACTGGTGGCTTTGTCATAGAGGTGCTCAACAACATGTACCAGCTTTGAGCTGATGTTGTACTTCCTTATAATTTTCCATAAGGCAACATGCAATACTTTTTCAAATGCCTTTTTGAAATATAAAAAGACGTGAAACAGATTATGCTGATGATGAAGGTATTTTTCGCAAAGGAGTCTCAAATTGAAGATATGTCCTATGGTGCTACTTCCTGCTCAGATGGCTTCCTGCTCTTCAGCAATAATTGTCTCTGCCTTGTGCTTTAGTCTGATGAGACTTTATCTTCACCATGACATTGCTCGGGTGACTGATCAGACTAATGGTTCTATGGTTTTGTCATAGATGTAGGTTTCTTTTATTGGACAGGACGATGACACAGGATTGAGTCCATGTGGTGGGCCATTCTCCTGTTTGTAATATCTTCTTTTAGATTGTTATTAGGATTGTGACTATCTCTTCTCCTCCTGCTTTGATGAACTAACTGTGACCTGTTCATTGCTTGATGATCTCTTGATCTTCTGTCATGCATTTTCCTGATTTGCCTGGGATGGTGGTAGGTTTTCCTTGTTTATGAGTTGTGAGACTTTTACCAGTTGATATGCCATTTGGTTATTTTTTTCTACTCAGACTTTTCTCGATTTTTCAGCATTCTCTTTCTATCTCGGATGTAGGTTTCTTTTTTGGGGCAGGACGATGACCCAGGATTGAGTCCATGTGGTGGGCCATTCTCCTGTTTGTAATATCTTCTTTTAGATTGTTATTAGGATTGTGACTATCTCTTCTCCTTCTGCTTTGATGAACTAACTGTGACCTGTTCATTGCTTGATGATCTCTTGATCTTCTGTCATGCATTTTCCTGATTTGCCTGGGATGGTGGTAGGTTTTCCTTGTTTATGAGTTGTGAGACTTTTACCAGTTGATATGCCATTTGGTTATTTTTTTCTACTCAGACTTTTCTCGATTTTTCAGCATTCTCTTTCTATCTCGGATGTAGGTTTCTTTTTTGGGGCAGGACGATGACCCAGGATTGAGTCCATGTGGTGGGCCATTCTCCTGTTTGTAATATCTTCTTTTAGATTGTTATTAGGATTGTGACTATCTCTTCTCCTTCTGCTTTGATGAACTAACTGTGACCTGTTCATTGCTTGGTGATCTCTTGATCTTCTGTCATGCATTTTCCTGATTTGCCTGGGATGGTAGTAGGTTTTCCTTGTTTATGAGTTGTGAGACTTTTACCAGTTGATATGTCATTTGGCTATTTTTTTTCTACTCAGACTTTTCTCGATTTTTCAGCATTCTCTTTCTATCTCGGATTCATTTGCCTTGTTCATGTTCTTCCACATCATTTTGTTTATCTGTCTGTATTTTCTAGCTTCTTCATGATCTCTTTTCTCCTTTTCAGTTCTCTTCTTTTGTCGCATAGGTCAAGGACATCTGTTGTGACGCAATGTTTCTTTGTTCGACGATATTTGCCAATGATCTCGCTATCTGCGCTAGTCACAGACCTGTGTTGAATTTTGTTGTTAAGGACTCTACATCTGTATCTTGACTGTCTAGTGTTATCAAAGGTGCAAATTTACCACCTGTCATTGCGTGGAAGGCTTCTGGATCTTTCGCTTTTTCCAGGTTAAATCTGATTCTTGGTTGGTTAATCGTTTTTGACCATTTTCAGTTGGAGGTGAAACTTTGTCAATAATAACTCATGGTCACTTCCGATATTGGCTCCTGGGAAACTTTGTGTGCTGGCAATATTCAGTCCTGTGCAGAATGCTTTTTGTTTTTAACCAAGATGTAGTCAATCTTGATGTGATGCTGGTAATCTGGACTGTGCTAGGTCCATCTTCTAGCCGAACGTGTTAGCTAGTACAAGACTGTTGTAAAGTCCAAACTCCAATAACCTGATTACTCTTTATTTATGTCTGCATTGCTGAAGGGTCCACAGTTACTTTGTCAGTTTGTTTGTGAATCAACTCCCACCTTTGCATTCCAGTCTCCTTGTACAAACAGAATGTCATTTTTGGTTGAGATTTAAATAACTTCTTGCAGTTGGTTATAAGCATTCCACAGTTTGTTGTCATCATAGTTTGACGTGGGTGCATATACTTGTGTGATTGTAATGTTGAAGAGAATCGCCCTCATGCGGATGGTAATGAGCCTGCTTGCGACTGGGCAGCAGCTCATAACGCTTTTCACGATTCCCTCGTGGACAAGAAATCCAACACCATGGCTGTGTTGATCCCCTCTTCCGCTGAAGTAGAGCTTATGCC
Source organism: Unio delphinus (assembly GCA_029339505.1). Lineage (NCBI taxonomy): Eukaryota > Metazoa > Mollusca > Bivalvia > Unionida > Unionidae > Unio > Unio delphinus. The sequence goes on along the minus strand of JAQISU010000020.1, from coordinate 4,822,429 downwards.
ATTGATCTGTTGTTATTTCGCCAAAGTGTTTTCCAGCACACTTCGCAGAGACCAGTAATGTTCCAGTTGTACCTCGCCAATTCATATGCAAGTTCTCTCAACTTTCCCAAATCACTCAGTGTTCTAACATTCCGTGTACCGATGATGAAGTTGTCTCTCTCACTGATCTTGGTAGTGGGGCACCAGTAGAATACTTGTCCTCTCCACCCTGTGTCCAGCGGAAGGCGCTGTCATTGTTGACCCGGGCTGCGACCGATCCGGTATGCAAGAATTGGTAGTTGTGTCAAGGGCAAGATACAGCCAGGTGAAGACAATCCCTCTCAAATCTGGATGAGCACAGCCAAAATCCACTGATATAATGTGGCACGCCCTGGCCCTGACCACATGGTCGTTGAGCTCACCTTGGAGACATTCAGCCCTAGCCATTGACTTCATCGAAGAAGACTTCCACCTAACGATGATGTTCTATCATCACACTATTTTATCCATAGCTGGTAGATTTGTGGTGACGGGAGCGTCTTATTTTATCCCATAATGATCCCATAACGATCAAATGGACCTGTTGTTGTTGCTGTAGAGTTTAACGCCATTTTTAGGCTATACACGGCGGCCAGTATTATTGGTGAAGAAAGAACTCGGGAAAACCCCCGGAAAGAACCACCGACCCACGAGAAGCTACTGGCAAGCTTTCTCACATAACTACATTAGCCGAATCTTAGACTCGAACTCACGCAGACAGAGGTGAAATGGCAGTGATCCATAACGGAGAGCGCTTTAGACCACTGGGCCACTCGGGCCCCCCTCCAATGGTCCTGTACCAGCAGTGTTAATAACATATTACACAATTAGCAAATAATTACTTGCCTCCGCTAATTATATATTTCTAATTGTATCTTCACTGTTAAAAAACTACTGAAATTAAAACCCTTGCAATGCATTTAATGCCAACTAATACGAATGTATTTTAATTTGATTTAGCATTACCTTGCATATCACTGATTTTAACATTTCGACTTGAGCAAGATTTGCCACGTTCGTATTATGTTGTTAAAATTCTGTATACATGACATTTCTTGAACTATTGTAATGGTGGTCATTGTACTGTTTCGCGGAAGGTAAAAACCCATGCAGGCAGTTTTTAAATGATAGCATATTAGTAAATTTAATTTAAATTGTATCGTTTTTCTATAAATATATCTTAGAGTTGAGATTGTTCCAGATTTTTTCACATACGCCTTTATTTTACGAATTTGGTAGCAAAAAGTATATATCATGTGTACAATATGTTACTGAATATGTTCTTATAATCGGACTATTTTATGAAAATTAATTTGTAAGCATATGTTTCATATTGATTTTATCGACTATCAGTACTAGTCAACAATTTTCCTACTTTTGCATAATGCTAACAAAACCTCTCCGTGTTAGTAGCTGTGTAATGAAAGCAGATACACAATTAAATGTGATTCAGGTTCGAGAAGTCTGTTTCGTATGATGTGTTAATGTTGATCACGATAAAATTTGCAGTTAATCATCTTAGTTTTGTTTAAATCTGAGTTAGAAATAAATAAGGAAACCAGTTAAAAGATTTTCATCTACCACAAACAAAACAAAATCTGCAGACTAGAGAATGGGTGCCCGAAGCATAAGTTAACGGTGTCAAATCATACTGCATATATATATATATATATATATATATATATATATATATATATATATATATATATATATATATATATAGTTGATTTTACTTCGCTTGCGAAGATTTAGGAAGGGGGATGTCCACGTCTATTGCACGCGCGCTGGTGGCTGATAAGCCCAATATGTGGCATGCACGTCCGTCTACAAAGACTGCATGGGAATGTCTGGGTTGTGGTGGGTGCTGCCGATGGTTCCCGGTTTTTTCTTCGTCATCATTGCTCCTCCAAGCTGTCCCGTCTATATTGTTCAAAAGAGGCAGTGGCCCGGTGAACTGTACTTCGCCAGCTTTCACAGTCAAAAGCTAGTGATGCCCATTGGTGGTGATCGATGCCACACGTGGTGAGGGTCTTTATCAAGGAGTCTTTATATCTCTTAAGAGGTGCCCCTCTATCACGGTGGCAAGTGGACAGCTCACCATACAGTGCGATCTTTGGCAGGCGATAATCCTCCATCCTTGACACGTGCCCTGCCCAGCATAACTGTATCTTCATTATCATTGTCTCAACGTTGGTGATCCCTGCTTATTTGAGGACTTCAATGATGGTGATGAAGTCACTCCAATGGATGTTGAGGATGGTGCAGATGCAGCGCTGATGGAAGCGTTGAAGAAGGAGGAGGTGGCAGATTTAGGTTACCCAGGATTCAGCGCCAGAAAAGATGGTGGTCAATACGACAGCTCTGAACACGCTGATCTTTGTAACTCTCTTGAGACTGGCATTGTAACACACATGTTTATTGAGTCCGCCGAAGGCGCTGTTTGCCTTGTCGAGTCTGTTGTCTACTTTTTGCAGCCCAGGTAGGTGAACTGGTGGACTACATTCAGTTCTGTATTGTCAATGAAGATGATTGTTGGCTGGTACTCTTCCTTGGCTGCATGCTGGTTTAGTGTCTCAGTTTTCTTTAGGCTGACCTCAAAAACAAAGGGCTAGCAAGCTTTTGCAAAGAAGTCGCCTTAAGTTAAAGAGGTAGCCATCAGTACAATATCGGATAGAAATGTCATCTTTGTCATTGACATCTTCTGTTGATTTTTGGAGCATCATGCTAATAAAGATCGAGAACAGTGTGGAGACTAAAACGTCGACGTGTTTCACGCTATTTACAATGGGGGATGTCGGTGACAGGTCGTTATTGTTTCTGACCTGATCAAGTTGGTCTTCATGCATTTGGATGATCATGGTAAGAAACTTGGGAGAACATACGCGCTTTGCAATGATTTCCACAGTCAATTATGCTCACCGTGTCAAATGTCTTTGTTAGGTCCACAAATGTGATGTATAGTCCTTTGTTTTGTTCTCGAGATTTCTCCTCGTACTGTCTCAGGACGAACACCATATAAGTTGTGCCCCTATTGGTTCTGAAGCCACATTGACTCTTTGGAGCATGTTCTTCTGCAATGGTGGGCACCAGTTTGTTCAGCAACACCCTAGCAAGGATTTTGCCTGCAACAGAGTGCAGAGTTATCCCACGGTAGTTGGAGCAGTCAGATTTTTCCCCCTTGTTTTTGTACAAGGTGATGATGACTGCATCTCGCAGGTCATGTAGATGTTACCCTTGCATCCAACAGCAAATAAAGAACACGTGAAGTTTGATGTGTAATGCTGGGCCTCCACTCTTCGATATCTCTGGTGGGATACCGTCTTTTCCTGCAGCCCTTCCAGTCGTCAGCTGTTGTATGGCTTTTACAGTCTATTGCAGTGTGGGTGCCTCATCGAGTTCCATATTTGGTGGCTGTTGTGGGATGCTATCAATAGCTTCCTCCTGGACTGTACGGCTAGTGCTGAAGAGGGTGTGGAAGTGCTCTGACCAGCGGTTTAGGATAGATTCCCTGTCGGTGAGTAGCTTTTGGCCATCTACACTCCATAGGAGGCTCTGTATGTGGAAGGGAGGACCATACTCTGCTTTCAACGCTTCATAGAACCTCTTTTAGTCACCAGTATCAGCGAATAACTGGGTTCTTTCTGCCAGTTATGTACACCATTCATTTTGTATGTATTGGTGACTAGAATGGGGGCTGCAGATAAGGCGGAAGGCGGCTTTCTTCTGTGGAAAGAATGGTTGAGCGAGGTGGACTTGGTACACCGATCTCTTTATGACAAGCAGTTCTTAGATTTTTTGGTTGCTTTCATCAAATCAGTCTTTGTTTTTCATAGTGGTAAATCCAAGGATTTCTTCTGAAGTTTGCAGAATGGCAGCCTTGATGTGAATCCACATCTCTTTCTCTTGAAAGTCTGCATTGACGTCAGGACACAAGGTTTTTGATTTAGAGCTTCCTTCTCTGGGTACTTCATTGTTGTCTGGGCCTCGGCTTGAAGTGTAAGTAAAGGTTGCATTTGACAAGACGATGATCTGTGTGGCACTCTGCAATGGGCATCAGTCTGGTATGAACGACATCTTTATGTCCCTCTGGCGTACTACGATATAATCTATTAGGTGCCAGTGTTTTGATCTAGAGTGCATCCATGTATTTTTCAGGCTATCTTTCTGCTGGAATACGGTGTTTGTGATGATGAGCTGTAATTCTGCGCAAAATTCAAGAAGCAGGCGTCCATAGTCATTGCAGCCATCCACGCCATGTTTCCCTAGAACGGTATTCCAGGCTTCTGCTTCTCTGCCCACACTAGCATTGAAATCTCCGAGGATGATTATTTTGTCTCTCTCAGGGACGCTCTTGAAAAGTATGTGCAGGTCAGCGTAGAATTTATCCTTTTCACAAGGATCTGCCTGAAGTGTTGGAGCATATACACTGAAGAGTGTGACATGTTGTCGATTCCCTAACGGTAGACGCATGAACATGATGCGGTCAGTGTGCCAAGTCGGAACGTTTGTTAACATGGTGGCGATTGAGTCTTTGATCACGAAACCTACTCGTGAAAGTTGTTTTCCATTCTTTGATGTTCCTGACTAGTACTGGATTTCTCTCAGACTTCCCTCCTCTGAAAGGCGGACTTCGCAAAGTGCAGCAATGTCAATACCAAAGGCAGAGTGTTCGTGTGCGATAATTGCAGAGCGTCATTCTGGTCTGTTGCTATAGGTTGAGTCTAGCATTGTTCTGATCTTCCAACAAGCCAGTTTTAGTCCTTTCCCACGACAAGTGGGGCATACCTTGTTTTTTCCGTTATATTTCGACCGCGTTGGAAGATGCCCGTTGGCTGGGGCAGGCCAACTGGGTGTAAGTAGACGAGATTTGGTTAGGCCACCTTTTATAGACCCCTCTCTATGTGGAGCATGCAGTGCTGTCCCTAAATAAGGCTGCTAGGTCACTTAGGCTGCTGCCGGGTGATGGTGACATCTCCGAATCAACACCAGATGGTCAAAGGCCTGCGTTGCCTGCATGAAGAATTGGGACTGCGGCTTCCAGTGACATCTATCACCTGCCGTATTCGCCTCTTTCCCATCGCTGCAGGGCTTTAAAAAATAGAACATAAACAGTAGACAGTAGCCAGTTCCTTCATGCCTGCACAATGGAGCTTTTAGGTGGAGTGCAGTCTGCGCAAACTTGCCCCACCCTTTAAACCTGGAGTTCATCTGCCATGGCCCAGCAAGCCAGAAGATGACAGCGAGGTCCTCAGGACGTATGTTTTATATCATAGTTTCCCTCTCCTAGGGAGATGGCCAATCACGACTGATGAGATCTGTCTTCCGTGCTAACCTCAGCTTCTTCAGCTTCCGATTCTTTATAATGAATCTAAGAGTATCGATCAATGGATAGAGAAGAGGGAGGGGTTAAATCCTGTAACAATATAACATAAGGAAAGACACGATTCCTCATCCTTGGTGTGGTCTGGTAGGTAAAATGTGACTGCATACATACTGGAACAAACTTCCTGCTTGTGAATCTAGTTAACTACATATTAATATCATGCATTTCTCTTTGCAGCTATCTGTCTCATTCTGCTGTGTAAAGTTCATTTTGCTTGCAAATGTTGATAGTTCAGCGACTACTTTTGCTGCTTCAATTAGACCATTTCAGCTGAAATTTTCAAAACTACACAAACGTAGTCTTAATAGATTTGATTCAGGTTGTATCTTGAAAATACATATTTAAACTTATTCTGTTGTTCAATATGCGTAGTTGCAAAATGAATCAAAATGATTGGTCCAAAAATCATTAAGCGATACAATTATTTCCATATATGGTAGAGCAAAAGTCAATAGTTGAGTTTGGCGGCATGCACGCATTACGTAGAATACTTACTTTTAAGAATAGTTTGAACAAAATCGTGTAATAGTCATTATATTGAAGGTCTTGTCTTATTTTGTTGCGCATGTTTTAAATTTCTACAATGGCTGATATTTCCCCAAAATAGTTTATATCATTCCGAACGTTTGAAAGTCTTCCCATTCTAGTAATTTGTCCTCAACATCAAGGTGAGTGTCGGTTAAAGCATATTTTATTGAATTCGTGTAGTTCAGGTGGAAGATTATTGTCTTTATCTGTAACGACTCTTCTGACATTGAGATGAAATATTTTTGTTTGATTGTTTTCACAGGTCGGACAAAGTGTTTTGTATCATTCTCAAACTTATACATGACTGAGAAACAACAAAAAAAAAAAAAAAAAAAAAAATACAACACCAACATAAAAGTACTATGCGTACGAACAAAGCATGTAAGTCAACTTGATTTAAAATGGAAAATAATGATAAAATGACACGTTGAAAGTATGTGAGGAATGTTAGTCTGGTTGCAGATATGTATATAAAATGATTGTATACGTTCTATACTCAAGCAATATGTCGAGTATATTCTTCAATATAAAAACACATAAGAAATCGCGATATTCTTAGAGATGTATCTATTTCTGAAATTGAAAATATGTGATAATTGTTTTAATTCAATTCTTTGATAAACAAACATGGACAAAGCAGTATCATTATTGATAACTTTTAAAAGAAAATCAGGATCAGGATCAAGGTCATTCATCGAGCAATCAGTCTAGGAAACATGCTTCTCGCCTGATTCATGACGTCATACACCATGATCGTAAATTTGAACTCTTATGTTTCGATAAAAAGAAAATTTTTAATGTCTCCTCTTTTCCTTAGTTATATGCCTGTTTGCGATAGCAAATGAGAAACAAACTGTAAGAATCATATTAAAACGGATAAAATTGAATGCTATATTGTCAGATAATATTAATTATTAGAGCTTTAACGCAGATAAATGTTTTTGCTAGAACTGGACAAGGCAAAAGAAATGTTTATTGGTAATAAATGTAGAAAGATTTATGAAAGAAATTCGTACATTATGATCGCATATATGGTTGTATGATCGCATATATGGCTCTGTGATTACATGCTCTGCTGGATATTCTTTGGCCCCGGGCCCCAGGGGCCTGAGTGGTCTAAAGCGCTCGCCTTTACCAATCACTGCTATCTCACCTCTTTTTGCATGAGTTCCATTCTCAGCCTTGGCTAATGTCTGTATGTAAGCGAATTTGCCAGGCTGGCGGTACTTACTGAGGTTTTCATGGGTTCTTCCTCCATCACTGATACTGGACGTCATGTCTAGGATATCTTGCGCTGAGAAATGGCCTTAAACTCCAAAACTACAAACGTCTTCTCGTTTTACGTCATGAAATAGACTGACGTCCAGAACACGTTTTGTTTCAATATTTACCAATGAGATGAAATTCTGTACACATGAGTATAGAGTGTTCTCAGACAGAATACAAGCAAACTTAATTGGGGAGGATATTTCATCAGGTCTTTTCTAATTGCGTTAAAACATTTGTGCTATTTAAAAATGCACCATCATTATGTTTCCTTTCCTATTTGCACTGTTCTTTAATATATGACGGTAGAGAAGGCATAACAACCTATGCATTAGTTATTGATATACTTAAAATGTTCGTTAGTTTTTATTTCTTCTTCTGATTCTATTGAAATGCTCGATTTTATTCCTTTTAAAAATGAGACAGTTTTGTGGTACCTTTTTTATGGAAAACAAACATTGTATTTTGTTATCTGTTTTTCAGATTGATAATGCAGAAGGCAAAACGCTTAATGATTTCTGAATATAGTGATATAACTTTTCGACCTCTTTTAGCTAGGTTCTGTTCTGCGAAAATTTACAAATTAAATAAATACGGTAAACATCAAGCCTTTTCATCAACTGGGCTTAGTTGACACGCACTCTTAAATAAAGAAGTCACTTTAATCCTAAATCGGTAAAGAAAGACGAGAAATTAAGTATGCAAAAAAATGCGCAATACATCGTGACATTGCAGCACTTTCGTCCCCATAAATCATAATAATTTTGCATTTCTTTTATATACTGAGGGAGACGAGTACATCCTTACATGAATATATATCTCATTTCTATGAGAAAAGTTTAACATAACAGGAGAATTGTATGCACAGCACGCACAATGCAAATATAACAGGGCACTCAGCAAGTATATATTTGTGTCAATTATATAGTATCACCCCTCTTTCTACGGTATGCACATACGTAAGTAGAAGAAGAAATGCAAAACAGCAGTTAAAAAAATATATGCATGATATAAGAAAGAAATAATTTGTTCCATATTGTTGACTTTACCTTCTCATTGAACATTCGTCTTAAGTGTCATAGAGTTTATGGTGCATGACATCAGACACCTAAAGTTTTGATAAGGTGGGGTGTGGGGTGGGGGTGGGGGGAATGGACACTACAATACTTCACAACTGTAATTATCAGTCATACATGAACAACATAGTTTACGACCAATCTGTATTCAGCTGCATGCAGCCATCATAGTTATTTTGGCAAAGTTAACAACAAACATATTAGGTGCGTCGATTCATCGGACTGCATTGTATGACATTTGTAAAATTCTAAGTGACCACTGTCCAGTCCTGTTTAGTTATTGCTAAGCAATACGTATCAATGAATGATAATACTAACAGAGTATGAGTTAAGAAATTTGATGGGTGTGTTCACATTTGAAGTGACCAAAAGCATTATAGAAATGTAGGTCGGTGCGATATAGATGTACGTTTTATGCTCCATTAAATTGTTATTTAGCATTGGTTTGTGTATGTGTTCCATTAATACACTTGCTTGTACTATAATAATGTGCCACACCTGGTCAAGGAAGGTAATACAGCCAGTAAGTTAGCACGGTATCACACTAAATTAACTCGGCGCTAAATTATATTGATTCTTTGGAGGTAAATAATAACGGAAGAAATTATTTTTGTTGTTCACATGTATTGCTTCCAGCGATATATGAAACAGATTTACATTTGATGTATCTGACACTTATGAACATTACTAATCATTTGTTCATCTTATGCTTCAACGGTCAAATAGTAGATTGGTTTAGGACATCTGTGGGAGTCAGACAAGGCTGCTTGCTTTCAACTACTCTCTTCAACATCTTCCTTGAAAGAATCATGACAGATGCACTGGAAGACCATGAAGGAACTGTCAGCATTGGAGGGAGAATAATAACGAATCTGCGCTTTGCTGATGACATCGATGGCCTTGCAGGAAATGAAGAGGAGTTAGCTCAGTTGGTGGAAAAACTAGACAGGACAGCTACTGCTTTTGGTATGGAAATCAGTGCAGAGAAGACCAAATTGATGACCAACAACACCAGTGGCATCAGCACTGACATCATGATTAGATGCCAAAAACTGGAAGCAGTTAATATATTCAGGTACTTAGAAGCCATCGTGGCAGATGAGGGATCGAAACCAGAAATATTGTCCAGGATTGCGCTTACAATAACAACAATGGCAAGGCTGAAGACAGTTTGGAAAGACAGAAACACTTCAGTCAGCTCAAAAATCAGATTGATGCTCTCCTTGGTTGCATCTGTATTCCTATATGCCTGTGAGTCATGGACCCTCACAGCGGATCTCGAAAGGAGGATACAAGCTGTTGAAATGAGATGCTTTCGAAGGTTGCTTGGCATTACATATAGAGATCGTGTCACGAATGAGGAAGTGGGAAACATAATTAAGCAAGCCATTGGGCCCTATGAAGAACTATTGACCTTTGTGAAAAAGCGCAAAATGAAATGGTATGGACATGTCACACGATCAACGGGGTTTGCTAAGACAATCATGCAAGGTACTGTGCAGGGAGGGCGAAGGAGAGGAAGGCAGAGGAAAATATGGGAGGATAACATTTCAGAGTGGACACGACTGAAGCTGAGTGACACAGTGAGAGTATCAGAGAACAGATTGGAATGGAGGAAGCAGGTTGTCAGGTCATCAGTGGTGCACCAACGGTCGGCAAGACTAATGGATGGATGGATGGATGGATGGATGGATGGATAGATAGATAGATAGATAGATAGATAGATAGATAGATAGATAGATAGATAGATAGATAGATAGATATATCCCTTTGGAAACCGCTCCAGTGGCCTAATGGTAATAAAGTCCGCCTCGGAAGCGGTAGGTCGTGGGTTCGAATCCCGGCCAAGTCATACCAAAGACATACAAAATTGATACTAACAGCTGACTTGCTTGGTGCTCAGTATTAAGAGGCTAGTATTAGAACTGGTAGGCCTGGTGTCAGGTTAATGTGACTGGGTTGGACATCATGCTACATGACTGCGGTTTGATGCCACAGTGCTATACATCACTATAAACTGCTACGCTACAGACATCGTAGCTACATGACTGAAACATTGTTAAAGCAACGTTAAAAATTATATCAACACACACACGCACGCACGCACGCATATCCCTTTGATCTACTGAAAGTGACGGCTCTGTATTTATACAACTTTGTGTTTGGCTTAAATAACCAGAATATCCACATACACAAATAGCCAGAATATCGATTTACCTAAATAACCCGAATATACTTGTACCTATATGCCTAAGTAACCGTGATATCCATTTACCTAAATAATCAGAATATCCATACACCTAAGTAACTAGCCGTAAAAGATAGCTAAATACAATTCAATTAATTAAATGAATCGATGGTGATATTTAATAAATATTGCAATGGGCAACAAAAGGTTTCCATAGTTATATATTTGTATAATAGAATTTAAAAAAAATCAACATGCAATCTGTCTTCCAATTGGCAACATATGGTTTTCAATGTAAAATCATTATATAAATCGATTTTACTCTTAAAATTTAAATTTTAATGACAAAAGAAGAATGTTGTCCTTGAACCAAAATGAAAGTGCTGATTAGACTGACAAATATGCTATAATAACAGGTGGGTGACGTAACTAGATTCTTGTCTAGTAAGCAAACTATACTTCAAGCGTGAATAAGCCTAGTTCTTGTTCATTTCTAATTAAATTGTATACGTACATAACATGTGCATGATTATCTTTAACTTTTTGTCGTCCACGGCTTTGTACATCGAGCGTTAAAATAGTCATTGTGTAATCTTTGCTTTAATCCTCCGTTCGTCTTTGCTTTAGTAAATTACTCTGTCGATTCTTAAAGCACATTTATCAATACGCCCGTTGATGTGCAGTCCTGACATGTTCTCAGCGACTTAATTCCTTTATTTATATCAAACTCCTTGCTTCTTTACATAAAAAGAAATATCTAGAGCACACTTTACATTTCCTGTAACTAGCGACATATCGGCAGCTAAACCCTACAATTTCATCACATTCTGACATGCTTAGTTGCAACCAAATTGATGTAAAGTTGTACCAGTCTGATGAATTCGATATTCAAGAAATCCTGACTAACCATATGTTGCGGTTTATGGCACATATTTGTCTTCAAAGAGGCATTCAAATGTAATGTTTCAAGCAAATATGCGTTAACGTTTAATCTTCACAAGACTGAAGATTCATTCATTGGTGAATTTTTAATCTTTTGTTTAGAGCTTTGATCCCCAATTTTCTTACAACCTCTCAACTTTCAAACGCTGTAGGCTGTAACCTTTGTTATCAAATTATATCAAGCTTTTTCTTAAAATGGCCGAAATCTCATTCCTGAGTAGCGTGCTGCTTGATGTAATGGTTCATGATCGATATGTAACGAGTTTATTTTTAAAGTATTCCAACAGTACCTTTTATGAGTATAACAATTAAAATGAGTTTGATAAGACACTAAACTGAAGAGTCAACAACAAAACCTGGTTGTACCAGAGATGTCTGTCGGACTGGATGTCAAATCCTTATGTCCTGTATAAGTTTACCTGTACCATGTTAAATTTACTTAGTGGAAACATGGAAAAAGCCAATTGCATTAAAAACTGAATTATCTCCCTCTCTTGGTCCGTTATCTGGGATTTATTTTATCTCCACTGACAGGAGCAGATGGTGGTGGTTTGGGAGATGTGGCTTCCGAGGGAGCACCCATTGCACCCCACCCCATTTATGGATCTGTCTGATTACTGGAATTTATTTTGAACATTCTATAACTTTGAATTGTTGACAGAATATTTAGGATTATATGGGATTTCCTCTTAAATTTTGACTTTATTATCAGTTACTTTGCTTTTGTCTGAGAAGTCTTCTTCTAGTGAAAGTGTTTATTTTTTTTCAGGGAGTAGAGTGCGGCCTTGTTAACGTTCCTCTCCATCTGTTAATTTGTCGTCAGATTTAGTTTGATGATCTTTGGCTTTCGGAGCAGTTATTCTTTATTTATCGAAAATATATTCATTTATTACTAGTCAATTAACTAGCTAGATATAAAGTGACGCTTTAACCAATTGTAATTAAGAAGCCTTGTTTGGATCTGAAAGTAGATGTTGCTGACATTTAAATCCCTGATTTATATCTGGCTGGTACAATTACCAGACCAT